>OY982564.1:24986113-25148289 GCA_963859945.1 Euplagia quadripunctaria | reverse complement strand
TGTTGAGAGATTTTGTTTTGACGAACGGAACCCTAAAAAGATAAACTGTCGAAGCAGTAGGAGTCTCGAGTCTCGAGAATAGACTGAAAACTGTTTTCTAGTTATCATTTCACTCACAACTGACCTAGTCATGATGGCAGATATCTGGTTGATTCAGAAGGTGGAAGGCAGTTTATTGTTGAAGTTTGAAAAGGCATATGTACAGTAGTTGATGTTGTCTAAGATGATTTTAAAATATCATGTTTGATTATAACCGTATTGTTAAAGCTGTAAGTCATATTTCAGTACAGTTCAGTATTACATTAATTTGATCAAACCAACTGTTTCAGATTCCCTTGCCCAAGTGTTAATTTATGTACTACAGTAGACAGATTTATAGACCGTGTCTATGATATGATGTAGATATACTAGTACCTTAAACAAACGAATACACATTTGGATATGCGATTTGTGATATTAGTTCAAAGTTACCCTCCCTGACAAAGCACAAGTATTTGTAACTTTTGCCCACAGTCGGAATGGCAGAGACGTAGTTTATAGCTAATCTCAAAGTATATCCATAGTTTTACTCCACTTATTTTAATTAAACATGCAGTAATAAGTATTTAAATAAAGATAAGAACTTCAAGTACACTAGTCTGGCCATACTCTACTTTCTGTTTTTTGCAGGCAACTCACATAAAGAAAAAATAAATAAAACACATCTGCTTTTATTCTATTTTCAAATTTCGTGAAGGAAACTACGTACGAAGATGAAAAGTCTTATGGTTGACCAATAGCAGTTATTCTTCTCTTCCATTTTCAAATAACACCACATTGTAACAAACCCTTCACAATGTCCAGCTCCACAATTAATTCACCAGTTTTATCGCATAGCTGCACCGCCGTAATCCGAGCCTATTGTTCCTCGCGATGATATGCGAGGCGGACGGCTTAGTGGACACCGTCCGCTGACAACATTAGCTGACTAAATTAATAGTTTGTCATCGTTGACAATTAACCTCGAGTGCTTACGTCACGCACGCGGTGTGGCTGATGTTACCGTTCAATGATTATAATTATCACATTCAAAAGTGTTATTCTAAATTTGAATATTTTAGATATGGAGAGCTCTATTTTTAAACTGGCAAGTAGGTACGCATACGTTGTAATAATATGTTGCCACTATTACTATACTTAACATGAGAATTTATGTTTTGACTGCCGTTTTTGGGATCTAATTCTAATTTATTATAAAACTGATTACGATTTATAAGTAAACAGTATTGTAAACATCTTCTATGTTTATTTATTCAAGTTTCCTTTTGAAAGGCCTTTGTAAAGATCTTCAAACTTCTTTGAGCTTCAAACTGCCTTGAAGTTCACCTTCCTCGTTATGCGAATACGTCAAAATCGTGGCGAAGATATGTTTGGTACCGATATTGTATGTTGTGAGCATGTAGACATTAAGTTAGCGAATCAGAAGAGAAAATGAGGGATAAATATTAATAAATAGAAGTTTTAAACAAGCGACAAGCATGGACGTTTATAATAAATACCATTTGCAAGATTTGGTAATGGAGCTCCATGATTTTTTGTAGTTGCCGATTCTTAATTATGGTTCCCTTAAAAAGAGGAAAAGTTAGCGACAATGTTATTATGGTTCTGATTATATTTAGTACCTACTAAAGATACTTCCATGCACATGAACTTCAAGACAAATCAACTCAATTAGCGTGAAAGGCCAATGGCAAGGTAATTTGGAATGCTATTAATAGTCCTTGTGACATATTAAGATTTTCAATCATAGTTTTTTGTACAAGTGTAACATTTCATTTCATAGCTTATTATTAAAGCCTCTGTCGGAAAACAGATATTTGGGTTTACTAAATTGTTTATATATATTTTTTATTTATAATATATTTATAAATGTTCGAATATCTTTTAATATTTTTTTTCCTATTTCTGTGGGTGACGTTTTGGGCTTAAACAATGAAACAAGAAGAAATACAATAATCGTTGGTGTGCCAATTTATGCGCAGATCCGCAGCATTTTCTTATCGTGATTGGCTGATGATTGGTATCTGAAGCGCGTTAGGTGACCAATCACGCGATTGCGTTTGTTATATTTGTGAGTTTGGTGACATAGGATCACGAATAAATCGAGCATGAAGGCATTGGCTCTTGTTTTAATTATTCTGTGATTAATATAATATTCAACGCAGTCTCAAGGTCTACATGATTCCCATTTTTATATAAATATGTAATATGAATTGCAGACATATCTTTAACCGTTTCGCTTCGCTTATTTCGCAAAAGGGCCTGGCTTTATGTATA
Organism: Euplagia quadripunctaria; assembly: GCA_963859945.1. Lineage (NCBI taxonomy): Eukaryota > Metazoa > Arthropoda > Insecta > Lepidoptera > Erebidae > Euplagia > Euplagia quadripunctaria. Next base: position 25,145,973 of record OY982564.1, on the reverse strand, counting down.
AATAATACGTTGCTGATTAAATATGCTTTTTTACTGAGTCTTAATGCTTCGTATACTGTGGTCTATCATTTATTTTGGATATCTTTTGACGTTACACTTGAAAGCTTCGAAATCCCCATGTGTGAACACGTCAATTGTTGTTTATTTCAAATTCAATACGTTTGTATCTATTATCGGTTATTTTTGTTTAACAAAACATCAAGGGAATTCGAAAAGCTTTTAAGTTATGTAACTTTTTTTATTATTGTTAGGGTAACACTGAATTTTTTTTTGTGACTTGCCAGTTCTAAAAAGTAGAACAGGCAAGTCACAAAAAAAAAATAATATAAAGAACTCTTCGATGAATTGAAATCTGACATTTAAGGATTTTAATTCTGATTATTTGCCCTTGTTCTAAAACGCACAGTATAAGCTATGCTCAATTAGGGTCTAGATATCGTTATGGTATCATCATCATCTTCCTGCCGAACAGCCGATAGTATAGAAGTAGGTTAAAAGTGATTCCAGGATTTGTTTATATATGTAGTTGGTTACAAGGAAAGCTAATAAAAAACGTGTTAATACCAGCTGATAGCGTTAAACTTTAGCATGAAGTTTTTAACATGTTACTAGTGACCAGCCTAGGCCTAGCACGGGTATAATTTACACGAAGTGGAATCAAAAATAGCCATTAGCCATCAGCAGTCGTCAAGTTCGTTGCAGCTTCATATTAGTCAAATAATTTTCAGAATCAGTAGTTTCAGAGATTACCCAATACATCGAAACTTACAAACTTTACCGCTTTATAATATTGGTACAGATTATTTCTCCTGAATCTGTGATTACTTATACAAATCCGACCATCTATAATAATCTAATTGCTTGTTAAATTACAGAGAGTTTGGTACTTAAAATTGTCATCTTAATTGGCAAATAACTGAAGGAACATCTGCGACCAGCCCGAACAACACCCTGTAACCGATATGATCGCGTGATCGGTACGTTCTACCTCCGGCCCCATAGGTTTAGTGTAAAATATTATCTTCAGTATATCGTCTATACAGGATGTTACAGAAAGGTGTGGTCAAATTTTAGGAGCGTTATGTGTAGCCGACAAATTGTTGAATTTTCAGGGGTGAATAAATATATTTTCTTTCTTTCTTTCTTTATGAAGAAAAAAAACTGGTTCTGAGGGATAGCGCTCCCGAGGGAGCCGCGGGCAAACGATACTTTAACATATTCAAACGATACCAACTGATATCAGTCAAGGGTTTGTGAATCGAAAGCGATTTTTTTCTGCAAAAAATGTTGATCTTAAACTATACTGGTACTATGTACTACGTATAGTGGGTAATTATTGCAGTTGTGAAGGTAAATTCTCCCAACTAAAGAGTGTTGACCTCTGTATTTTTTTTTAAACAAACATAAATGCTTACCCTTAATTTAGTTGTCATTTTATACGTCCTCCACCCGCAGTAGAGCGTCCCGCGAAGGGATGATGTACTAGTGTGTTTGAAGATCGCCCAATCATTAGACGAAACTCGCTTGCCACCCGTGGCATAGCGCTGGGTGCCCATTTTAGGCGCAGTATGGCACAACGTATGGTTTTCGTTGGGGTTTCAGTCTGACATACGGCCTCACTGATAGCCCCTTTGATGCATCACCCATAAGGGTGTCCAAACGAAAAAAATATCGCGAATCCTCGATGACAAATCCGTCATCCTAGTTTGTAAGATAAACAACTTCATTAAAAAAATATATATATATTTAAATAAGACTCAAAATAACGTTACGTAGTTAAAACGTATTTGTATAAAACGTATTAACAATGGAAAATTAAACCTAATTTAGTTGTTCCAAAATTTCGTCGAATTTAAGTTCGCCCTAAACCGTCATAAAGATGATTGTTGAGAAGTGTGTCCAAAGTCCGTCAACTCGTCACAAACTTGTCGGCGGCAAATATAACTTGTTTGTAACAAAAACTTAGAGGCGAGGTTTAGTTTGAGCGGAGCGGAACGGAGCGGTGTTTTGCTAGTATGGGCCTGAGATTTTCCTGTTTCTTATTAGCGTGTCAATATGCATCAATTACGAGTGATATGATACATCAATTTGTCTCTTCGCTTAAATGTAAACCTGGCTTTATAAAAAGACCTTGAATTAAATTGAAATCATGTTTTTACAAACTTTTTTTTTGGATTAAAAAGGGGAATCGAAAAAAACACAAATAATTTTTTTTTTGACTTATTTATAAACTATCTTTTCGTTTATCTACAGATAAACATACTTATTAGTCAAAAAATATTATGTGTGTTTTTCCGACAGCCAACGCGGCCTACTTCAATGTTATTTTAATAGTATAAAAATCATACAAAAGGTTATTTTCAAGTGTATAATATCACTTCAGATATTTTTTTTTTCAATACAATAAATTATCAACTGAAAACAAAGACAATAACTTCCCCGCGAAATTTAAACTTTCAAAAGGCTAACTGGCTAATTAAAAAGTAATCCACCCTTCAATAGCACTCCATGGAGGGTTGCAATAATATCGTACAACCCCCTGCTGTGATCACAACGCAAATACTAAAGGCTGTATTCACTTCGAGGATTCTATGGGGCGAGTAACCGCTTTACTCGCCCCTTTTGCTTTTGAATATATTTTAATTAGTGTTGTTCTTTGTCAGGTTCGCCAGGATTACCGGTATTTACTCAGAAAAATCTCCGAAGTAATCGTGGAACTAGGTAAAGAAAATTTAGATTGGAGGTTAACCCATTTTTGGGCGTGTGTGCCGCGTGACGTTGTCGTTGTTCTCATTGGGGTTTCCGGTGGTGCAGTGTGTCGGCATTTATCCGACTAAAACCACTCGGTGTATCATAATGCTACTTAAATAGGAGGGGTTGAAACCGACTGTTGTTAAGACATCAGCGGTCTATGTTAAGTCAATTCTGTTCATTCGGAGCTTAACGATGTTATGTTAATATTACATTTTGGAAACAGAATATTATGATACACGAGCTGAATGTTAATGGCTTTAATCCAGGCGAGAAATTATCTATACTAATTTATGTTTTTTTAACCCCCGACGCAAAAAAAGAGGTGTTATAAGTTTGACGTCGATGTCTGTGTGTGTGTGTCTGTCTTTGGTATCGTAGCTCTCAAACAGATGGACCGATTTCGATGCGGTTTTTTTCATTTGAAAGCCAGTTTCCTTGCGGTGTTTCTTAGCTGTGTTTGGTTAATATCGGTCCAGCAGTGTAAGAGTATCAGCTCTTTTCCAAAATGATGTGATGGCATTTTGTAATCTATGAAGGGATTTTCGAGTCGGGGGTGTTTAAAATTTTAAATTTATGATTATTGTTTGTTTGTTCAAACATGTTAATCTCTGAAAGTACTAGTCGGCTTGGAAAAATTCTTTTGGTATATGATAGCTAGATTTATGAGGAATTATATAGGCTGCATTAGGCTACACCTCTCAGTTAGCCTTCAGTATTGATTTTTGTTAAGTAAGTCGGATAAAAAAGCGGTCCTTGCAGAAAAACTGCTTTATTTATCTATGCTTATACTATAAGTTTTTTAACTTTCACGACTTTAATACATATTAGTTGTGTAACTCTGCACTTAATCGTCATCGGTGCAATTCCATCGAATAAAACGGGTAACCAAAAGAGATATTGTACCTTATAAATATTATCACGATTAACTCCTGAGAAACACATCTAAAATAATAATAATAATAACTCCACACATCTCACACACGGCCGTCTGATTCCAAACTAAGCAGAGCCTGTAACCAGACTACTGATACACATACTTATATATTTGTAAATACATACATATTATGAATAAATTACACCCAGACACAGAACGAATGATCATGTTCATCACACAATTATTTGTCCTGGGTGGAATCGAAACCACGAGATCTGGCTTAGCAGTCAGGACCACTAACCACCAGACCAATAGGCCAGTCAATAACTTGACACATTTCACATATCTCTCAATATGAATTAAATAATTATTTTATTACGAAACCTGCGACCATGCGCAGGCGAACTAGACTCAAAGTTAAATCTCTTAGAAACAATAGCATACTACGTATAGATTGGACTGGGTCAGCAATCGGGCAAATGGTACTAAAACCTCGAATTACTATGATACCCACAATGATAGCATTTAGTTTAAAAATAATACAGTTTCTCGTAAAGCTACCGTTAGCAGTCACTTTAAAAAAAGCACAGGAGCAGACCTTTATGCACGTGGTTAAAGATACAAAAAAATGGTGTCCCAATTGTAAGTTAGCCTGTCTAGAACAGGGTTCGTTGATAACCAATGTAATGTTCTGATACCACAAGAAAATGCTACCAAAAAATATTTTCTATACTGAAGTTTTATATATCATCAATCAGTAATTTCTTTTAAATTGTACACGGAAAATCCTTACGGCCTATCAATAAACAATTCTAACAATAAAAACTAACAAGCATAATTTTTCAACTTGGTTTTTAAGTATTGTGTCATTCGTGGAAGAGCCATGCTTCGGCACGTATGGGACGGCTCGACCGGAGTGATACCACGGCCTCACAGAAAACCGGCAGTGAAGCAATGTTCGCATTGCTTTTCGCTGCGTGAGTGAGGTTACCGGAGGCCCTAACCCTTCCCTCTCCCTCTCTTCCCCCCTCTTCCCTCCTCTTCCTCTCTTGAGTTGCAGGTGCCCATGGGCGGCGGTAGTCATTTACCATCAGGTATGCTCGTTTGCCGTCTAAACCATAAAATAAAATAACTCCATAATAAAAAAAAGTTCAATTTAAAATCTTAACTTTACACATTCAACCTACTTTTGTGAGAAACTAAGAAAATTCAATCGGCCATAACTTATAAACGGGTAGCTTATTTCAAAAAATATTTTTGTAACTGCATGCTAGAGTCATGCACTTTCAGCGATTAAGTAAGTGCGATTGAGTGATAATCTGTTTTTATAGTTCAGCTAGACATGGTAAAAGTGCTACTGCTGCAATTCACTTCACCAACGCCGTATGATAAACAGCTGATTCCGTATATTCCTTTCATCGCAACGCAGATACGGTGTATTTGCATAAATCAATAAAACAAGGGCTTGATTTATATGATACTGTGGCGGTAACGGGCCGGGCCCGACACGGATGAGCTACGAGTACACGTTATAAAGTATACTACTAAATTGCAATGCTTAGTGGTTAAAATTTCAATACTTCATAAGTATAAATTATAAATTAGCGAGTCTATATAACGGTAAAGAAAGGTATATCCTACCAATATTATAAACGTGAAAGTTTGTGAGCCTGTATGGATGTATGTTACTCTTTCACGCAAAAACTTCTGAACTGATTGCGATAAAACTTGGTATGTAGATAGCTGGAGACCTGGATTAACACATATACTTCTTTTTATTCCGATATTCCCGCGGCATCGGGACTTACGCGGGTAAAACCGCGAGGTGCAGCTAGTTGGTGATATAAGTAATTTGGTGATCACCAAAAAAGTTAACTAAAGGATGCACTGAAGCGCGTAATTTATATCTATCTTCTTCACTCTCTTAGCAACTGACTAGCGCTGTCTCTAGAATGGTCTTGTATAAGGATCTGTGTGGTATTCTTTCTAAAAAAGTATGTCACTGACATTGTTTCCTTTACTATATAAATAGTGTTTACGTATCACATTCAATAAGTATCTGAGTATATGTTTTACAAAAACTATTAAGTAGTATAGGCCGGTGGAACTTGGTATTTTTATAATCATAGTCTGATATATCCAAGTCAAGTTCTACTTAAACCAAGTGGCCCACAGTAGTTCCTATCCCCTAGTCAGATTTTTGACCATCGTGACAAAATAATGAGTGTAAAAAGAAGGAAGGAAGAAAGTAAATGTACAATGTGACTTTTTGTGAGTCAAATACTAGAGTCGAGGGAGACGGTTTGTATTTTTTAAAATATCCCTCCACGAATGCACAAGAAGAGCTACAGTATGGGAGGAATAGCGACGGATTGTTGTGAAGCTTGCCATCACCCCTGATGTGACGCCCATGACCACTCTGTCAGGAGTGTGACGACAAAGAAGAAGAATATTTGAAACAGTAAATGAGAAATAGCGTTTTTGCACTCATATTAATTATTTCTGTCTGTAATTTTAAGGGGTTTCATCCTTCAGAATCGTTTTCATTTTAACCGAATATAAATGTTAAATTTAAAGGCAAACGGGCAAAAGTTATTGACGCGAAAAGGTACTCTGTTAATAATAACATTAACTGCGACAACCATCATTTCACGGCCCCAATATTAACCCAAAAACGCTCGCTATCCTGAACAAATCTCCAACAATATCCGTAGGCGTAGGTACAAAACACAAAAATATTGTTGTAACCCTTAAAAGCTCATGATCGCAAAATACTCGGCCTTTTTTGATCCGCAACCAACAGACACAACCTGGAGGGGAACGAATCTGAAATCAATTTTTACATTTAGATGACACGTTATTTTTTACCTTTTCAATATTTTCCTGTTCCCGAATTTATTTCACATCTACCCAAAATAAAGTTGTGTTGAAGCCTGTTTGCTTAACGCGTAATCTTCGCTTTATGAGCATAAGGTTATTTCAAAAACCTTTTTTCATTTGTAATGTTTGTTCGTATGTTTGAATATTAATTATTTCTGTTTGTTCATTGCTGAACTAAAACCTTTATTGATTTGATGCAGAAATTGCAAAGGTAAAAATACTAGCTTATTTTATAAATATTATTGCTCTTAATATTGTAATGATGGCATTTAAAATATAGAGTTATAAAAAAAAACCATTCCCTTAAAAAAATATATTCCTGCCAAGTTTTTTTTTTTAATGTGGAATGAAATCTTATTGCATAAGCGTTTGAAATAAGTTATTTTCTTACCTTTTACTTAACTGAGATTACTTTAACTATATTTAATGGACACGTTTTGAGAGCTAAGATGTCTCTAACAAATCAACGTCTGTCAACTTAAAGTAAACTTTTGTTTGCATCAAAGAACTGAAAAGTTGTTTAAAATTACAGTTTTTTTTTTAAAGGTCACTAGTAACATGGGTCACACATTACTAGTAATCTCGTTAACCCCTCCAGCTAAGCTTAACGCTTGTGTTAGGAGTGGGTTCACAACGGTAGTGCACTGGGTGGGGTTCGAACCCGCAACCACTTGATCGCAAGTCTAACGCCTTAGCCATTACGTTACCGCCGCTTTATTAGTTAAATTTAAACAAAAGAAAACAAAACTTAAACTCAAAAAATTAACACATTCAGGAACACCGGACGTAGGATTTTATTGATGTCATTTTTTTTTAGGGTTTCACGTTATCCCAAAGTCATATTTATAATTTCATATCCTATGGTATAAATGCTTTCATAACAACCGTTGCAGGATTTAATATATGAACAACTGTCCCGAGCGATTGAGGGTTAAACCTTCCATGTTGTATTCCATCACGTAGCATCACAATAGGGATGAATTATGCGATGCATCAGTACTACGAATTATTAAAATATATTTTACGATTGATGTCATATGTGGGTTTGTAATCGATTGGGGGGGTTTTTAAGGCTACATTCAGTAGTAATGTAAATAAATTAGTAGTTAAAACCATTTTTAAAGACAAGCTTTTTGTGCGGGAGGCATGCTTCGGCACGTATGGGCCGGCTCGACCGGAGTGATACCACGGCCTCACAGAAAACCGGCAGTGACGCAATGCTTGCATTACTTTTCGCCGAGTAAGTGAGGTTACCGGATAATTACCGGCTTAAATCGCACATATTTTTTATTTTATAGATAATATATAATAGTAGGTAGTCGTTTTCTATTAGGTAGAACTCAACAGATTAGAGACATATCTGATAGTCTTGTAGTTCAGCTGACGAGGATCATCAGTATTAAACGAGGGTTAGCAAAGCGCAAGAGACACTGCTCATAACGTCAGTGTTTACATGCACCATTGGCCAATTACCATCAGGAGGGCCGCCAAAGGGTGCGAATTTAGTTTCACAAAATAAATCTTCCATATAAATGTTCTTACGGGCACTCAAACTATGAATTTACGGGTCTTTCGTCGTTCGGCCCGGTCTGGAAATACTCTTTGAACAAAAGAAATGAATTTGAATTTGACTATCAATCAAAAAGGTTTCAACATGTTGCTGGCTTTACATAGGCCTGCCATCACTTAAATTACCGACGCCGGACAAAAACTTAAAAAAACTCCGGCCACATAAGTGAAATCGATATTCTTTCCCGGACACTTTAAAAAAGCTTTTAGCTTGTTAACTATTCATCTAACAATTATAATTGTCCCATTGCACAGAGTGTCCGGGTTTTACCGGACAGTTTTTGAAAAACCCCGCCCGGAAGCTCCCGGGACGCCCTCTAAACTAGGACAAATCCGGGGAAACCCGGACGGATGGCAGCCCTAGGTTTACAGCCTATTCTGGGGTACACTTTATTGGGTGAAGAGATCCTCTCATTACTACCTCAAACAGAATCAGGGTTCAGAATCAAACAAATTGCAGTAATGTGTCATTTTATAAATACTAGTTGTCATCATTTCGAATTTCAACCAAAATTCTTGAAATGATTGAGCCATAAAGCATAAAGCTAAAGTCAGTGGTGTCTTACTAATAGGGTTCCATTTTTACCCTTTGGGTACGGCTCCCTAAAAAGAAAGAAAAATTGTTTTTGCTGAAACAAGCAATAAAAAAAGAAAGGTTGCCAAACACTGTGGAAAACGGTACAGTATAAATCAAAATCAAAATTATTTATTTCAAGTAAACCCATTGTAGGTATTTTTGAATTGTCAGTAGGAGTCAGTCAGTATAAGTCAGTCGTGAAGCTAGTTGCCTGTTCCAAAATGTAGATCCTATGGAGAAGAACAGGCAAGAAACTCCAAGGACACTCTTTTCCAACATGTTTCTTTTTTACAAAGTTATTTTTTACATTGCTTGCTATAGTGGCAATTATTATTGTTTTAACATTCGAGGGAAATGGCACTGATAACCGAAATACAGGCATTGCCTAGTTCGGTTACAGTAGCTAAATTCACTTATTTGAAATTAATACTGCCAAACTATTATCTGTAACATAGTACTAAGTTTTTTGAAATAAATAAACCCGAGTCATCTACTTACTTACTATATTTTTACTTTCCTTTTAAATTTATTTAGGAAGGTTAGTTAAAAATATTTATCTTCTATTCCTTTCCTACTTTCCTAAATAATAAATAGGAAAGATATATAGTTTTACTGGTCATTGACCCATATGTTTACTCTCTATAGAATTAAATGTGTTTAAGATAGCAAACGACATAACAGTCTTTATAGTACTATAAAGCGCTTACTAGAAATGAACGTGGAGTCGAAGGAAACTCGTAAACACTTCGATAGAGATGTCTTTGACATCAGATTTACAGCTCTTCGAGAGGTCATAACTCTACTAGTGTGTCCATGTTTATGTCTTAATTGTGTACAATACCTTTCTTTAAGAACCTTTTTACTTTATTCAGTGCATGTATATTTTATTGCGTTAAAATTAAATCAAATATGTTTTAGACACGTCGTTATGAAAATGCTCATATTAGAAAAACCCCTTAAATTTTTTATGGATGGAGTGTGTGGATAATATGATGTAAAACAAATAATGAAATAAATAGGTATTGAAAGATAGATCTTTATTTAACATAACATAGTTAGCTCCTATTTATTTTTAGTTCGTATGTGACGGTCCAACAAGCGAGTAGGTATCAATAAAACGATAATATGATATAATTTTATTTTTAAAGTTACTGAATAAAAAAGCACGAGGTCTACCTGATGGTAAGCGGTTTCTGATGCATTGACAGTGGTGTCAGTTGTGCATTCTAGTTCTCATGCCTATCTTTAAAAGAAGTTTGGATCACCCACGCCATTGTGTTTCACTAAGTGGTGTAGAAATCATAAGAAGAATTCGAGAATCACTTTGCATAAATGAGTAACTTAACATATTTAAAATCGTGTAGTTAACGTGTCTGTTGATCATAGCTGTGACAGTGAGACTGTGCTCTTGACGAGAGCTATGCCGCATGCACTGTTTAAGTGCCACATCGCGTACCTATGCAATTGACGTTGAAATAATATTAGTGTAGTATTGTATTTTTGTCTGTTAGTGACCGTTAACAAGTTCAAAATCGAAGTGGTCACTGAATAAGACTTATGCATTTTCAGATATAAACATTTGTTATTAAACTAGGGGGGACGGCCCCAGCAGTTTCACCTGCGTTTATAGTCACTACTCAGCTCCTATTGGTCGTAGCGTGATGATATATAGCCTATAGCCTTCCTCGATAAATGGGCTATCTAACACTGAAAGAATTTTTCAAATCGGACCAGTAGTTCCTTAGATTAGCGCGTTCAAGCAAACAAACAAACAAACTCTTCAGTTTTATTTATTAGCATAGATTAGCTAACGCAGTTAGATTCAGTAGTCTTACCACTTCAAACAATTGTGTCCTAAGTTCAAACTTTACCAATCGAGGAAAGTGAACGAAAACGCAAAGCAATCTTGTGGTTGTTAAAACTTTAGCCCATTCACAAACCTTCCCTTGTACGAGAATAAAGTCACCCCAAATCTGTTCTTGTTAAAAGACAATAAAAACCCCGAAAATACGATATACGACGAAATAAATCTCTCAGAGTCATAAAAAACGAGAAGCATGGTGACACTACTAACTCACTACAAAGTTTATTGTTTTAAAAAGTGCCTCTAAGTTCCGTAGTCATATTTCATGATTCAGCGCCTCTTTTTAACACTTTGTAGGACATTTTTTTTAGCAAAAATCCTACTTTAATTATGTCGTGTGTAATAGTTGCGTTTTGTTTTAATTATATTGTGTACTCAAAGAAAAAAGTGTACTCCGCCTTATTACAAAGCTCTACTCTACTCTATGTTTATCTATGCTCTGTGTTTTTTGTTGTTTTTAGATGTTTTAAACATAAACTTATGTACGTTTGGCATTAACACAAACTTTATTGTATCTTTGTTCAAATTTTTAGAACTATAAACACGTTTAGTTGAGTTCAATCAACCAATAGACGGTCAATCCTATTTAGCCTTCCTTTCTATGGAACTAATGGTAGATATAGCGATATGACTGACCTGTTGGCCTAGAGGTTAGTGACCCTGACTGCCACGCCATAGGTCGTGGGTTCGATTCCCACCCGAGTCTGGAGGTAGCAACCGTATGCTAAGGTATTAGTGATACCAGTGATATTACAGCTGCTTATTTACAGGTCACCGATTCCCGTTAGACGTCATCAGTAATTAGGAAAAATACAATTGTTTAAACCGGGTGACGAAATTCTGTACTCAGATCGGTACTCAAGTTACGGTGGAGTTGATAGTCAATCTGCCTATAAATACCGTATTCACTGGCCTGTTGACCTAATGGTTAGCGACCCTGATTGCTGTGCCATAGGTCGGGGGTTCGATTCCCACCCGAGTCTGGAGGTTCTTTGTGTCCGTTGTTTGTACGTTTGTAAGGTTCCCGCGATACAGGAGTAATTTCTAATGTGGGAGTTGAAAATTGTTTTAAATCATCTTATTTTTGGAGTTTACTCCTTAAGAATCGATTGTCATATAAGGTATAAAAAAATATGAAGAGTAAAATTTAGTGAGCGTAAGGCAGCGTAACGCTTTAACGCTTTGTTGTGCTTTTTGTGCTTTATTGGAGTTTACTCCTTAAAGAAAAACCGATGTAATATGTGTATTTAACTTTATGTTATATATATGTATATGGAATATATACTATACAGCGTCTAGAAATGACGTATATATATATAGAAGAGAGAGAGAGGGAGAGAGAGAGAGAGAGAGAGAGAGAACTCCAGTCGTGTGTCGGAGCTGACACACACCTTTTTTTTTAAACAAAAAATTGAAGATCAACACATAATGCCACCGCAACAATACTCCATACATTGACATTATTGTCGATATCGGCGGTTTTTGGGTTTTTATTGCTTTTAATCGAATGATCAATACGTGTAAATAGTAGTCCAATACCACCTTCAATTTTTTGTTTACAATAATTATAATAGGTTAACACATCTCACACACGGCCATCTGATTCCAATTCCCAAATTAGGCAGAGCCTGCACTATAGTAACCAGACTGATAAACATACTTACGAATTACTAAATCATACATATTTTAGATAAATTATACCCAGAAACAAAACAAATGATCGTGCTCATCACACAATTATTTGTCCTAAGTGGGAATCGAACCCACGACCTTTAGCTCAGCAGTCAGGATCACCTACCACTAGACCAACAGACCAAACGCGTAATAAATGTCCTCGACTAAATTATTTAAACAAAAATGGTATATTCAATAAAAACAAGTATTTATAGCAATGACAATTCTCTGCCCAAAGAAACTGCAGAGTTGTGGTACGGGATGCGTCTATCAGTCGATTTGAAGTCATGAATAATTTAACCGTATCAGATGATTCAATCTACATCTGTTAAAGACTAATTATCTACCTATTACCGGTAATTACCAATTACGCATAAAGCATAAATAGCTCCCAACTCATAATTCAATGTTGTGCATGCATATGTTATTTAATTAATGTTTACGACTGGAAACTGCAAGTTTTTATAACCATTCGGATGTTTTGATTGTTCTGTGTAATTAAATTGTTCCATTTTCAAAGTTTACATTACAACGACATGAACAACACATACACCCTCACACACAAAGAGACAAATACACACAAAGGCGTGCTCAATACTGAGAAGGCTGTATCTATTTTGTCATTTGCATTTGGAAAGGAACTGACATAACTCACACTAGTTTGGGTGACAGCTCTTGCACACTAATTATAAGCATATTTTTCTTACAACAAAGATCACAATAAAATGCCTCTGATCCTGAAGCGTTATGTTATCACTACATATTATGAAACAAAGTCCCTGCCGCGTCTGTCTGTCTGTCTGTTCGCGATAAACTGAAAAACTACTGAACTGATTTTCATGCGGTTTTCACTAATAGACAGAGTGATTCATGAGGAAGGTTTAAGTGTATGTCGTCGCCCCATCAAAAACTCTTATTTATTTTATTAAAAATAATGACAAACTATTTAATAAGAATAAGTTAATAGACATTATTTTGACTGGTTATACCGGTAACGCAATGGTATTGGTCGATTGATAAATATGAATGAATAGTGGGATTATAAAAGGGTAGAAATGAGTTCAGAACGTTGTCTTGAGTGCGGATAGTGGTACGAACAACTTGGCAGTTACTGTTAGTTAGTGATTTCATATTTTATATCAGTGGTTGTGAGACTGTTCTCTTACATGCATAATTTGAACCCGTGCGAAGCCGGGGCGGGTTGCTAGTATATCACAAATGGGACTTAAACAGGTGGCGAAGAGTGGGTGTACCGTGTACACTAATGTTATGTGTGATCCTATGTTATGTTATGTAGTATATTGTAGTACACACACACACACATAACCATATACAGGCCCAACACACCCACACGCCAGCACACTGCTTGCCTTAAATATTCTCTCACACGTTGTTCTTGTTCTTTTAAGTTGTGATTTATTGGTTTTTCATATTTCATATTTTTGCTGTAACTTATATGTTCTTATTCACATTTCTGCTATAACAAGATCTGGACTTTCTTATAATAGTACCAAAATTGTATTTACCCGATTAACATTAATTGATTTTTGACTAATAGACATTTGAATTTAATTATTTATTCTTAAGGACTGTTGTTAACTATAATAAAAAAATAGATGGATGGAAGTAAGTAATGCGGTCTCCCATAGGTTTGGCAATATTTATTAATGCCATTCGGCACTACTGTATAAAAAAACTTACACAAATTATTTAATTTTTATTTATTAAGAAGAAAATGTTCAGAAAAAAATTGAATGACTATATCGTCTATCTTCCTAGGAGCGTCTAAAATTCCTGTTCTGACATGTCCGGAGAAATTCTTTTACCAAGTAACTCTGCATACATGTAAATATTGATTGAAAAATAACAGCGCGTCCTGTGAGTGTACTGGAGACAAACTTGTAAGAACCAATAAATATTTATTGAAGTCTTTGAACCACATTCCGAGAGGGATGAGGGATGAAAGGGGATGGAACGGAATCGTATGAATGAGAAACAACCAATGCATTGTATTAAATATTAAAATATTATCCAGAAATAATCCACCGGCATTTATGGGAAATACGGAACGATGAATTGTACCTATTGATAATTAATAGTTATGTTTTCTAGCGACTCCCTTCTCTTTTTAACCTCCGTCGCAAAAAAGGAGAGGTATTATATGTTTATCGTGTGTATCTATGTGTACCGTGTGTACGAGTATCTGTAAAAGTATCTATGTGTCTGTCTGTAGCATCGTAGGTCGTAAACAAGTCCTATTTTGATTATTTGTTTGAAAGGTGAATTGATTGAGAGTGATCTTAGCTATAATTTAGGAAATCTATTCAGCGGTTTGAAGATCGTCAGCTCTATTCTCAACCTTGAAGGAATGGAAATGGATTTGGCGTAACTTCTACTAGTCTGACGTACTTCAAGTACGTCGTTAGTTGTTACTTTAAGGATATAAAAATAACATGGTAATGTTGACCTGATGAGGCAGCATCATCAGGAATCAGCAGGATTTCCAACTCCTAATCAACTTAAATTAAAAGTCTTATGCATTAAAATAAATTATTTCGAGAAGTCGGGCCATAAAATAACATAAAATGCTGTAAAAATTGTCATCCAGTTCTATTTTAATGTTTTTAATTTACGTTATAATCGTCAACTTGATATTAAAACTGAATAACTTCACAAAAGTAAGACGTGACGTCTTCCTTAGTATTTCACACAAAAATTTAGAGAACCGACTGTTTTGACGTTTGCTAAAAAGATACAGATTTAACTTGACAGTCAGGTCAAAGGTCAAAAGTAGTTCTTACTGGAATAACAGTCAAAAGTACGTTTAACTGTACAGGTTAGTTAAAGTAAAAGTAACCAAACCTTTAGTTAGGTAAAAGCCATTAGTTAGTAGTGATTTTGACAGCAAATTTATGATTAAAAGTAGGTTTGACTAACGCCCTTAGTCAAAAGTACTTTAAACAACACCATAGCATCAGTGAAAATAACTTAACAACTGATTAGAATATAAATAAAACTGTCGCGCGGCACCACCACCACCAGGATACCGTTCGCTCCTCACCACCTCACGCTTTCGCTCCACCTACATAGCGAGTTAAGTACTTCCACCTATCATCGGCCACCGACTACGATCGAAGTCTCTAAGAACAGGGTTTTTAGAGACCTTGAAGACTAACTCTGTTTATAATACCGCGAATTCAATCTGTAACAGTTCTCCTCTTTTAATAAAAAACTGTGAAATCTTGTGACCTAGCGTATATAATTTATCTCCATCAAATAGTCTCCCTGGTCGACCACGTTACTAGAACCTGGCCGATCACCTACCACGTTACAAACCTACTTAGTAGAAACACGGTATTATGCGAAAGTAAGTAAGGTTTTTTATCATTATTTTTGTTTGTTTGTAGGCAGCATGACACGCCAAAAACCTTGTTGTATACACAATCATAATATATTAAGAAATATAACAAAAAAGTAACCAACCACCACAATTAATTGTTTTAAAAAAAACTTAATATTAATAAAACTAAGTCCAATTACTGTATTCAAATATCAAAAATGTATTTTATAGGTACGGCCATTTATCAGATAAGAAAAATTCCCAATTAGGTGTGTCTTAATAATTGTCAAACTAATTGTTATCAAAATCACGCAATACTACTATTAGATATACTAAACAGATTAGCGTGGTATGTGATAGTAATTTTTTATCTTTTTATCATCGACACCACGCTTTGAAAATAAAATGAAACGAATATACTAACGCGATTTGACAATTTAATGATAATTGTTTTAAGTACAGATGTGACAACTTCACTGATGATGTAATGAGAAATAATGAAACCATGGGTTCGATTTCCGCTTAATGAAAATATTTCGACGGTGCCTACGTATAAAGCGACATGTGAAAAGTCGTGGTTTACAGAAGAGTTTTAAAATTTCAAACTGATTTAAATTTTTAAAAATATCAAAATAATAAATTTTATTTTTTGACTGCTGATATGTTATACTCAATGTAGATAGTTTTTAATACTGTAACAGTTTTTTTTAATATGTTTCATTGTCCCTTAAAGCTGCAAGATGACAGTTTGACACCAATTTTGAAAAATAAGATTTTTCATGGGAGTCTTACTTATTTCAGAAAACTAAATATATGGTTATATGCGTATAGGTAAACAGAAGCTCATTATGAAATTAAAAAAAAAAAAACTAAATTTTGGACATAACTTTATATAAGTAAGGACCGTCGTTTTGTATGCTTGAATTAATCTTTTTGTAATGGCCTGCGTGTTTCTATATTTAAAATGTTATTTGGTCCTACGGTTATTTGTGCTTTAGAACCTAAAGAATTAAGCATATATTAAACTAGCTATGCTTAGTCACAGAGTACATAACGGTACAGGTACAGAAGTCCCACTCCGCCAAATCATTAAAATAAATAGCGACTCTTGTTCCGACGCAATAAAGTGCAATTTAGGTCACACAGCGCTTATTACCTACAGTTATATTCACCTAGAAGTTGCCTCTCTTTCTATCGCATAACTCTTATCTATACTGACAACGTTAGGGTTGTCTTTTTTTTAATAACTATATAATCTGAATATTTAATTACCAGTAAGTTATGTCTCCTATTATTACTCTACTTTTATGAACAAATAAAACTAGGCTAGGCTAGTTACGAACGGATGACGTGACGCAGCGTGTAAGTAGCCATTGAACTAGCCAGCGCGCGGCAGCCCATTGAATTTTGGCCCGTTTAGTCGACCTCGCCGTGTACTTGTAACTTTATACTTACTCTGTATAGTGGACCTGGCCTGGCTAGGTTTGGGTTTAGATAGTATGTCACAGGCTGTGTAATATGTCACAGAATATTGTTATTAGAGTTATTAAAGCTGGGGCAGAAAGCGGGTGCTGCCGTCCCTCTTTCAACCGCTCACAACGCGTCGCCGTCCCGCCTGTCTACCCCAACCTTTAGTATTAAATAGATGGTTCATTTGATGGTAAACTGTTTTATACTCTATAGACTCTAACAAAAGCATGAATATTATTTAGTGCAGTGCCATCACTGAAATACCGTATCAGTCACGTTACTACAATTTGAGCAGAAATCTACTAATTGTTACCTCCTTGATATTTAAATTAAAAGGTCTAACAGTTAGAATCTAAAGCCCAAAGGAAATTATTTTTAAACATAAGAATTGATCTTGTGGAATATATCTTTTTTGAGACACTAATTCCTCGGTCCCCCTTGTAATACTACGGGGAAAAGGCAAGAAAACTTATGAAAAGACACTCATATAATTCGTTAGTTATCAATGAAAAGTAAACAAGTATTCCCAGTATTCCCATATAAGCATAGTTCATCCCAAGCATTCTAATCCCCATTAGCTCTCAACGCATCTTGTATTATTTAAAATTTTAATATGAAATAGAAAAACCGACGGTTGTTCTCTTGCACGGATATTAAAAGAAAATAAACACAAATACATTTTCATAATTCATTCTGAATTTTCTTCATTTTCATATCCCGATATGAAATGCTTTGTGACTACTTCGATACAGCGAATAGAAGCAAGTTTATATGTTTATTTGCAATTCAATATCTCATCGCCGTAACATGATAATGATGTTAAAATGCACAAAGTGAATTGACGTCATACTCAACATATTTATCTCATATCAATTCGAAGAGAAAATAATATTTTTCTTACTAACAGTATAGGAAGTTTTCTCAATATATTCAGCTATAACTTTAATAGAAAAAGACAGAAGCTTCAATATATAAAACTAATTAACAGATTCTGCCGCTATGCTGATAATTATTGTGTAATGGATTACAATACAATTTAATATTCTTTATTGTACACGATAGAAAAATTACAACATAAAAAAGAAACATTGAATACAATACCATCTATGTAACTATGAGGACAGATAGTGATCAATAAATAAAAAATGGTAAGCGATTGAGCACGTCTCACAGTTTCAGGAGTCCACAGGATTAATTTTAGGATTAATTTTAGGATTAATTAGTATAAGGTTCCTTAATAGACAGACAGACTGTGCCCCATTTGAGCACGTGCATGCATCTTTAGCATACTTTTGTATGTACTAATACACCGTGCGCAGTGCATGCCATGGCTACATGGTACTTTTGGAACAGGATCGAAATGTCACATGTCGGTAGGAGTTTGATATCGTCATCGGCATTTCATCTTACTTTAGGCTGTATTTGAATCCGAGCGTAACATGAAACGTCTAATCAAGCCTTTTTAATGGTATTCTAAGAACTAAATAAAAATCTTAATAGATGAAATATTTAGTACTAATATTTATAGGAATTCAAATCATAACTAGTTTTAAAATATAACATACAGCATCTGTATCTAAAAACTGTGTCAGTCTTATCTCGAGCAAATTTTTTATCTCCTGCATAACATTGTCAGAGCTGATAACGCGGAATTGATCGCGCGATAACTTGATAAAGTCATATAATACAGTGTCGCGGACAATGGGGGACGTTGCGCTCGTTATTGGCGCCGGTAGCAACTTAGGCTACCAAGTCCTCAAGAAGCTAACTGAAATCTACAGTGGTAAAATATACTTCACAACCGAAGATGAAACTGCTGGTTTTACCATCCTCAAGAATCTCGAAAGAAACGGAATTGACCTACATTTTGTGCAAATGGATATAACTTACACGAAGAGTATCATAAAATTGAGACATTATATTCAAGATTTGGATGAAAGAATAGAGTTGATCGTTAATGTCACAGATTATGTGCCAGATAAGAAGAAAATATCTCACGTAGAAAAAGTTAGAAGAACGCTCAGTGTTAATTTTTACGGGTTCATAAATTTCGGTAAGCTTGTTTATCCACTGTTGGTTGAAAATGCTAGAGTTATAAACGTATCTGGACCTGCTGGTCTTCTGGCGACGATAGATAGTGAGGCAATACGGAGAAGAATCAGTGATACAAATTTAACAGAAGATGAATTAGTAGCTGTTATGCAGGATTATGAAGATGCTGTTAGAAGAGGGACAGAGAGGACTGATGGTTGGGGAAAAAATGTCCAAGCTGTAAGTAAGGTTGCTCTGAACGCTGTAACATTTTTACAGCACCGAGAATGGGCAGATAGTGGTGTAGTCATCAATTGTGTAAATCCTGGTAACTTAATCAGTAAAGAGAGCAGAAAATCGGCAAAAATGTTTGAAGAAGGTGCAAAAGCGATTCTTTACTTAGCGTTTGAGGCTCCACTAACCTTGAAAGGTCACTTTGTGTGGAGTAATTATTCAGTGATTGAATGGAATTCAGATCCGTTTATCGAAGTGACGACAGTGTAAGACGTTAATAACTGGTAATCAGTGAATGATGTAATCTGATTAAAGATTTGTGTCATAAAAAATGTGTTTATGAAGTGCATGGAATGAATTATTGTATATATAGTCGTAAATGCAGGAATCGTACTTATTGTAATCCTTAAATAAATCAGTATTATTTAGATAAGACTCTGCTTTTGATTTATGTTTAGTAAGGAGTTCCAATGACCTCAATTTCGGATGTGAGTATAATAGTTTACAACTATCATCACATCGTAATTAGAGCCAGCTTACGTTGACGTAGTGATTTATTGTAGTATTAAATTTCTATTTTCTTGAGGCTTTGCTATTATGGCCCTTTAGTAAGTACTAAGGTAATTTATAATATAATAAACGTGTAGTGTAATTCCGTAAGCCACACAATCAAAAGATAATCATCGAGTAGCACAACATGCCAGTCATGTTAAGTTATTGACAAAAAAATGTGCAAACGAAGTCTTTGAATCATTCTGTGATTCATATTGTAATGTGATATTCTAAGAGACTTTCTGTTCAAATTACAAAGAAAGTTCAAGTCGTTTCGGAATTTGAACAGAAAGTGTCTTAGTCTATGCTCTGTGATTAATCAAAGACATCGTTTGCACATTTTTTTTCGAACTAGTTTTGGTAAAATTGGTAAATATGCTTGGTGTATAGACACATCTAATAGAAACCTCACACCAAACCGAGAAACCGAGCAACAATATTACTTAGAGGTTCTGCTGTTAAGTTCGTTAGATTTCTTATTAGATTGGGAATAGAATAAGCCCCATAAGATAATGATAAGTCAAATGTTCCTTGTTTCGTATAATTTACATATGAGAGATTTTAGATCGCAGGTCGACGGTGACTACAGGCCGCTTCAAACCTATATTCTTGGAAGTCATTGAGGGAGGCCTATGTCCAGCTATGAACGTCCCATTGCTGATATCATGATGATGAATCTGATGATGATGATCAATGATATTAAATCATGTCTAGTGTTATGTGTAAGCGACGGTAACCCCTTAACTAGTACGGTTGTGATAGCGATAGTAGTGAGATAAGTCCTATTATCATGAAACTATTTCCTTACCTTGTTGAAGCAGATTATAATTCATATCTATTTTATTATATCTGTATTTTACTCTACTCAAGAGATAATTAAAATTTATTTTTATTATCTATGAGAAAACGCGATCATAAAATTACATTAAATGCCTCTGTATTCCTTGACTCTTTCTTTATTGAAAAGTTGAGATTAAAATTGAATTCTGTTTATGTTTCTGCATAGTAATTTTAAAGAAAATTTCAAAAATAATTAAGATATAGTGTTTTTAGTTTCGAAATATTGATTTCTTTACACCCGTATTTTTCCACTAATTAATTAATACTTGTCGCTTTTGACCTCTGCTGACCCTCACTGTAATCACGTCCATCAAATATCGACGTTTAGATTTAAAAAGTCATAAGTATAATTATAGTAACTTTATAACATAGTGATTTTTAACAGATATAATCTTCAAAGAAAGAATATAGTATAATAACACTATACTTTAGGCAAAGAGACACCGACGCACCGGGAGACGGTTTCCCCGTAAGCAGGCCGGTGTTGGGTCCAACTATTACTTGGATTTCACAGAATGTATATTATTTTGGCGTAATTAGTAATTATGCACAATATTAATGATTTTATTTTAATTTCATTGATTGAATTGAACGATTAGATTATATATATATATATATATATATATATGATATATGATAGATGTGATTTTTCTATAAATAATTGTCGTAATCGTTATAAATATATTTTATCTTTTCTTGTTAAGGATTTTACAATTTTTTTTTCTCACCGACAACCAAAAATATAAATAACAATATTTCCTTAAGTTGTAGTATACATTATGGATCGCTGGTGCAGTAGGTAATAAAAGACCTGTAATGCTGGTCATCAGGTTTACACTATGACGCTGTGCTATATGCTCGATAGTATAGAACTGAGAGAATACAACGGATTGGATAATTTTGGGGGTTGTATATCGTTATCATATCGTTATAGTTGATGAACAAAGTAACTATATTATTATGTTGATTAATTTAAATATATTATAATTCCATGCAGTATAATCACCATACGGTCTCACCAACAGCCCCGGTGTGGTATCATCCGTCCATCCCACACAATAAAATAAAGGGAACACACAGGTAGTATTGCACCCATAATCGTTCACCTTCAGGCTTCTTCAGGCGTGCTATATCCTTATATATTCTTTTTTTATGGTATAGGGGGTAAACGAGCAGACGGGTCACATTATGGTAAATGACTACCGCCGCCCATGGGCACTCGCAACTCAAGAGTCACAAGTGCGTTGCCGGCCTATAAGCAGGGGAAGAGGGGTGAGGAGGGAACAGTGGGAAGAGAGGGAGCGGGAAGGGTTAGGGCCTCCGGTAACCTCACTCACGCGGCGAAAAGCAATGCAAGCATTTTCTCAATATTTTTTTATAGAACTAAGGGGTCAAAGAAGATGGTACGCGTTCACAATACTCACAACCACTTCACAACACATTCAAATACTCGCAACCAGTTGTGTCATTTGCGTGTTGTCAACCATATTTAATGGATTTTTAGTGACCCTTATCACTATCAGAAAAAACTCTTTGCTTACGATGTCATGATCACTCATTCGCGTACCATAGCACTCATAAACTAACATTACCAAACGTGTACGAATCATTCCGCGTATTTGTACCGCTAATAACACGTTCGTACTTTTATACAAGTGCACCAGTCACAGCATAGATGATTGTTATACTGATAAACACGGCACAATAACCAATTTTGGCTCATCAACAGTGTAAATAAATTATTGTTTAGTAAAACTTAATAAAAAACAAGCTTTAATGACGAACAGAATCAAAAATAAAAAAAAAAGCGTGTGTGTGCAATTCACACACGGCAGAAGTGAAACTTCAGAAAAGTAGCCTACGAGAGAATGAGAAATTAAAAGTAAATTATCATAAATTATTTACTAATGTTAATAGATTTAATTTTAGATAATCTACATAAATTACTGATATATAATTAACACAGATGTGTTAAATAATTAACATAAACTAATTAACCAACGAATTTTACTACGCAAATGCACAAAAATGACACCACGTTGAAATTGACGCATTTTCTGAAGGCTTCGTAGTACGCAGGCGCAAAGACAAAGATTATAGGAAACACTGTCTACTTGTATTCTATCTCATTCTCTCGTAGGCTATATCCTACTGTATATGTGTTTGGCTCTTTTTTGTGTGACTTAAGGCTTCGTAGTACGCAGACGTAAATACAAAGATTATTGACTACCAAGATTTTTTACATAGTTACACAAGTGAAGCTAATAAAACCGAATAAAAAAAACAGTCGTAGGACTGTACGTCAGAAGTGAAAACATAACTTCACAATGTATTTGCATAGACATACACACACACACATCTGTATATATATAATTAGGTTAAAAATAAAAAGTAGGTAATGACATATCTAAATGTATACATAGGGTACACTGGAAGTTCTGCGCTCCTGGCCGCTCATAAATGTTTGAATTTCGAATGTTATATTTTTTTAAATATAAGAAACTCGGCTCCGTCTTACGAATTTTCGATCAGGACACGTGTCCTGACGCGAATTTAACATTTTTTACCCATCCCAAAAAGTGCACAACGCTGCTAAAGAAGTTTTCATTTCAATAAATCGGTCAAGGCAACATGCCATTTCATGGACAACACTATGTACATAGGTATTTATTTGCCCAAAGATTCAGATAGGGACTTATAAATAAAAGGTTTTAAACTTCACTAAATTGTTTATACCTTTCCAAGTTTTACAGTATTAAGCCCCTGTCAAATATCCGTGTAGGTACTGAAACGGTAATATTCTCATTGAAATTTGAACCAAATCATGTGTTTTGTATTCATCGCGCGTATACCAGGTATTTATTACGGGTTATACCTATACTATAGTAGAGACGCGTCAGTGTACTTTGTCCCAACAATTTTACTGGAAATCGAACTGTTCTTAGGTAAAAGTCCTCTCGTAAAATCACTTTTTACTATCTACAAAGGTAATTTCGCTGATCGTTTCGTGGAAGCGTAGATTGAGTCTAAATGTCGTAGTTTTATAATAAAGCGCTCTTGGACCTTATTCCTAGAGGATAAAGTATCTTTTTAAATAGCGTTGTTTTTCTATGCCTTTCAATTGAATGCAAGGATGAGATAATTTATTTTATTAAACTGTCTTTAATTCGATCTGAATGATATGAATTTGTTTGTATGCCTTCAAAAACTTGTTAACGTAATTTTAGACTATGTATTAGATGAAGTACAACACCAATAATATCGTGTGCTTCATGTGTAACATAGCAAAATGAAGTTTAATATAAAAGCTCTTTCTCTTTCTTCTTTGGTTTTCTTGTTTATTCTGATGATTATGGTTAAGATAAACAGGATATAGGAATAAGGAGTGAAGTCACATTATGGTATGTATTTTGCTGGAACACGAATAGACAAAATTTTGTTGGTTTTTTTGCAAAAGCCTTCCCAGTGTTTAGTCTTTTCTACCACCTTACCAAGTGATTAATGACAGTGGCGTACTGTTTGTTAATGAAGTGGTGGAACTGAACTAACTAAAACCATATGTTGTAGTCGTGTCGTGCCGATACGTGTCCATGGCCGGGGGCTTAGGAGGAATACCCCGAAACTCCCACAGTCCTAGTGTATAGTCTACTTGTGGTAAAAAAATCCAAACAGTAGGCCTTAACATCATGTTGTTTATTTATTATCATAATGATAAATATTCTGTCAAACAGATAAAATGAAGTTTTACGTTTTGATAACTAAGATGGTATGATATGATAAGTAAATTCGATTGGATACACTTGCAGATAAACAATTATTTTGATATATATTGGGACATATACCTTGCAAGCAAGTAATGAACTGATGGTGGAATAATAACCATTCAGGCCTATATACATACCTTTATACTTCCTGATCTTTTGAGCGACAACATATTGTTTAGTCGATATGTCGGTCAAACAAATTCATTGGGAAAGTGTAGTAGGATGAAATAACGTCTTCCTCTAAGGATACTACGAAGGAGAGCAGACATTACTGTATCATATCAAGTAGTAAGTGCGTGTAGTGTGAGCATACGTGTGTATGTCTATAATAAATTTTATTATAGACATACACACGTTTGCTCACGCTACACGCACTTACTACTTGCTACTCTTTTAAATCAGCAGATAGTTTTACAATATATTAGCGATATTATTTATTGAATTTCGACCATGGTTTTTTCATTGGCCAGTATAACTGGAGCTGTCATTGTATACACTTACCATGACACATATATACTGGACGCGTGTAATTTATGTAAGACATATTGTTTAAGGATTTTAGCTTTCTGCATTTCTTCTATATTTAAACTGTAAATATTCCAAAATTCACGTTACTACGTTACTAAAATTTTCTTAAAAAGAGGTACAAAGAATTCTCTTCACGTAATAATGGCAATGAAATGTATTACAGCACTGTTATGTACAGCAACTTCGGTAAGATGCGCTTTACAAACATAGTAGCATGTATGGATGGTATAAATTAAAGCTTCCAGAATACAGTTTATAAAGTTAAGAGCGCATTAAAGGCAGATAATTCCAAAACAATTTTTAAGACCATCTTAACTTTCAAGCGATTTTTTTTGGAAAAGCTTATTTGAAATAACAAGTTTATTATAATAATTAAAATCTGTAAAGGAACTTTTGGGTAAAGGTAAGATAATTGTTCATTCATTTTTTAGTAAACATTTCTTTTTAAAAGGTACCGGAGTGGTTTCTTTTAATTAGAGAAGATTTTGTTAGGGATTATGTGTCTTAAGGTTAATGTTGAATTTTCCGAAAACTCTTGACTAAGATACTCTGGTTCTGTTTGTTTTAATCTCTGAAAAGTAATTTATTTAAAAAAAATGGTTTCATAGTTATTAATGATTTCAATTTATAAAATTCATGGACACACGTATTATGCATAAATATACATTAATGTGGTACGAGTAAGTTGATATGTTATGTTAGAAAAACATAAAAGATTGGTTGATACTTGAATTTCAAAATCGGCGTTCAATTGAATGCTAGTCGATTACAAAAACAGCGTCAAACTGAAGATTCCAACTCAGAAAATAAACTTGAGAAATAATCTATTCGCTTTGAGTAGGGTCATTTCACCAGGAGACTTTATGCTGTCAACATTTTCGTTTCCCGTTGTTCGAGGAGCAACTCTAACAATGGGAACGACAAGCACAACGGTAACCCGTTAGTGACAAACTTGGTGTTGCCATCCTCTAAATTGTAGTAAACTTAAGTCACCATTGAGTCGCTTGTTTTACTGTCTATGAAACGACAATAAATAATCAAGTCACCCACGTATATAAACGGAAGCTTGTCCGTCAGTGATACGAGGGGTAAACTCAGACTTATCGCAAGATCTGACACGAATAGCAATCTGTCTAACGGACTCCCGGTTACAGGAAATAGATATAATTACTGGCGAGTGTACCTTGCTCTTATTCTTCGGTAGCAAAAATTACTGAAGTGATAGTTGTTGGTGATGTAGTAGTTAATTTTAAGTTTACCACTAAGGCAGTAAATGATTATTCGGCTTGTTTGACTGTAACATCTGGGTTACCGGGAGTATTCCTGTCTCAGTATATATAGAAAAGAAGTTTCAGCATCAGTTCTGGAGATAAGTCAACCTTATTTTTACTGAAAAATTCAATGGAAATGAGTCCAGTTTTTAATCCGGGGGTGACAGTTTGAGCAGAAGTTCTGCTGTAACGGTTACTGGAGTTGTTTGGACATATCGTTTTTTAGACACTTTACTTTAGGATATTCGAAGAAATCATCCCGAAATAACAGCGTTCTCAAGCATTGTATGCAAACTTGTTTTTATTGTGTATTTTTAATAATTTTTCTTAGCGGTGTGTTGCAAACTTGTGAGTTCACCCTTAAATTTAGGAATGGAATTGAAGGAATCCATAAAAAATTGTTCATATTATGAGTTGGAAAATTAAGTCAAAAAGACATTTAAGTCCGGTTAAGAATATATTTCCTCTGATTGATGTTGCTAGTTCCTTAGGTATTCTACACAGGCACTAAATGTGTAACTCTTTTAATCAATATTTAGGTAAAAACCAGTTAGAACTACTAAAGCCGTATATCCGAGCCTTAACCACATTATGAAGGCAACGAAGTGTTCTAAATATAGCAATACCAGCAGCAGGGCTGTGCGACAAGGCGACAACGCGACACGCTGTTATTCACAAAGGAAATAATGACGCGTCACCCGCACACTCCGTCGCTGCGTCTGTGTCGTCGTGTCGCTCGGCTCGCTCGCTCGTGTCGGCCGCGCCGCTTCGAACACGATTGGATTTTTATGCTGCAGAATTAAGCGAGGCAAGTGAAATCACTGAATAACTACCATTAATTGGGTATGGAACTTCGTTATGAATGCAATTCAGAAACTTGAGATGTTGCAGCAATTGATTTAAATTATAGATGGAGAATTATATTTGCACAATACTGTTACAATTGAAATAAGTATCAAACATAGATTTGACGACCCCTGTTACGGGGCGGTGGTGCATTACGACTGCACCGTCAGGGGGTTCGGTTCATCCTCAATTTAAATATTAATTAAGAATAAGTATACGGTTTTACTCACGTGTATATTTCAGGGATGCCCGACTAGTTTTGGACTAAAAAGGGGCCCTTTCTCAAGGGGTTTATGCACCTTCAATCGACACGGTAGGATGCCTCACTCCTTGGAAAAGGGCCTTCGTCAATATACACGTGAGTAAATGCGTATATCCTTAATTAATATGAATATCACTCTCGAAAGTTTTTATACGAATCAGTTCAAATATTTGTCTGTATGAATACTAACTGATATAACCAACTTTCACCCGCGTAAGTCCCTCGTTAAGTTTTCTTAAATTTTATAATTTTTCACACAACTTTCTTCATTTTTTCTTTCATAAGAACCTTCTGACAATAACAAACACAAAAAAAAATAATTAGCGAAATCGGTCCAGCCGTCCAGGCGTGATGCCGTGACCAAGGGAAATAGGGATTCATTTTTATAAATTATATACATACTAGCAACACACCCCGGCTTCGCACGGGTACAAATTATACACCTAAATCTTCCTCATAAATTACTCTGTCTATTAGTGAAAACCGCATGAAAATCCGTTCAGTAGTTTTTCAGTTTATCGCGAAAAGACAGACAGACGCGGCGGGGGACTTTGTTTTATAATATGTAGTGATATGTAGTGAAGATTTTTATAATATGATTTTTTTTCATCATTAGCTCAGCTACATGATATGAATCATCGTTTTTGCGTTTAGAATCATCAGATTCTAAACGCAAAAACCTCATAAAGTAATGAAAAGTAAACAGAAACACTATTCGTTCCTACAATTTTCGAGGGTTTCTCTCAATTTTACCAGGATCCCATCATCAGATTCTGACTTCCTTGACATGGGACCACCCTTTAATCTAACAAAAAAGAATAATCAAAATCGGTTCGGCCCGCCAGCCGCTCTGCCCCCGGTTTTTAAATCTCTGATATCTTCTAAGATATTCATTTTTATTATATGCTGTAAAGGGCAATTTTGATCTACATGAAATGCACAACGTATCTAATGTATTTAATTGGATAAGGAATGATACTGTATTGTTTAAAACAGTTTAATAAATAACCCATAATTTTTTTGTAATATGTAAAAGATAAAAATGGTTACTGTGGGTTAGGCGATAAACATATACCATCGCTGACTTTTTTATTGATCTTTTTAAGATATACAATTCCGTAGTACATTAATTTGATCTATCTCGTAAGATTTAGCCAGCGTTTACAATGTAAGCGCACAAAAATATGTTTGTTACGACATGACATTACAAATCTTTGAATTTCTCGACTTTTCTCTACTAAATAATATGCATGTATACTACATATAAACCTTCCTCTTGAATCACTCTATCCATTGGTGAAAACCGCATGAAAATCCGTTCAGTAGTTTTTCCGTTTATCGCGAACAGACAGACAGACAGACGTGGCGGGGGACTATGTTTTATAATATGTAGTGATAGATAGATACGTACGTGACGTCCCTATAGAGGCGCCATCTAAAAACCAGCGCTGCATAATATATTGTTCGGCGTACTATTATGCTGAGATGATAACTTATTTAGGTACGCACTGGCGTATGAAAATCTTTTCGATTTTTAACATATATTTTGTGCGTGTTGCGGGTCTTGAATAAATGTATTTTCTTTCTTTCATTGCCAACTATATCTGCAAAGGGAGTTCCGGGGACCCTCCTCTCGTTAGAAGTATTGGAGTCATATCAGATTAAGAAGCAAATTGCTCGAGCACCTGTAAACTATGGATAAAATATTTACCCTATCCTATTAAAATTGAACTGAAAATCGTACGCCGCTGTCCGCTTGAATAGATTGTTATACCTGCAAACGATTTGGTTAATATTTTATAATAGGAATAATAATAACTTGAGACACCTCACACACGGCCATCTGATCCCAAATTGGCAGAGACTGTACTATGGTAACCAGACTGCTGATAAACGTACATTTTATAGATTATATTAGTTATTATCAAATACATACATGTTACAGGTAAATTACACCCAGACACAGAAAAAATATCGTGCTCATCACACAATTATTTGTCATGGGTGGGATTAGAACCTACGCTCTCTAGCTCACCAGTCAGGATGACTACTAGACTCGACTAACAAAGCAAACAGGCCTGCTTTATTTGCTTTTTAAAAAGTGCTCGAACATTTTGCAGTTCCGTCTGACTCGACTCTTAGTTAACAACGTATTTTGTAGAGAACCGTAGGATGAAGTACTTCCTCGTAGTGATAAATCACTCGAAAAATTATTTAATCGTTCAAATTTTGGTTTATAAGAAATTGGAAATACTTTCACGTTACAGGAAAATTCATCAGAAAACAAAGAGCTTGAGTTAAGTTCCTGTTGTTTTCCTGCACTTAAATCTTCACAACATCTTAAGAAGAAATCTATTGTCAACAGGAAATCATATTTTATGGTTACGTCACTACTTGAATACCTTTTATGTACATACATGGATATACAATTATTTATACAGGTTTTAACGCGATCACGTAATAAGTATTACGTACCTTTGAATTGCCTGACGTCACAGGCTAACTGACTCAGTTGTGCACGCCCTCCGTCGTCATATCCGTGAAGTAGAAACTTCTTTATCCACCCGCAAGTTTTAGATTTTTGAAGTGAAAACTTCTTAAGGCACGTTTGTGCACTTTTGCTATGGAGAAAAAGCACTGAAATCGTGATCCACTAGAGGGCGCTAATCTAAACATTGAGTTCTGTCAGCTCCTTATTAATTAATGTCACCAACCTGCTAATGTGAAGTTTTAAGTTCGTCATTTGCACTTCTGTCGGCATCATCATCAGCACTTTTTACACCAAAACTACCCAAACTTTCATCAATTTATTGTCGTCTTTGTCCGTACAAAGGTTGCCTGTAAGAGATTGCTTTTAGCGATAAGGCCACTCTTTGTACGTATTCACCAGATGAACCTATTCCTTCTAAAAAAATTTCTTTTGGTTTACAATAAAGCTTATTCTATTCTAATTTCTTCGTTGCTTCGGACCTTGGAAAGCTTATCACACTTTAAATTATGTACATACATGGTTGGTATGGAGTGTATGAAATTATAATAATAAGTTACCACACCTCACACCCGGCACACGGCCGTCTGATCCCAAACTAAACAGAGCCCGTACTTTGGTAACCACACTGCTGATAAACATACTTATATATTTCTAAATACATACATATTATAGATAAATTACACCTAGAAAACAAATGATCATGTTCATTACACAGTTATTTGTTTAAAAACATTTTTTAAATAAATAAATAATTGATTAACAAATCATATACATACATAAATAGAATGTAGCCACAAGTGCTTGAAGGTATTAGTACTAAGCCAACATTGCTGTCTAACCACGGTCGTCCCTTAGGTATGCAGGTAATACTACAGGTGGCTTTAATTCGCTGAGAAATGCACTGAGTTCTACATCTTGTTGTATTTACATAGATAAATATTACTTTAGTAAATACACAATTAACTCTTCTCTAATTTATATACAAGTCAGGTTGTCGGAGTTTTTTTTTATTGTTTGTTTACACGTGCTAATCTCGGGAACCGTCAGTCAGATTTGAATAATTATTTTTGTATTAGATAGAGTATTTATTGAGAAAGGTTATAGGGTATGTTACATCACGCTAAAATCCTTAAGAGCAGAGCAGTGACCATAAACGCACGTGAAACTGCAAGAACTGGTTAGTGCCAGATTATTGATTTTTTCAGACCGAACTTTTTGCTTAGTCAGTTAATTCCACTAATGGTTACAGCGTGCTTACTTCTGCAGGATGAACTAACGAGTCTGTAGCTTTTAAAATTGTTTACTGCTAGTTTGATTTTTTATAATGGCAATAGATATTCTCTCTAATACAACATAAATAAAATTAATAACAATACAATTTCATCTCCGATTTAAATAAAAATGTAGAAGAAAAAGATGTCTATGTATTTCAGTGCAGACTTCTTCTTCTACTATTGGCAATGGACTTGTTTTGCCGTTTTGCGAAGCCACATTCAGATTTAAATGTAGATTATATCATATTTGATCATAAGTGGCAATATAAAAGATGTTGGTGGTAAGTAGTGCTTAAATATAACTGGCAATACCAGTGGCCATGTGGGGACATCCATATGCAACAAAACATGCTTCTGAATTCCGTAGTAACTAACTACTAATCCTGCAATGAAAGTTCGTAGTATATATAAGTATATACAAATCGAGAACTTTCATTACCTACCCTACTCAACACAAGAAAAACAACAGTGCCCAGTTCTTCATTACAATTATTAACATAGTTGCTTCCTACAAACTTTAACGAAGAGCAGTGATGTGTCGATTTCGTCCATCGGCATATTTAGTCACTTCCTACAGGATACCTATAACTGCACACGGCGAAGCCGAAGATTCTTAGACAACAATGTCGTATTTCAACGTTGTCTGCGCTAGCGATTAATTGTCAAAATTATGAAAATTCAAAGTGTATATTGTCAAATTGAAGTGCTATATGTATCATGAAATGTAAATTCAGTAAATCCTTAATTGGATTTACACATTACATTTACATGAACTTTTTACTCAACTATCTGCCAGTCGTTTAATAAATCAATAATTTTGGACACGTGTTGCGAACCAACTGATGTCCGAATGTGTGATTCAGTGATAACCGAGGTACATAATCTCCTCTTGATCAGACTTTGACCTGATATTATCACCAGCTACATCACTATATGGTGATAAGAGTGAAATTTCTCAACTCCTAAGATCGTTTTTAAACTGTATTTTAGGAACAGAGTCGATACACAATAAGTGTATCCCACATCTTGTTTTTGTGTTATATTGCAAATGTACTATCTTTACATCCAAGTTTTTTTTTAAGAAGACAACAATTATAAAAACTTACATAAGTATAATGATCTTCCTATTTTGAAGGACCTGTTCTAGAGGTTAGTGATCCTGACTGCTGGGCCAGAGGTTGTGGGTTCGATTCTCACAAAGAACAAATAAGTATGCGATGAGTTCGATCATTTATTCTGTGTCTAGGTGTAACTTATCTATAATGTATATGTATTTAATAATATATAAGTATGTTTATCAGTCTGGTTACCATAGAACAGGTTCTGTGTACTTTGGGATCACACGGCCTTGTCTGAGGTGTCTCAAGTTATTAATATTATTATTTAAAGTAGTCTACAATAAAGATACCTGGCTATTTACAAATCGAACTACAACAAAGTTTGATTTGGAAATGTAACTAATTACGACCATTTACCAAATCATTTTAGACCAGTTTACTACTGAAGACGTCACTACATTACTAGGCTCTTCAATAAATTATATAAAATATCAATTAGCTTTATAACTTATCGTTAATACTTGATAATATATATCAACCATAGACCGATTACTGTTATTTTTTTGAACAGATTATTTTTCCTTGGTTTTTTAAAAACTATTTTTTGGACATTGAATAAGCTCGGTGTCGCGTGACATCACAATTCAGTCGGTCAAGCCGATTATCTGTAATTGCGCCGATTAATTGTAATTAATAAGCTGAAAGGACACGCTGACCGAAAACAAGTAAATTACACAAATAAATAAAATACCTCATGTAGGGACCGACCACACATCACCTTAACGGTATATAAAACTATATAACGGTATAAACTACTAGATATAATTTCAATATCTATACTAATATTATAAAGCTGAAGAGTATGTTTGTTTGGTTGAACGCGCTAATGTCAGGAACTACTGGTTTGAATTGAAAATTCTTTTAGTGTTGGATTGCCCATTTATCGACGAAGGCCTGCCATCACCTAAATTGCCGACGCCGGACAAGCTCTTCATATATCCCGGACACAAGTGTGAAATCGAGATTCTTTCCCGGACACCTTAAAAAAACGCCGGTTGCAATTTTTTTATTAAATTAAACAGCTTGTAAATGTAATAATTATAAGTTGCCCTTGGAACAGAGTGTTCCCGCCCGGACGCTCCCCGGACGCCCTCTAAACTAGGACAAATTCGGGGAAACCCGGACGGATGGCAGCCCTACTATAGGCTATATAACATCACGATTCAACGATGATTTTTCTAAAAAAAAAAACTCTTTAGCTTCACAATATTAGTATGAGCAGCCTGACTAGTGTTGGACCATACGGGGGCCCTTTATCAGGGAGCGAAGCCTCCTGCTGCGGCGGTGTCATACGACACACGGTTACACGAACTGGTCGGGGATCCTCGAAACAGAAGAGAGAGAGAGACAATACATAGACAAGAGAAGGACAATGGAAACACAAATACACGTATTCATGCATACAAATTTTAACATTGAGCGGGAATTGAAATAGCAACCCCTGACGCTACAGTCGAATAATCTACCGCCGCGCAACATACATAGTCTAATCAGAGCAAGGACTTGTTACACGATTGCCCAAAAAAGTATTGCAATGGTCAAGTGTCAAGGTTCATGTTTACATGTATGTATGTGTGTGTTTCTTTATTCTACCATAACTTCTAAATACCTGAACAGATTTGGATGTATGGGGTATCGTTAAGTCACAAGTCACAGTCGTTAAGACACTGGCTATAAATATTTTGAAAAAAAAATACAAACGATTTGAATACCTCCTCCTTCGAAGTTGGATTAAAAAAACTCAAGGCAAGTTTTCTTTTCTTTTAATTTTTATATATTTTTTTTTTAATTCTTTCTGACATACATAGGCTCAGACTCTATTCCCGTCCGGGGTAGGCAGTAACGATAGAACGTCATTTTCCAAGATCCTAATAAAGGCTTATACTTCTTCCACATTCATCTTCCAACGACAACAAACCAGACCAGACCAGAACCTATATACGTTCGCTACTATTTCAGGTAACAATTCTCCGAACAAAATGTGTTGTAGGTTGATTATGAATTCATTTTATAGCTCTTTACAACACGATAGGTGTCTAGCGAGAGATGTGCATTTTGCAAAACGGAATCGTAACAGAGTCCGTTTTGCAATATGCAAGCCGCCTAGAAGTTTTGAAGCTGTGTTAAGTATTTTTCAAAAACAAAAATATGTGTATGTTTTCTTTTTAACCCCCGATGCAAAAAGAGGGGTGTTATAAGTTTGACGTCGATGTCTGTGTGTGTGTGTGCTTTGGCATCGTAACTCTCAAACAGAATTTTCATTTGAAAGCCAGTTTCCTTGCGGTGGTTTTTAGCTATGTTTGGTTAATATTGGTTCAGCAGTGTAAGAGTATCAGCTCTTTTCCAAAATGATGTAAGACATTTTTGGCGTATAATTACTACTTTTTAAGGGTTGTTCCTAACTATAAGTGTTTTTTGGCGTAGGGGGTTTTTTAAGTTTTTAATTTAATCTTGTTTAATAATGATCACACAAACATCTAGTACGAATTTGTAAGTCATTGAAAGAAACTCAAGTTTAGACTGCTTTTTATACGGTTTAGAAGATGAATCTATTTCTGCCTGAAATGGACCTGTCCGAAAGTCGATGAGGTGATGACCATGAGGGTTTCTACACGTCAAAAGAAAAGGTAGTATTAAAAGAAAACTACCTTTATCAAATGTTATTTTGAAAATATTTAATGTTTAGAAATCACTTAATAATTAATAAATTAAAATATTAATAACAATCATTTTTATTTCGAACATCTTTCCCACAAATTTACGATCCATTTATAACTAATTGTTACATATTTGGTAAAAGCCAGCACATTTAAAGAATTTCCATGTTAGCATAACGTGAGATGTTCCGGCTAAGTGACATAACAATAACTCGAAAGAAGCCGTATAAGATATAAATATGGCAATCATCACCTTCCTGCAATTTGCCCAATTTTTCAGGTAAGTGTACCTGTATTGGAGGAGACTAGTGCCTTAACTAGGCTCTAGGCCTGTGTTTCAGGACACCAGGGTCCCATCCCATAACATTTTCATTTCCTAGATTATGTACTAAGCCTTGACAGCGTAGTAAGATATCCAACAACTTTATATAAAGACAGTATGTTTTTATTTTAAGTAAAAGGTAGTGTTAGTATAATATGGAAATATGTGTGTGGTTGCGTGTGGTTGTGTGTGTTTTGTATATGTGTATATATATATGTGCGTAGTGTATGTGTGTGTGTTTGCGGTTACTTAAGAATGATTACACGATGTTAATGAACATATGCTCGGTATCATCATGGTTTAGTTTTAGTAGCCATTCAGTTAGTCCCTTTTTACATTAATATTTTGTGAGATTAAAGATATTTAACAATTTATGAGCTATTGTATAAAGATAAACACCCAAATGACGAACGAACTGTTTGGCAAATGTAGTTTTTTGTTGAAGGTGAAGACGTTGCACTGGGTTATATCGTCTTTTCCAACTAGACAGCAACGGGGACAGCATTTTTTTTTTTGTGGCATTTTATTGGTCATCTATTAATAATCAAAGGTATTCATACGCATTAACACCCATACATTCACACACACGCAATCAAATGTAAAACATGCTACTCATACAACGTATAAAGAATTAATTATTGAATCTTATACACAGTCTTTCTTTACGCTATTTTGCCATTGCTTTACTTAGCTTAGTATTTCAATACACCGATATATCTTCACTTAAGTTTGTTTATGGTTCACAAAATGTATTCTAACCCCCCTGCGGGCGCAACGTCATATAGAATTCATTGTACGACGCAATCCACTACGGAGGAGGTGACCAGACGAGTGCAGCCATGCATTCGAAGCTCGCCATTTGCAAAATGCATTTTGAAGATGGCCTATATTGTAGACCTGGATGCATACAATGACGTCACGTATAGCTTTGTGTAAGTACCTTTAGGTTTATTTTATGTAATAAAGGTTGCTGTTGTACTATTAGGATGTACTAGAATGATTTAATAAAAAGCAGCAGCAGTCGTTGGCAGATAACGAAAAGCTTGTCAAAGTATATCAGTTATTTTATACGTACAAATAATTACAGACTCTTAACACTAATATGATGACGTAGGTATGTTTCGTATTGTATACTAGCAGTTCCCGGGCGGCTTTGCTCGCGTGTACAAATTTATGTATTTTGTGCAGAACCCTAAATTTTTTTGGAAAATAGTCTAGAGTCTAGAAGTAGCCTAAGTTACTCCTTATAACACCAGCTATCTGCCAGTGAAAGTCCCTTGGAAATCGGTCCACCTGTTCTGGAGATTGGCCGGCCCAAACAGACAGACAGACAAAAAAATTAAAAACTGATTTTTAGACATACGAGTGCAAATAACTGTATAAGCTTCAAAAAACTAATATTTTGACATTACAAACATACACTTCAATTTTATTTATTTGTATATAGTATGGATTGTTTTGTATTATTGTATAGTTATAGCATGGTTATATCACTCACATTTGTAATTGACATACGCCAGGGAATTTCAATCTTAAAGTTATATTAGAGTAAGACTCAAAGTCATTTCCATTTGCCAAGCGAGGGTCATCCTTTGGTCCATTGTAACTATCGTATTTATACTATTCTAAATTAAATCTACGCAATAATAACAGTTACGCTCTATACAAGTTAAGCAACCTTTATTACAAATTGAATTTGTTGTTTGATTAAAAAAGTTTTAGTATTGGGCACACATGTAAATTAAAGTTATTTTCACTATTGTGTCCGTTGTTAACATAATACACTCACAGAAGAAACATACATAGTCAACAGAAATCACAGAAGGGTCTGATCACTAACTTGATGGGCAGACGAAATAAAGGACTCGTCTGCTACCAACCTCTAGATGCGATCGCCAGAAGCCGATGGAGACTAAATTATTCTACATCTAAAGTAGGTTACTATTTCAGATGTAGACGACTCAATGATGACCACGACCAGATGTGTACGTCCCGTACATAGTGTCGTTAGAATCATTTACCAGTGGAAGAGCCATGCTTCGGCACGTATGGGCCGGCTCGACCGGAGTGATACCACGGCCTCACAGAAAACCAGCAGTGCAGTAATACTTTCATAACTTTTCACCGCGCGTGTGAGGTCCGGAGGCCCTAACCCTTTCCTCTCCCCCCTCTTCCCCTTCCCCCTCTTCCCCTACTTCCACCTTAAAGGGCGGCAACGCACTTGTGACTCTTGAGTTAAAGGTGTCTATGGGCAGCGGTAGTCATTTACCATCAGCTGACCCGTCTGCTCGTTTGCCCCCATACAATAAAAAAAAATCCTTACGTCATCTTGTGTGCGTTCCGAAGTACACTGAGACCATGACGTCAATTCAGTATATTGCGAAGCTCTTCCTTTATAGTTAGCCAGTTCCTTTATACTGGTTAGTTTATAACGGAACGCAGTCCAGAATACTGTCAGTTGTCAAATCGCATAATAAAAGCGATAGTGTGACAGCACTAGAGCACCTTACCTCGAAAGCTCCAGTGGCAACGTTTGTGACGTCATATATGACGTCATATATTTGCCTACGATACTGCGGCAGTATACTGTAAGTTTATAATGGAACGAATTTCTCTCTAATACGAGCACTGAAAAGTGCTCTCAGTGTATAACGGAACATACCCCTTGAGTGACAATGACTATATTTAAAAAAAAAGTC
The DNA here is from genome assembly GCA_963859945.1 of Euplagia quadripunctaria. Lineage (NCBI taxonomy): Eukaryota > Metazoa > Arthropoda > Insecta > Lepidoptera > Erebidae > Euplagia > Euplagia quadripunctaria. Next base: position 25,108,082 of record OY982564.1, on the reverse strand, counting down.
AATATGGCCGCTGTATGGCGCGTAATTCGTTTTTTAGTAGGGTAGTTTCTTTTTATCGTTTACAAATGTCAGTGATATAGCCATGCTATAGCTATACAATAATACATAGTTGTTTTTTAATTTAGTAATTAGTAACTGGTCTATTTTTTACAAAAAGACCGCGTTGTTTTTCTTTGCTAGTGAGTAGTGCCACCAGAACTCAATTTGAAACGTGGCACACTCTATAAGGTATTACAGATGGTAATCGCTTACCATCAGGCGGGCAGTGTGCTTGTTTGCAACTTAATGGTTAAAAAGAATCAAGCATTTTATTATGGACTAGCAGTCCCCGCAGTTTCACCTGCGTTTATGGTCACTGCTCCGTTTCTATTGGTCTCAGTGTGATGATAGCCGTCCTCGATAAATGGGCTATCTATTACTGAAAGAATTTTTCAAATCGGACCAGTAGTTCCTGAGATTAGCGCGTTCAAGTAAACAAACAAATAAACTCTTCAGCTTTATATATTAGTACTAGCAACCCGCCCCGGCTACGCACGGGTACAAATTATACACCAAAACCTTCCTCATGAATCACTCTGTCTATTAGTGAGAACCGCATGAAAATCCGTTCAGTAGTTTTTCAGTTTATCGCGAACAGACAGACAGACGCGGCGGGGGACTTTGTTTTATAATATCTAGTTAAAAAAAAAAAGCTCAGCAAGCGATTCAGTACGTTAGAAAATATAAAGAATTATAGTACTGCACTACGTAATCGAAGTTAAATTATAACACATTTTCAGAACAAATTCAACTAAAATAATATAATTTACGACGCAAAAATTTTCAAACATTGAACATCGTAAATTCCACAACAGAATAGCGAGTTCAACAAAAAAGTGTTTGGTGCCAAAACCGAAGGAAAGCGTTCGTAACTCAAGCACTTAGTAATGATCAATGGCCACTTATTTCCTATCACAATACGTACAAGGTGACTAAAAGTTTGTAATAGTAAAACATACGAGTAGATCGTTCCTACGTCTATTGAAAAGAGTGTGATTTTATACTCGGTACAATCATTAATTTTTGATTACTAGGTTCTACAATATCAAACTTTTCTTTTATACATTGGCCTACTACTAGCTTTTCACCGCGGCTCCGCTCGAATGAAACTATTTTTTTTTTTCTTATGGTATTGGGGGCAAACGGGCAGACGGGTCTCCTGATGGTAAATGACTACCGCCGCCCATGGGCACCTGCAATTCGAGAGTCACAAGTGCGTTGCCCCCCTTTAAGGTGGGAGTAGAAGAAGAGGGGGGAGAGAGGAAGGACGGGAATAAGGGAGAGGGAAGGGTTAGGGCCTCCGGTAACCTCATTCACGCGGCGAAATGCAATGCAAGCATTGCTTCACGGCCGGTTTTCTGTGAGGCCGTGGTAACGAGCGGAGTCGAGCCGGCCCATACGTGCCGAAGCATGGCTCTCCCACATAGAAATTTAAATTTTTCCAACCCTTGGGAACATTTTTTTTTTGGATGAAAAGTCGCTATGTTCTTTGCTGTATCTATGCTATGTTTGCTGGCAGGCAACGTGTATGCAAAATTTTATGACGAACGGATGAAGGTACGGCAGCGTATGAAATACGAACAAACAAACATTGTTGCAGTCGTCATATATCTATGCATATATGCCGTACATTATTTTGACTGCACGGATGACGCAATGGTTTAAGTAGTCACCTCGCCACTACGCCGCATCAAGTGTTGTGGGTTCAAATCCCACACGGGACAAAAATCGTGTGAGCTACAAATACCTGTCCCGAGTCTGGGTGTCCGTTGTTTGAATGTTTGTGAAGCGATACCGCAATACAGGAATATTCCTAATGCGAAAGTTGTCTCTTTAAAGAAAAAGAAAAAAGAAAATATGTACTTCTATATCTCTGATCTGACAAAGCATAAAACACGCATTACCACGGAAATCTAAGTTTTCGGTGTTAAAAGTACTACATTACTTTATTAGTATTACATTAAGTAGTATTTGTGCACAGTAGGTGAGTAAAATAATTTCATATTTACAATAATGTAGTTGAAGTAAGTGACAAACAACATGATTAAAATCTTGGGATCTTTTAAGCTAAAAGTTATTGGGCTAGAGATGTAGCCATGGGTACCTATTTTACTATATTTCGATTATTACATAATTATGCAAATGATGATTGATTGATTTAACACGAAACTACTGTGTAATATATAAGTTAAATATATTTATATTAGTGTCGACCGTTAATTAAGTGTCTGACTTACATTACTATATTTCAACTATAGGGAATATAAAATCCTTATTATGTTGTTCCTAACATTTTGAAATTACATAAAGATGTTTGTATGGTTTTACAAATCCATTTGACTGACGACCCTTTTTACCATCGTATAATCTATTCACTAATTTACAATAAAAATATTGCAATTGATCATTTACAATTATTGTAACGTATGTAGCTTGTGAGACAAGATGGAGTAAGTCAACAGTTCATTCTCTATTCTTAATACAATCCATAAAAAGGTATTTTGGCTAAAAACACGAAGAACATCGCCCCAAGTAAACTATTCTAAATGTGAGCGAGGTATACCGCACTTAGATAAAATATCTAATAAAATCATGTCAGCTTCAAGTCGGGTTGAATGGACGGCGCCGGTATTTACCACAGTACTTGTCTATATTTCTAACAATAGATAGATTAAATATTAATCTCAAGCATCGTTACTCGAAAACAATACCGGCCAAGAACTAATTTGATTTACTCGTATCAGACTGGATATGACTATAGCTTTGTCTTGTGCATGCTCCTTCATCAATTCGTATCTCGTCATCAATAAACTTTACACCCTTGTCTGTCTGCGGATACAGACTTGATTACAATAGAATCTTTGGGTTTCCAAAGGTACATTTCCAATCATAGCGATGCGGGTTCTATCCTTGCATTTCTCCGAACAAGCGTTACATGACGCGGGTCGCTTCGACCAGGTTGCTGAATTCAACGTCTTACGTGTGAATGAATTTTAGCTTGCTTCTGTCAGAGAGCTTTCAACTTGATCTGTATTTATTTTAATTTCATAAAAGATTGCGAGGACCAACTATACTCGTATTGAACTCGTGTACTGATGTTTTGCTTTCTGTAAGTAGGGTAGCCAGAATTGATACACATCACTACTGTGTTGCTTTACTTTGAGGATACTAGTAGGCTCTTAGGACAAGCGTAATGTGTATTGTTTGAGAATTTAAAAGTATGAATTTTTTAAGTTTGGTGTGTGTTTATTCCATCCTGCTAAAGACGCATTTAACAACAACAATAAAAAGCATTTGTGATAGTGGTCAGTTTCGATATTTGTGATTTAAAGATTTATAGGCACTCATTGCATGGTGTGAGGTATCAAACTCATACCTCTTTAAAATATCAGTCAGAAAGCTTGATGGTAGCGACAAAGTAAGCCGATTACCCGATCACTAGCTTAAAAAAGGGTGTGGCGTATCTCTAGAGAGGGAGGAGGGTTATGTGGCGTCGCAAACACATCGTGTGGTTTTAGTCGGTTTTTCATTCAGGTCATAAAAACAAGGGAGATTTGGTAAGTAGGCGTGGTGCGTGCGCACATATCTGGCCTAAATTAGGCTGGTTATTCGTTTCTGTCTTCAGTCGAGTTCAACCAAAAACCGTGTCATTTCTCTTACATTTTCTCAAATATTGCAAAATGCCGTGTTGCTCAGTGGTTATATGCGGAAATAACAATTGTAAAGTGAATTACATGAAGGATGGTATCTCATTTCATACGTAAGTACAAGAATTGTATTATATTTTACTATTTACTCTGATATTTACTCGATGAAATAATAAATCCGCCATTTTATTAGAACTAAAACCATTGCTGGCATAGAAGGGCTTAAATAATAAACCGTTCTGTTGACGACGCAATGGATTAGTTTTTTTGCCAATTCTCTCACTATCGCGATAAGTTTGTAGTGCGGCCGCAGCCGGCTGGAGTAAACTAGGGATGAGCACACGATACGTCCTGTTATCATTTGTCTTACACGATTCGACGAAATAATTATTTATTATTCCTGAAAGTTGAATTAAGTACATATTTTAGCTTATTCTTATCTATGATCTTTAAACTAGATGATATATCTATATATATAGATATATATATAATTATGCAGATATACTTTTAACGTTAAGTGTTATTTTTATTTTAGATTTCCAAAAGATCCAGAATTAGAAGAAAAGTGGGTAAATGCTACTGGTTTCCCACTAAAAATAGTTTAATCAGTTATTTTTGCCTCAATTTAAGCCAAAGTTCTTTGAGTATTTGCACTTCACTGTAGGTGTCTGTAAACAGAAATGCGCCGAGTTTACAAATATATTTTGTTTTCACTAAATGTGTCGTTCAATTTTTTCGTTTTTTAACTTAACTAACAAACAAAAACCCATTAAAAAAATATATAAAGAATCAAGAAGTTTTATAGGCCATTCCTAAGATTGAAAATCGATAACTTATCATAACATTACACTTTAATTGAAATCACTAGCGTATATGTAATATAAATTGCTATTCCACAGTACAGCGATCATTATTGATATCTATGGGTATGTAAATCTAAATAAGCGCTATAATTTACAAGTTAAGGTGTGTATTCGATTGTCAAGCAGTCATTGACTTGTTGATATCGTATACACTCAAGTGCGTGTGAGTCTACGCATCTATTAGCTTTTTAAAACTGCATATGTAGTAGTAAGCTAGTGGAAGGGACAAATTGGAGACAACGGTTTTCATACATTTCGAACTAAAACTCAAATCTCCTTGTTTCTATGATCCGAGGTTTTTCATAACATAATCGCTTTGATGTATTTTCAGGAGGGTTAGTTATTCTGGAGGTTTCCCCGCATTAAAAAAATATAACTCGAGCAATAAAGAATCTAAACATATGTCATAAACACATTTATCACCAAACTAGAACTGAATAAGCAAAACTATACGCATTTGTATTCAGCACTTATTTGACAATGTAATATAAAGATTTATTTCGTCAAATGTATCTTAAAGTTAGGAATTCGAAAAACTCGTCTTACGTCGTTTATTTTCATTCTGGATTTGTTGGACGACATTTTCTGTTTCTAGTTTCTACATGTACAATGTACATAATAATGTATGATGATGTAAACTGAAAGACTTGGGTGTATGACACACCGAAGTCTTTCAGTTTTACAAATTCTTAATTAACCTGCATAAAATGTTCCAAGAAAAAAAATGTTCAAAGTTTAATAATGTCCTCGGTAGATAGCAATGGTTTAGATCGCACTATTAAGACAATTCGACTCTATATGGTACATGTCGAAATATACAGTTGTGAAGCAGTGTTGTGATTATATTATTTGAACCGCTTTTCTAGTACGAAAATGGCCAAACTATGTGACTAGTATTAGAATCAAACAATTGCTTCAAGAATAGCGTCGATAATTTGTTTTCAGGATTAGAGTTATTAACCAACTTCAAAAAAGAGGTTCTTAAATTGGACTGAATATTGCTTTTTCATTTGTATATTTCAAGCGATATCTTCGCCATTTGTGACTCGATTTTAATAATTCTTCTTTGAACAGAATTGGTTGTACTCAAGGTTGGTTCCACTTAAATTTGATGAAAATATTCCACCTCTAAGGGCAGAAAATTAAGGGATGAAAAATACAGCTTATTACGAATTATTTATTTATTTATTTACACTTCCTGCAGATACATTGCAAGAGGCGGACTTAATGCCGAAAGAATTTTCTACCAGTCAACCTTTGGGTGATACAGAGATGTGTGTGGCAGGTGTATAATAGAAATAATAAAAAAATTGCAAGTTTAAAAGAAGAAAAAAGTAAAAGAATAAAATATAAAGAACATATTACATAAATAAACCTACATAGTTATGTATACTAAATATACAAATTACACATAGGTACATTTATACATATAAATATATATGGTTCAATGTTCGAGAATCAATTGGACAGATCCATAATGGCTCTAGTACAATACTCTTACAAATAATTATTCAGATGGCTCAGCCAAAAAGTTTGTTGTGTAGAGGCAAGAGGTTGCAAGTTGGTTAGTGCACAACCTGATTTCTAGTGGGAGCGCAATCCAGAGGTGTGAACCTCTGGATTGCGCTCCCACTAGAAATCAGCTTGGACAGTGAAGGAAGAATGGACTAAACTGTAATTATGAGAAAGACTTAGAAGGAGAAGATTATTGGAAGAGCGGAGATTTCTGGCATGATTAGAGGACAGGTGTTGGAAATGAGACGCTAGGTAAGAAGGGTAGTTAGGAGAGTAGAGAAGACAGCAGGTACAACGTAGTCAATACCCTTAAACTGCGGTGTTGCCTTATGGGTAACCATGACAGTTGGGTGCCATTTGTAGAAATATGATCGTACTGTCGCAGGTTGAATATGAATAGAATGCTAAATGAATCGAATCTGCATTGAAATTGAGATAGCAAACATCACCACAGTCGACTACTGGGAACACCAAAGTGTGTATAAGCAACGTCTTTGTCTTGGTTGGGAGAAAATTTTAAAACGATACAGACCACGTAAGACGTTAGTTAATTTTCTGATTGACGTTTGACCCCTGAATTTGCCAGATTAGAGTACTGTCGATGTACAGTCCAAGATGTTTATCATAATAAACGTGTATTGAAGTCGGTAATATTTTTTTTAAAGATAAATATGTTTATTTTTGATCTCAAGCTCCTTTTTCATTTTTCAAGATAGAATTTTTTATGCTGATACAGTATAGTGTGGTTTAGTAGGGCATCACCAGAGCTCTATGTAAGAGTTGGCAACGCATAACCACCTGAGTTGCGGGTATTATAGGCATCAATAACCATTTACACCGGCAAGCCTCGTTCCTACGCACTACGAAGGTATTATTAAAATACTTTATATTTAATAATACATACGTAGTAGGTACCTAAATATCGGAATTAGTAATTTAAGATATATATATATATATATATATATATAATACTCCCGTATTCAGGGGTATTTCGGAGAATTTCGAATAGTTTTGGCCCACACCGACGCGATAGGTCGCTTTGCTTTTTAACTCCCGACGCAAAAACCACGGGGTGTTTTAAGTTTGACGTGTCTCTCTGTGTGTGTGTGTATGTGTGTCTGTCTGTGGCATCATAGTTCCTGAACGGATGAACCAATTTTGATTTTGTTTGTTTGAAAGGTGAATTAGTCGGGAGTGTTCTTAGGTATATTTTAAGAAAATCTGTTCAACCGTTCGAAGATCACCAGCTCTTTTCTAATGGTTGGAGGGATTTTCGAGTCGGGGGTATTTTAAATTGTAAATTTATAGTTATTGATCAAATACTGCTGTCGGAAACAAAAGTAATTAGGCTTCGTAAAATAGGCATGAGAGTAAAAACGAAAATACAATTTTATTGATGGTAGTAATTATTTCTAATATCAATCTTAGTTCGACGAGCATTAAGGGAGCACAACAGATATAGCTCTCCAATCGATCAATTTCTGTTGGCAAATAAAGGCACCAGAAGTTATAGGATGATAGCTCTAGGAATAGCAACACCCAAGTAGTAAACCCATAGGGTTGCGAGTATTTACAAGTGTTGAGAACCGCTGAATCTCATGTGGGATTGTTTACCAACATATTTTTTTAACACAAAAAATGTATCTCGAAACATACTCTAGTAGTTTCTGTCTATACTTTCTACCCACCTTTATTTTTCTTTTAATTCTTCAGAGATCATAGCCAGTTACCGCAAATATAACCTAACTTTACACCTTCACCAATTTTATCCCCAGCCCACATTAATAATTCGGTCAAAACTTAAGACAACTTCATGACAAAGTTTACAACATCACGGCTATGACCGCAGCGTTACGTGACCGTGTAACACACGGCCAAGCATTAAATAGAAACACTCTGTATGCAGCGTAGTGAAAAATAAAACAGTCTGTATTCGAAAAATAAAATTTGTTTACGAGGAGCAGGTGATGGTCTTAATAATGCAGGGCGAATGCAGTTTTCCCGGAAATTTTAGGTTTCCCGTGCAATATTTTCTCTACTAGTCTTTCAAACGGTATTTTAGATGGGTGGTTTAATATGCAGCAGCCGGTTTAGTTTTAAAGGTTAATGTTCCGTAATGGCTCTACGGTATTCGTTTTAGTTGCGAGAAAAAAAGACTGCAAATTATTGTAAAAAATATTTACTACTGGCTTTAAAGACTGAAGAATAATAAGCTTGATGATTGAAATCCTTTAAATTTTAATTATTTAAACATATTGTTCGCGAGTGGTGTACCCATTTTGTTACAGCTATATTTTTTTACTCAGCTGCTTGTATTTAGAATAAAATTTAACTGTTGTTTTTCAAATAAAAAAGATCAAGAGAATTTATTTAAAAGTTTAAAGAAAATCTTGTTTACTAATACTTTATTGAGTTAATAATATAATTATGTATTTTATTGAAAACCAGTTCCAAAAAACTGAATATTAATAATGTATTTATTGCATTTTCTTTGCATCTGCATTAAAAAATATATTAGTAAAGAATGTTATAATAGATATATAATTTTATGTAGGTTTCTGGGTATAATTTATCTGTAATATGTATGTATTTAGTAATATATAAGTATGTTTATCAGCAGACTGGTTACCATAGTACAGGCTCTGCCTCGTTTGGGATCAGACGACCGTTTGTGAGATATTATTATTATTTAAATTCTCAGTTTATTCAATTTTGTATTTTTGAAGAAAGTGATGAAGATTTATCTTAATTTATTTTGAAAATCATTCTGTTTTCACAGGTTTTGTTCTTATAATATTTATTAACGCACATTATTTCTGTACGTTAATAAATATTATAAGAACAAAAGGTAGGTATTCCTGTAACATACTTGATTATGCTTAACGAGAAGAGAAAAAGGATTACCATAATTTCTTTACTAAATAATAAATTATTTATTAAAAAATTTGTCGCATTTTTTTAATGTAGATAAAAATCCACGATTGAAGAGAGCAAAAATAATGAAATTCAAATGTTTATAAAAAAAGCAAGTAGAGTCCTAAAGTTAAAAATATCCATTGACATTTCCAGTCCGTTGTTATCCTAATATTAAAGAGACACACATTCCCATCCCAAGGCATTAAAATGTAAGTACAGCACTACTAGCTCCCTACAATGTCTCGGCCTACTTACCGAATATATAAAAACGTAAATTCGAACAAAAAACAGTTCGTCGCTGCGGCAAGTTTGCTGCGGTGGCTTAAACTTACTCCACGGTATTAGTGTTGTATATTCATATAAATCCCGGTACCGGGATTTTGTAAGTGCGGAAATATATGTCAGAATTTCATGATGATTTAAGACAAAAGAGTCATAACTGGAAGTTGTATATCAAGAATTTACTACCTAATAAAAATCTACTAATAGCAACTTACCCACAAAAGGCCCGTTCAAGGAAGATATTAAATATTATATAAGTGATCTGATAACTTAGAGCTCCCGCAGACGTACAATCGTAAGTTGGCTAACTATCGAAAGATTATATTGCATACTATTGTCATTTAATCGACCAACTTTATTTTATTGGTTGCCAGCCGCAGACTTAATCGATTTAGTCGGTGGCAGTATTGAAAACACGGTGCGTGTGCGTGAAAATGCGGATAAAAACGCTCTAATTGATTTAATAATAAAAAGAAGATGAAAACAAAAGAGAACATTTTGGGTGTCTCCTATACTAAGTGACTGGTGTACCATTTACTTAATATAGGAGAAGACTTCCTCCCATATATTTTTTTTAACATTTATATCAGAGTATTGTTTCAGGTCTTTTTGTACAACGCTGGCCTTTCTTGCACTTCATCTCGCACGGTCATCTTGCATTTTGGCGTGCCTGATCAACAAAGTTAGATAATTCGCGAGCTTGCATAGGGGAACCGTGCTAACGAGCAGTTGTCGATAGTTTTACAACTTTTTAATTATGTGTAATCGGAAGGTCATTTGGATTCTGACAAGATCGGTGTTCAATTAATTAGTTTGACGATTTAGTTGGACAAGATGGTCACTATATCTTATAGTATACTCTGCGATTTAGTCAGCTAACTTAAAATTGTAAATGTGCGGTACCTCTTATAAATAGCCAAAAATAAAAACAATTGCATAAATAGAAACACATATCTATAATAATAACTTAATTAATACGTGTAGAGAATAGAATAATGCTAAAATAAATACACAAAATGGATATGTACAACTGGCGGCGGCAGCGGATCTTTGTACGCCGTTTTAAGCAAATTTCACGCACTTAGAAACGTGAAATACTTAAGGTTTGTATGGGGAAGAAGTGCAATAAGTTACAATCTATAATCAACTAGCAACCCGCCCGGCTTCGCACGGGTAACAGAGACATGTTTTTTTTTTATGGTATAGGGGGCAAATGAGCATACGGGTCACCTGATGGTAAATGACTACCGCCGCCCATGGGCACCTGCAACTCGAGTCACAAGCGCGTTTTCTGTGAGGCCGTGGTAATGAGCTGAGTCGAGCCGGCCCATACGTGCCGAAGCATGGCTCTCCCACATGTGAACAATCTTCAACAATCACCATCATATTTCAACCAATTTGCACAAAACCTTAAAAAATTATACACTTAAATGTTTCTCATTAGTCGCTCTATCTATTGGTGAAAACCGCATGAAAATCCGTTCAGTCGTTTTTTGAGTTTATCGTGAACAGACAGACAGACAGACAGACAGACGCGGCGGGGGACTTTGTTTTATAATATGTAGTTATACATGTTATAAGTTTAAAAAATATGCGAAAACGACTACAATAAGCTATAGGCATCAAGTATATTATGTTGACCTTTCAAGGTACGGAAAGTCTATACAGTGACAGTTCAAGTTATACTGGTCAGTGATCTAAAGCAAAACAGTTAAAAGTTAATTATTTAATTATTATTAAATAAAAATTAATTAAATCAAGATCGATATCGACCACCAGGCGATTTCTAGTACGTATAAATACATAATATATTACATATAATAAATTATATTCATTCAAGACAAAAAGTATTTGCTTAAAATATAAAGTCATAGACATAGATAATATTATATTTAATACAATTAAATGCATAAAGAAAAAAAAAAGTCTGGCAACATTTTGAATCACGCCGAATGACAGATATTAGTTTTTGTGTCTGTCTAGATAACCTTTTATTTAGTGAAATAGGAGGTGTTAAGGTTTCTTAACTATTTCATGGATCCCCGAGGTAAGCATAAGCGTTATAAGAATTACACAATCCATATTAAAATCTCCAATCCAAATAATATTACTAAGCCATTTTGCTAAGCTACTGTGAGCTATTGTGTCGAATGACGCGCGAGTTCCCTTTGTTCATTGAGTACCAAATGGTATACTTCGTAAACGAGTACTAACTTTACGATTATTTATATGGTGCCATTTTCCAAGAAGATAACACATCCCGTGACCCCACAAGCTCTCAAGAACATATATGTATTTGTTTTAGATGAATTAATGCGAATAAACACAAAGACACATGTTTATAATTTGGCATAGAGATAACAAGATATAAAAGTGTCAAGAGTGCGAAGTTCAGCGATGTACAATTGTACTTACTGTAGATACGAACATGTATCGAGAAGACTTGCCTAATTCGAAAATCTGCAGAAATAAGAGAACATGTATAATGCTTAAAATTATTCTATAATGCAAGAATAAATTAAAAATACTTAAATTTTGCGTTTGGTTTGTCTAAAATTCTAATTAGTGACAAATGTTATTATGGTAGTCCCCATACTAACAGAAATCTCTGTGAACTAACATTTTTAACCAACTTCAAAAAAGGAGGAGGTTCTCAATTCGACTGTATGTTTTTTTTTATGTTTGTTACCTCAGAACTTTCAACTGGGTGAACCGATTTTGATGATTTCATTTGAAAGCTAGTCCTTCCCGTGTGGTCCCATTTCAATTTGGTCCAGTTCTGACAATGGCATCCATGAGAAAACTATACATAAGTCTTTTATGGAATAGTTTTTTTTGTTGAAGTCGGTTTTTTTTTAGGAAGAATTATTAAATCTGTGATAAAATATCACAGTGTATATTATTATTTATAGCTTATACCGACAATTTTAGATGTGTAACTCGGGACTTAGTTGCGATAATATTTAAAAGGTACCTCTTGGTTACTACCCGACGATTCGATTGAATTGCACCGATCGTGTTCACGAGTAGAGTCCCGAGTTACACATCTAATACGTTTCAAAGTCGCGAAAGTTTAAAAACAATTTTTGCCGAAAATATTTATTTTGAAATATAAAGAAATGAATTTGTGGATAAATGCGTCTTACAAACTTTTTTTTAACCCCTGACGTAAAAACGAGGAGTGTTATAAATTTTATTTGTGTTTGTGTGTGGCATCATAGCTCCTTAATGGATTGACCGATATTGATTTAGTTTTTTTTTGTTTGAAAGTCGACTTAATCGAAAGTTCTTAGCTATAATTCAAGGAAATTTGTTTAGCCGTTCGAAGATCACCAGCACTTTTCTATTCGTTGATGGGATTTTTGAGTCGGGGATATTTTAAAATTATAATTTATGTTATACCTTTAACTATATTAAACGGAATATTCACATAAGGTTTTAACAAGTGTGTTGAACGTCACACCTGTTTGTTTCTCAATAAAATAAAAAAAAATCAAAAAATTACTCCCGCAGTTACGGGAACACGAACCCATCACTAAAGACATTCTTCGTTTTTTTTTATAGCCGTTGTTGGAGATTAATAAAGGCAGCAAGTTGTAATGGATGCAGGATATCGGATAGGACAGAAAGTCATTTAGTCATAGTATATCAACCTTTTTTTATTTTCACCTTCTTTTAAAGAAGGAAACATGTTTTTAACCAACTTCAAAAAGGAGGAGGTTCTGAATTCGACTGAATATTATTGTTGTTTTTGTTACGCGATTTGTATCTTCGCCATTTGTAAACCGATTTCAATAATTCTTATTTTATTTGAATTGGTTATACTCAAGGTAAGTCCCATTTAAATTTGAAGAAAATATTCTACATCTAAGGGTGAAAAAATAAGGGATGAATATTACAGCTTATTACAATTTATCACGACTTATGCGCACTGAAGTCGGTGAAAACTTTTTTAAAAAGTGAATTATTTATTACTGAAATGATTTAGATAATTTTAACTGTATTCTGTCTAGGTAAAGACCGAGGTGATGACAAAGCTGCATTAACTGATATGCCTTAGTAGATTCCCAAAGGAAACATGAACATAAATATATTTTCCAATATAACTTATAGAAAATAAACTAATTAATATTATAAACCCGCGTAAGTCCCTCGTTGAGTTTTCTTAAGAATCTTTATAATTATCCCCGCAACTTTCTTAATTTCTTCTGTCATAAGAACCTTCTTCTGACAATAACAAACACAAGAAAAAGAATTAGCGAAATAGGTCCAGCCATTCTCGCGGTAATAGCCAGTGTTTTATTAATGACACCTTATCCATAGATGGCGTTGTAACTACCGTTTAATTGTCAGTGTTAAGATTCTCCATAGATGGATAGATTTTTGTAATAAACTTTTGCTTTAAAATAAATGATGATCGTGGGAGAGCCATGCTTCGGCACATATGGGCCAGCTCGACCGGAATGATACCATGGCCTCACAGAAAACCGGTAGTGAAGCAATGGTTGCATTGCTTTCACCGAGTGAGTGAGGTGATAACTCTTCCCTCCCCCCTTTTCTCTACTTAGCCTTAAAGGCCAGCAACGCACTTGTGACTCTTGAGTTGCACGTGCCCATGGGCGGCGGTAGTCATTTACCATCAGGTGACCCGTCTGCTCGTTTGCCCCCTATACGGCTTAACCTAGGACCTGTTTCATAAGAGTAACTGGCTACAGCCTCGTATCCAGTACATAACATACACTAGATAGATATTACAAATCAATAAATAAATTTAGTTCCCACTTCTTGTGCTTGTAGCTTGTAACCTTTTTTGTGACATCTCCATGTAAGGCTAGTATTCCATAAGAGATTAATATTACAAGCCAGTGATCGAAATTTGACCATAATTTAGCATGTACATATACCCACTAGAATAGGGGCGCAAATTACGTATAACAAAAATAACTTTTTAAATTAGCGTTTGTTATAGTGCCATTATTATAGACTAGCAGCGCCCCGCGGTTTCACCCGCATAGGTCCCGATCCGATCCCGAGGAATATCGGTATAAAAAGTAGCTTATGCGTTAATCCAGGTTTCCAGCTATCTACTTACCAAGTTTCATCGCAATCGGTTCAATGGTTTTTGCGTGAAAGAGTAACAAACATCCATCCATACAAACTTTCACATTTATAATATTAGTGGGATTAAAAATTAAAGCTATACTAAAAATATTATACTTTTCGAAAGTACGACATTTCATTGCTTCTTTGCATTTCTAAAGCATAGTTTTAGCATTTTTCGGCTACACTAAAATCATCACACCGCTAGCACGGGCGCGAAGCGTCTGATAGCTCAACTGTGCTTACAACTGCATTTAAGCACAGTTTAGTTGTTGCCATTTTTGAACACCGATCAAACATCTATGGTGAATATGATCAAAGGGTTCAGTAATAAGCAATACTACATTTATTTTGCCTATAAATTTCCTTATTTTCTTTACCTTCAAGCACCGCAATACAGAGGATTTACTCTTTGATGGTGGCTTTCTAAGCACCATAATAAAGTAAAAAGGAACTGTCATTCGTTTGATATCCCGGAACCCTACTACCCTTTAATGTATTCCCCATGGTGGCAAGGTGAGCTATGGCACATCTACGACTATGACATGGCTAATTTCCCCATGGAACGCCAACCCTCCGAGTTTTACGGAGTAAAATTTCACTTAAACCGTAGAGAAAATAAGCTGACATTATTTGAGAGGTCAGCACAAGCTCAGTATTTGATATATTGTAAATATTATTGACTGGAGTATTGGTCTAGTAGTTAGTGACCCTGACTGCTGAGCCAGAGGTCGCGGGTTCGATTCCCACCCAGGACAAATAATTGTGTGATTATCTATAATATGTATGTAATCTATAAATATAAAAATGAATCCCTATTTTCCTTGGTCACGGCATCACGCGTGAACGGTTGGACCGATTTCGCTAATTCTTTTTTTTGTGTTTGTTATTGTCAGAAGAAGGTTCTTACGAAAGAAAAAATTAAGAAAATTAGAAAATTTAAGAAAACTTAACGACCATATTAACTTTTCTAATTTAACCTTAGCACTTTTCACATAATTGTCAGTCGTTTGACAGTTTCTGCGATTGTTCAATATTCATAGTTAAAACAGGACAATGTCTGTCGGGTCAGCTAGTTAGAAATATATAAGTATGTTTATCAGTATTCTGATTAGCAAGTAACGGCCGTGTGTGATATGTGTTAAGTTATTATTATTATTAAAATAAACATTGTAATATTACTCTGCATATAACACAGCCCTATCTAAACTTACACCAAATATAGCTTGTTCATTGAGCTCTAGAATACGGATAAACACACTTGACACCTTAGATTATTAATATGTCTAGATGGACTGTCAAAGCTGTGAAAACAACGAAAAAATTATAGTCCAATTGGCCTTTAAGTTACGTAGTAATCTGTGCTTTAAGTACGTTTCCCGCGCTCAGTGTCAGTTGTCAGTTTCGCTGTCAATGTCAATGTCAATGTTTGTGAGATAAAAGTATGCAAAAATTACAAAGGTCGATCTAAAATAACGGAAAAAGTTAATTTTTATCAGTAAGTATCATTATTTCATATGAGTTGAAGCAAAATAATAAAAAAAATTACTTATTTCTTATTCAAAATTTCGTAAATTGATTTAGATGTTTATTAGCCATTTTGTATGATCAGTGTTGCTAGTTTATGAACTCTAAACTCCTATATGAAAATGGCGCCTGGTAAGTAAATACATATGTGCTGACATTCGAAAAGCATGCAATTGAGAAAAAGAGAGAAACGAGGAATTTCTTAGCAAAGCATGAAACTGACTCGACTCGAATTAATTGTTGTTTAATAAAAAATTATAAATTTGTCTTTATTTTAATGGGAGTATTTTATCAACTTGTATCATTATGCACGCACACTAGTAAGTTGGAGTGACGTTTCGCGAGTATAAAAAGTAACTGTCATGCACACCAGCATAATAAGGTTGACCCGTTTATTTTAGTTCTTTTGTAGTGCGACACTCCATCTAGGACATATTAATGATCTAAGCTTGACATATCTGGCCGTCTGATCCCAAACTAGGCAGAGCCTGTACTACGGTAACCAGACTGCTGATAAACATACTTATATATTTCTAAATACATACATATTGTATATAGAAACACCAAAATCAATGTAAATGGATATTGTCCTTCGTTTAAATATTTGCAATCTAATCTAGTCTATTTTAAGACGCTCTTATTAGCTTCATTTGTAACTAACTAACTAACAATGTAAACAAAGTCAGCCTGTGACTACAGCCAGTGCAATCTGGTCGAAAGGTCAGGCAATTCAGAGGTATGTAATATCTATTTCGTGATCGCGTTAATTCCCGTATATCATATACTCGTACATAATTATACCATGGAACGCCAAAGTTTAAAAGTTAGTAATGGAAACAAATTTTAGACGTCAATTTTCATTTTCTAATTGCGGCGGTAGCGTAATGGCTAAGGCGTCGGACTTGCGATCAAGTGGTTGCGGGTTCGAACCCCACCCAGTGCACTACCGACGTGAACCCACTTAGAATATTAGTAATGTGTGACAGAATACTAATGAGTGTTGTGACCCACGTTACTAGTATTCATTCTTCAAAAAAAAAAAATTAGAATAAAAACAAAATTGTCGTGATTAAATCAAACTTTGTACTACTTTGGTATCTTGACGCTGATCTGATGGGGCCAGGAAGTGGATAGTCAAACTCTTCAGTGGCTACTAGTAAATCATTCGAGTTTGGTCTCAAATGATTCGTTTTCACGAGTCCAACAGTTTGGTTTTGGCAACGATGATCTGATGAAGTTAAAAGTTGGTCTTACTAAACATGACAGCGTGTTTAGTAAGAAAGAAACAGTTTATTTTTCATTGCTCACCTCAGTGCATATAAAGTACTAGCCGTCCCCGCAGTTTCACCTGCGTTTATGGTCACGGCTCCGCTCCTATTGGTTGTAGCGTGATGTTATTTAGTCTATAGCTTTTCTTAATAAATGGACTATCCAACACTAAAATAATTTTTCAATTCGAACCTGAGATTAGAGCGTTCAACCAACCAACAAAGATTTGATATTTAATAAGGCCTGGCGAAGACTAAGACTGGTTTGGACAATAAAAGGTAGGTCATTGATTTCTTCTGGAATTGTAATCGCTCATGGGAAAGCAACCTCTGCAACCCACCTTACAGAAGGTTGCCATTCGGCGGCAATTTACATGAATTCACGGGTATGCGTACATTCTTTGGTCTATTTTAAAAAGTTAATATCCATTTCTTTTTCTAATGAAATAGTTTTTTTGTATTTGTCATAAGGATTTTAAATAGTTAGTCCTCATTACAGAAAATTTAATACTGTTATAGAAGTGGGTTCTTTAGACAAAATGTGTTAATTTACTTACAGTAGATCTTATATTAACAGACAAAATAATGACACTGGGAAAGTAACAATACGTGGAATAAAGCAGACCTTTTGGACTTAAAACGTGAATGGATATACATTATTTACTATCAAAAGGAACCAGAATTCTATACTCTATTCCATATACGAACAATTTCCAAAACTCGGATTTAGAAGACGTAACAACACATGCAACTCGATCGATCTACCTGTAGCACATACTGCAACATACATAGATGCAGCAGGTGTCTTACGGTATGCATTTAAATCGAATATTACAAGACATCCAGTTATAACCAGCCATGGATGCCACTAACGAGTGCACGTGTACTTAATATAAATTATATCGGTTGTTGTGGTCTTATGTTATGGAATAAATTCATCGTTTACTTGGTAATGTAATCAGTCTAGTAATACTCTGAGATCGTGTGAGATTAACATTAGTTTTGACATTTCTGAGTATTTAAATAAATATTTAAATGGAAATGGCTCTTATTGAACTTGATACCTTATTCTCTAAAGAGATGTATTAATTGACAGCCTTATCGTAAATAATTTTGAAGATTTAAATATATAGACACACGAAGGAACATGTTTATGTAATAATATAATTTATAATATAAAATATGCCTAAACACTTCGTACGAGAGTCCTTTTTACAGTGATTACCATCAATTAATTGTCTTGTGACGGATATCGCTCACAGTATTTCACTTACAGTGACGAGGGCCAAAGTTACGCATAGCTCTGCACATGTTTTCTTCTAAGTGAGGTTTTGGATTTTGGTTGAACCCTCAATGGACAGCATAACACAAGAATTTTTGCTAAGATTCCTAATATACATTTTCCCTACCCTCTAGTAAGTACAAAATAAAATAACAAAAACATTTCCTCTAAGTATTACCACTTATTTACAAAAAAATAAGGTATTTCCATATTTTTCTCTTTTGAAGTCGCCCAGTGATCCCAAATATCTCTGCTTCAATGAGTTTTCTGTTTGATGCTAACAACATTATACATAAAACGGTTTTATAGCCAATATCTTATTTGTAAGGGTCACTTTTGGACTTCCTGACGTCATGACATGCGTCAGCGAGCTTAAGACAGACTGCTTATAATTTATTGTTGCGATCAAAGGTCTTATATTAGGGAGTTAAATTCAAATAATTATAGTCTACTTAAACAAATATGTTTAGGTAAGTGGACTACACTATATATTTTTCTTAAAAGGACAACTTCCGCACTAGGGATAATTCCTGTGTCCTGGGTGGCTTTACAAACTACGGACACAAAGAATCTAGGTTTTCTTTGTGTTTGTCACAAAGAACGCCCAGACTCGCTACAACTATTTGTGGATGACACAAATTTTTGTCCCGTCGAAGCCCCAACGATCGGCTCCAGGCGTAGTGGCGAGGTGACCAGTTATACTATTGCGCCGTTATTATATTAGATGTCCAGTTTTGGCGATAATATTTACATGACGTTTCAATCGAATTGCACAAATATAGGTCACGGGTGGACCGACCACGAGTCACCCGTAACCACGGTCGGTTATTCGATTTACAGGTTTCCATCGAATGTATCGATTTTCAGATCTAATATGCATACAAGTCGCGTCGGTAGACAATAATGGTATATTTTTACTACTTCTATTACGTATTAAAATTTTAGCTCGTGCAGTTTTTGGTTGCTATTCTCTATAGATATATTTGCGTGAGTATATAAAAAATACAATTAATAATTTTCTACAACTTTCAGCTTATTCTGTTCTTTATATAAGACATTAGGGATAAAAAAAAATAGAATTATTAATTTGTTCTAATCCTATAATAATATATATTTGTTTTTAACCCCCGGAGCAAAAAGGAGACGCATGCGATCTTGATTTAGTTTTTTTTGTATTGCATGTTATAATGTTAAAAAAATACAAACAAGTATATATCCTGCTTGACACTAAGTGGTAACGGATGTCCAAAAACGTTCGTAATAACGTAAGTACACCTAATAACGACCCCTGAAAATCCTGCAGCTATTACCGTCGTGTTTATAAAATTATCATTTAACAGATTTGTGTCATAATTAGACAAAGTGGTTGCTTCAGAGTAAATGGAGATACATTTATGATGCAAATATTTATCACTTATTTACGAGCGTAAATCAATGACAAACAGTGACTGAACAGTTTGTTGACGGTTTCTGTAAACCGTAAGAAAAACACATAGATAGTAACGAGTACAGATAATTGTGAAATACTTACGAATAATTGTGTCTCAAATATTGTTAATATTGGTCAAATCTTGCAACTGAATTTTATACCAACCGATTGAGTTTCGCGGACAATGCAATAATGTTTTATTAAAATATCATTGATAGTAAATATTTATAGCAACTACCCCCATACATTTAATTCGAATTAGATCAATACAGAACTCCTAGTATTTTTTTTAAGTTGTTATTTGTCTTAAAATAAAACATCATTAAAGAACTTGAATAAAATAGGAGACGATAGTAATTAAACATGATCTTATTTTTGATTATGAATCTGATCTTAGCTTAAACAGGCGATAATAGGAACATTTACTTTAATAAAGGTTTTAAACACTTCTTACAGTAATGTTGTATTATTGAGAAGTGGTTTTCTTAACCGCGCAAGTCCTTCTTCGCATAGTTCTCCTGCGTCCCTAATAGAACTAAGATCTATTCTATAAAATAATGTATAATTGAAGCCATGTCAATAACATTAATAGAACGTTTTCGCTGAATCGAGGCTTTAACATTTGATTACCTGAAATCAATTTTCAGTTCCACCAAATTTGTCAATTAGTTCGTATGATAGAAAATTACAGTATATTAAATTTTATTGAAATACCATTCATGAAATTCCGATTTTAAACCAATAACAGTTTGTTTATCTATTTATTTTAAACTTGTTGTACAATTAATGTACAGTGGCATACTTAATAACTAATATTTTATTAAAATAATCTTAGATCTGTTAGAGACAGTGTATAATTATTTCGGTGACTTCGAACCGAAAGCCACTTGTGTAAAATTGTTGTGCACTGGTAAATTTTTTAATCAAATATAACTTTTATAGTATCTGTAAGGATTATTTTAATTGTTAATTAACCTTTGCGACTTGTGAGAGTTGTAAATTAGTTCCTTTTTTTGTCATTTAATAAAAATACAACTCCTGTGTCGCGGAAGACTACAATATTTTAACAAAGGACACAAAAACACTCGGACTCGGGAAACTATTTGTAAACCATACAAATTTTTGTCTTGGGTTTAATTTGAACAAACAAAATTCGGCGCGGCGTAGTAGCGAGGCGATTACTCTCATCTTTTAGTCCCTTTGAAAATATTACCGGTATTATATCCCAATTTACAAATCTTTTTTTTATGGTATAGGGGCAAACGAGCATACAGGTCACCTGATGGTAAATGGCTACCGCCGCCTATGGGCACCTGCAACTCAAGAGTTACAAGTCCGTTGCCACCCTTTAAGTAGGGGAAGGAGGGGAGGAGGGGGGGTGAGAGGTGAAGGATGGGAATATTGGAGAGGGGGGAGAGGGAAGGGTTAGGGCCTCTGGTAACTTCACTCACGCGGCGAAAAACAATGAAAGCATTGCTTCACTGCCGGTTTTCTGTGAGGCTGTGGTATCTCACTCTGGTCGAGCCGGCCCATACGTGCCAAAGCATGGCTCTCCCACGAACAATTTGCATTATTTTGTTTCTTAATCTCCTTAAAACTGATTTAAAAAAAAGGATGGTCTTCGCATTTCTCCGGATATTTACCATGTACCCCTCGAGGTAATCAGTTTCATCGGATATCTATGGTTATAGTAAATGCAAATTATAACAGTAGGTACAATTCTGTGACTGAACTGAAGCTTTAATCATTTGTACCTTTAAAAAAAAAAACAATTCAGATTTGTATTATTTCAATCAAGGGAACTTTCACGCTTGTTCGTACCGTTCGTTCGTTCTGAAATTAGTTAATGAATACATCTGCGTTCTTTCGTTCAGAAATGTATCAAAATTTAAATAGCGGACCTTTGAATAATTGTATAATCCTTAATTCGAAATTTAAAATATCTGCGAGCAAAATGGTATTCAAATCATGTCGTCTTTATTACACCTACAACTTTTTCTATATGTTTGAAAATAATATTGCCAACAAAGAAAATGTACTGTAAAGTAGTGAAAACAGGTGGCAGAGCCTAGGTTCTAGAGTTTTTAATTTATTCAGGCCCCTTAGTCTGGATTTGGTATATTTGAATTTCTAAACTTATTCCCAAGCAGTAATACCGATGTTCAAAATATCACAGAAAATTTAGGACCTTTGATATTTCTTCCTATTTTTTTAATTTTAAACCTTGCATCTCATTCATTGCCAATTTTAACCTTGACAATTTATCCGTTCACAAGATAAAGTTTTGATATTTTGAGGATTGCTATATTTCGTATAAATGTATTTATTTTACAAAGTCAAATACGTACCCGCATAATAATTGTAACAAATTGTAATTGTAACAAATGTAGCAGTTGTAATTTTCGAAACTATTTAGTATAGCGATTTTAATTTACAAACACAGCCTTTAAGACCGACTAGCAATTCTTTTTATATTTTTAACACCCTTGTGGCTAGTCTGGGATAAATTGTTTCTAGAACAAAAATGACCGAGGTACAGTCAGCAACAGAAGACTCTTAAAATATAAGAATCGAATATCTTAATATGTTAAAGCTAACATTAACATTATATACTTATAAACATTTTCATGCAATGATTTTAAACCGAGAGGTGTAATTTTACCAAACAATATTGTATTGTATTGTAATAAAATTAAATACGAATCAAATCAAATACAATCAAAACCATTTATTTCAATTAAACCAATTATAGGTATTTTTTTTATTATTATTATTATTTACAGTCAGATTAAGTCAGTCGTGAAGCTAGTTGTCTGTTCAAGTGCGTAGATCTTATGGAGAACAACAGGTAAGAAACTCCAAGGACACTCTTTTTTAAAATGATTTTTACATATTTCTGGTTATATTGCTCATAAGCTTATATGAAATGTGAAGACAATGTAATAGCAGTATCAGTAGCATAAGTGTATACTATACATATTTAAGTAATAGCAGTCCGGAGTTGACCAGCCCCGACCAACGGCACCCGTTAACTAAGAAGTGGCCCAATGCTGAGCTAAGAACCATTTTTGTATCCTGTTAGTTTTAAGTCACTATGTCATAATCATTGAATAGTATTGTTATGTAATTTTAGTGTGTTCAATTTACTGTTTTAACAGTCACTATGTTTACTCATGTTAAACAGGAGTACAAAATAAATTCATTTCTTTCTTTCTTTCTTTCTTTCCTTCAATATCGAAAATAAAATTGTTTTTGTTGTATGCCATTTTAGTCATCCTTAGTCATTACTACAACATTGCAATATTAAAACACTATTAGGTTCATACTAAGTTAATAAAAAAAATCTAGTGTATATAATTGGCCTTTTAAAATTTCGTATGACGTCTTGACGCTTATTACTGAGAAATGTATTTATTTTTGTTATCATATCAATATCGTTCGGCTCCCTTCATTCAATAGGGTTGATCTGTACGATGGCTGGCGTGTGCGTCATGCTCTTTAAGAGGTGGCGCTGATATTCTGATAAGACCGGATGTAATGACGATCACGGACAACAGATAGCGTTAATACACAAAATTCATCTGTCTGAAAATTTATAGAATGGTAAATAAATATGATTGCAGTTGAAATAAATAATTTTATATAAAATTATGTATGGTATTAAAAATTAAGTAAGTATTCTACTCATGCTACATACTACAATATCGACTGAAGCGGTTCAGAACAATATTATTAATAGATGATATACGAAAGACATTTTTTTCTTAAATCATTATTCAATATATAGTTGTTTTATTTTCTTTGTATCTAAATTTTGTAGAAAGAATCAATTATTTAGATAAGCAACAGTTAAATTTATTTATGCTAGCTGACATGGATAATTTTTTAAAGACTCAATATAAAAAGAAAGCTAAATTTATATTGAAGTATTTACTGAAGAACTTTTGTAGTTCACTGTACTTAAACGTGTATATTTGAAAAAATACGACGTTTCATAAAACGACGACCTCTTATAAAAGTAGTTAGAGATATACATTTACGAATTGCTAAAGTAAAATGGAATTGTAAGTTTGTAAAAACTGTTTATGATGCTGGTTATTTCGCCATTTGAACTAAATTTACAAACGTATATTTAAAAAAAAATAGAATTATTAATTTGTTCTAATCCTATAATAATATATATTTGTTTTTAACCCCCGGAGCAAAAAGGAGACGCATGCGATCTTGATTTAGTTTTTTTTGTATTGCATGTTATAATGTTAAAAAAATACAAACAAGTATATATCCTGCTTGACACTAAGTGGTAACGGATGTCCAAAAACGTTCGTAATAACGTAAGTACACCTAATAACGACCCCTGAAAATCCTGCAGCTATTACCGTCGTGTTTATAAAATTATCATTTAACAGATTTGTGTCATAATTAGACAAAGTGGTTGCTTCAGAGTAAATGGAGATACATTTATGATGCAAATATTTATCACTTATTTACGAGCGTAAATCAATGACAAACAGTGACTGAACAGTTTGTTGACGGTTTCTGTAAACCGTAAGAAAAACACATAGATAGTAACGAGTACAGATAATTGTGAAATACTTACGAATAATTGTGTCTCAAATATTGTTAATATTGGTCAAATCTTGCAACTGAATTTTATACCAACCGATTGAGTTTCGCGGACAATGCAATAATGTTTTATTAAAATATCATTGATAGTAAATATTTATAGCAACTACCCCCATACATTTAATTCGAATTAGATCAATACAGAACTCCTAGTATTTTTTTTAAGTTGTTATTTGTCTTAAAATAAAACATCATTAAAGAACTTGAATAAAATAGGAGACGATAGTAATTAAACATGATCTTATTTTTGATTATGAATCTGATCTTAGCTTAAACAGGCGATAATAGGAACATTTACTTTAATAAAGGTTTTAAACACTTCTTACAGTAATGTTGTATTATTGAGAAGTGGTTTTCTTAACCGCGCAAGTCCTTCTTCGCATAGTTCTCCTGCGTCCCTAATAGAACTAAGATCTATTCTATAAAATAATGTATAATTGAAGCCATGTCAATAACATTAATAGAACGTTTTCGCTGAATCGAGGCTTTAACATTTGATTACCTGAAATCAATTTTCAGTTCCACCAAATTTGTCAATTAGTTCGTATGATAGAAAATTACAGTATATTAAATTTTATTGAAATACCATTCATGAAATTCCGATTTTAAACCAATAACAGTTTGTTTATCTATTTATTTTAAACTTGTTGTACAATTAATGTACAGTGGCATACTTAATAACTAATATTTTATTAAAATAATCTTAGATCTGTTAGAGACAGTGTATAATTATTTCGGTGACTTCGAACCGAAAGCCACTTGTGTAAAATTGTTGTGCACTGGTAAATTTTTTAATCAAATATAACTTTTATAGTATCTGTAAGGATTATTTTAATTGTTAATTAACCTTTGCGACTTGTGAGAGTTGTAAATTAGTTCCTTTTTTTGTCATTTAATAAAAATACAACTCCTGTGTCGCGGAAGACTACAATATTTTAACAAAGGACACAAAAACACTCGGACTCGGGAAACTATTTGTAAACCATACAAATTTTTGTCTTGGGTTTAATTTGAACAAACAAAATTCGGCGCGGCGTAGTAGCGAGGCGATTACTCTCATCTTTTAGTCCCTTTGAAAATATTACCGGTATTATATCCCAATTTACAAATCTTTTTTTTATGGTATAGGGGCAAACGAGCATACAGGTCACCTGATGGTAAATGGCTACCGCCGCCTATGGGCACCTGCAACTCAAGAGTTACAAGTCCGTTGCCACCCTTTAAGTAGGGGAAGGAGGGGAGGAGGGGGGGTGAGAGGTGAAGGATGGGAATATTGGAGAGGGGGGAGAGGGAAGGGTTAGGGCCTCTGGTAACTTCACTCACGCGGCGAAAAACAATGAAAGCATTGCTTCACTGCCGGTTTTCTGTGAGGCTGTGGTATCTCACTCTGGTCGAGCCGGCCCATACGTGCCAAAGCATGGCTCTCCCACGAACAATTTGCATTATTTTGTTTCTTAATCTCCTTAAAACTGATTTAAAAAAAAGGATGGTCTTCGCATTTCTCCGGATATTTACCATGTACCCCTCGAGGTAATCAGTTTCATCGGATATCTATGGTTATAGTAAATGCAAATTATAACAGTAGGTACAATTCTGTGACTGAACTGAAGCTTTAATCATTTGTACCTTTAAAAAAAAAAACAATTCAGATTTGTATTATTTCAATCAAGGGAACTTTCACGCTTGTTCGTACCGTTCGTTCGTTCTGAAATTAGTTAATGAATACATCTGCGTTCTTTCGTTCAGAAATGTATCAAAATTTAAATAGCGGACCTTTGAATAATTGTATAATCCTTAATTCGAAATTTAAAATATCTGCGAGCAAAATGGTATTCAAATCATGTCGTCTTTATTACACCTACAACTTTTTCTATATGTTTGAAAATAATATTGCCAACAAAGAAAATGTACTGTAAAGTAGTGAAAACAGGTGGCAGAGCCTAGGTTCTAGAGTTTTTAATTTATTCAGGCCCCTTAGTCTGGATTTGGTATATTTGAATTTCTAAACTTATTCCCAAGCAGTAATACCGATGTTCAAAATATCACAGAAAATTTAGGACCTTTGATATTTCTTCCTATTTTTTTAATTTTAAACCTTGCATCTCATTCATTGCCAATTTTAACCTTGACAATTTATCCGTTCACAAGATAAAGTTTTGATATTTTGAGGATTGCTATATTTCGTATAAATGTATTTATTTTACAAAGTCAAATACGTACCCGCATAATAATTGTAACAAATTGTAATTGTAACAAATGTAGCAGTTGTAATTTTCGAAACTATTTAGTATAGCGATTTTAATTTACAAACACAGCCTTTAAGACCGACTAGCAATTCTTTTTATATTTTTAACACCCTTGTGGCTAGTCTGGGATAAATTGTTTCTAGAACAAAAATGACCGAGGTACAGTCAGCAACAGAAGACTCTTAAAATATAAGAATCGAATATCTTAATATGTTAAAGCTAACATTAACATTATATACTTATAAACATTTTCATGCAATGATTTTAAACCGAGAGGTGTAATTTTACCAAACAATATTGTATTGTATTGTAATAAAATTAAATACGAATCAAATCAAATACAATCAAAACCATTTATTTCAATTAAACCAATTATAGGTATTTTTTTTATTATTATTATTATTTACAGTCAGATTAAGTCAGTCGTGAAGCTAGTTGTCTGTTCAAGTGCGTAGATCTTATGGAGAACAACAGGTAAGAAACTCCAAGGACACTCTTTTTTAAAATGATTTTTACATATTTCTGGTTATATTGCTCATAAGCTTATATGAAATGTGAAGACAATGTAATAGCAGTATCAGTAGCATAAGTGTATACTATACATATTTAAGTAATAGCAGTCCGGAGTTGACCAGCCCCGACCAACGGCACCCGTTAACTAAGAAGTGGCCCAATGCTGAGCTAAGAACCATTTTTGTATCCTGTTAGTTTTAAGTCACTATGTCATAATCATTGAATAGTATTGTTATGTAATTTTAGTGTGTTCAATTTACTGTTTTAACAGTCACTATGTTTACTCATGTTAAACAGGAGTACAAAATAAATTCATTTCTTTCTTTCTTTCTTTCTTTCCTTCAATATCGAAAATAAAATTGTTTTTGTTGTATGCCATTTTAGTCATCCTTAGTCATTACTACAACATTGCAATATTAAAACACTATTAGGTTCATACTAAGTTAATAAAAAAAATCTAGTGTATATAATTGGCCTTTTAAAATTTCGTATGACGTCTTGACGCTTATTACTGAGAAATGTATTTATTTTTGTTATCATATCAATATCGTTCGGCTCCCTTCATTCAATAGGGTTGATCTGTACGATGGCTGGCGTGTGCGTCATGCTCTTTAAGAGGTGGCGCTGATATTCTGATAAGACCGGATGTAATGACGATCACGGACAACAGATAGCGTTAATACACAAAATTCATCTGTCTGAAAATTTATAGAATGGTAAATAAATATGATTGCAGTTGAAATAAATAATTTTATATAAAATTATGTATGGTATTAAAAATTAAGTAAGTATTCTACTCATGCTACATACTACAATATCGACTGAAGCGGTTCAGAACAATATTATTAATAGATGATATACGAAAGACATTTTTTTCTTAAATCATTATTCAATATATAGTTGTTTTATTTTCTTTGTATCTATATTTTGTAGAAAGAATCAATTATTTAGATAAGCAACAGTTAAATTTATTTATGCTAGCTGACATGGATAATTTTTTAAAGACTCAATATAAAAAGAAAGCTAAATTTATATTGAAGTATTTACTGAAGAACTTTTGTAGTTCACTGTACTTAAACGTGTATATTTGAAAAAATACGACGTTTCATAAAACGACGACCTCTTATAAAAGTAGTTAGAGATATACATTTACGAATTGCTAAAGTAAAATGGAATTGTAAGTTTGTAAAAACTGTTTATGATGCTGGTTATTTCGCCATTTGAACTAAATTTACAAACGTATATTTAAAAAAAAATATACATTAAATTTTAGGCTCAATACTTCTACCTCAATCTACTCATAACTCACTTTAAAATAACTTCACTTTGCATTAGAATTCTTTAACGTAAATATGTAAGTTGACTATATTACTCAGTACAAGGATTTATATAAAACTAGCGGACCCGACAGACGTTGTCCTGCCGGAACGTAAAAAATATTTAAAAAATTCCAGGCGTTTAGGAGTTTAGTAACATACACACGCACAGAGGAAATATATATATATATAAATAAACAGCGACTAGACAGACATTGTCCTTTTTTTTTTTTTTTTTTTTGTGCCTGTGGAAACCCCCTCGGTCCGTCACCCCACCGGGGTTTTCGGTGGGGCGGTGTGTCGGAATCGAACCGACTAAAACCACACGGTGTGCCGTACTGCGCCTTAAGTAGGAGGGATCCGGGAACAGCTTTATTAAGACATCCGGAACCCTCCTAGCGCCTGCCCGCAAAAGCGCGGGCACCACCTTCGATTAAAATCCTCTCAATTAGGCGACGTCCAGGCACACGCGGACGCCGCCTCCTCGTGGGGGGCCACTACAGCGGGTGGAGGGGAAAATCCGTCCCGTCCACCCGCAGACAGACATTGTCCTGCCGTAACGTAATAAATATTATTCCTGGAAACCTATCGCAGCGCCATCTACCGGGTCCAATTGTAAATCTAAACCATTCTCGAATCCACCTGATGACACACACAACAATTCATTAAAATCGGTCCAGCCATTTAGAAGGAGTTCGGTGACATACGCACAAAAGAAATATATATATATATATATATATATAACTAGCGGACCCGACAGACATTGTTTTGCCGGAACGTAAAAAATATTAAAAAAAATCAATAAAATCGGTCCACCCGTTTAGGTCGAGTTCAGTGACATATACACGCACATAAGAAATATATATATGTATATATAAAGAAGAGTTACTTATTATTTAATAAATAAATACCCTGTTTAGTAAGTTAGCGAGGAAAAAATGAAAGTCAAAAATTTCAGTCTCGTACTGTTTCTATGTTTCTGTCTTTCTTGTTATTTTAAATATTTTAACGGCTTGCCTTAATACCTACAAAAAAAAGCGAATGAGTGCATACATTATTTGGGAAAGTAATAGTAATAATGGCTGAAACATTGATGATATCTGGAGCAGATCCTATAATATCAGCCTCGTTTCAGCCATTCATAGTTAGAACTAGCAACCCGTCCCGGCTTCGCACGGGTAGCAGAGACATCTTCAACAATCATCAACATATTTCAACCAATTTCAACCAAAACACCAGCAGACGGCCTCTTCTGATTGAGTTGTTATCACTACATATTATAAAACGAAGTCCCCCACCGCGTCTATCTGACTGTACGTCTGTTTGCGATAAACTCAAAAACTACTGAACGGATTTTCATGCAGTTTTCACCAATAAAAAAATAGATAGTGATTCATGAGGAAGGTTTATGTATATAATTTGTTAAGGTTTTGTGTAATTTTTTTAATAGTGTATGGGGCAAACGAGCAGATGGGTTACCTGATGGTAAATGACTACCGCAGCCCACGGGCACCTGCAACTCAAGGGTCACAAGTGCGTTGCCGGCCTTTAAGGTTGGAGTAGGAGAAGGGTGGAAAAAGGGGAGGGGAGGGCGGAAATGGTTAGGGTCTCTAGTAACTCCACACACTCGGTGAAAAGCAATGCAAGCATTACTTCACTTCCGATTTTCTGTGAGGCCGTGGTATCGCTCCGGTCGAGCCGGCCCATACGTGTCGAAGCATGGCTCTTCCACTTGCAAATTAAAAAGAGCGGAAAGAGCAAATTAAGAGAGAGTCAATTAAAAAGAGATACCAATTAGTAAATGTAAATAAAATAAAACGCAAAATTGGACTGCAATGGCGCAGTTGACATTTAAACAATTATACAAGTTATTAATTTAATACGGTAATTGGCATCCAAGTTGAATCAGTTTCTATTTATTAAACGTCAAAAGGGTAGCTTATGTGGATACGTATATGAAACAAGCTGTTACCCGCGCCTTCGTTCGCGTGAAAAGCTATCCATCGGGAACTGTACATTTTTCGAGATAAAGCAAAAATAATATTCCGGATTTTAATATATCTCTGTGCCAAATTTCATCCAGATCTGTTCAGCCGTTACGGCGTGATTGAGTACAAACATCAATCCAAACTTTGGCATTTTTAATAGTTCGAATTGGTATAATTAATAAAAAAAAATATTCAAAAGTATGGTTCCGATCGATGCATCTGTTTTAAACGATATTTGCAACGCGCATTCTAAAAATATTTTTCCTGTAACCCTATCGCAGCGCCATCTACCGGGTCCAATTGTAAATCTAAACCATTCTCAAATCCACCTGAAGAAACACAAAAAAATTCATTAAAATCTTTCCATCCGTTTAGGAGGAGTTCAGTAACATACACACGCACAGAAGAAATATAGGATTATGACCAGCCTAGACCTTACTCTATAATTCAAGTGAAATACTTTATTGATGGCGCAATGGTTTAAGTGGTCACCTCGCCATTACGCCGCCCGAGTGTTGTGGGTTCAAATCCCACACAGGACAAAAATTTGTGTGATCCACAAATAGTTGTCCCGAGTCTGGGTGTTTTTTGTGTTCGTTGTTTGAAAGGTTGTGAAGCCCCCGTGACACAGGAGTATTCGTAATGCGAGAGTTGTCTTCATAAGGGACTGTCCATTCATCACGTGAGGCTCGAAAGGGGGGGAGCGGTTCGGAAAAAAACACGAAATATCCCAAGAGGGGGGGGGGGGGGGATGTAGTGAGACATCACGTGTATTTTTTTTTTGTAGAGTGCGCGGTTATATCTGTATTTAAAGATAATATTTTGAAATATTGAAATATATTTTGAACTAAAAAATACACCTGATTTTGGCTAGGGTGTGAGGTGAGGTGGTGAGGTTTATCACGTATCACCAGGGGGGAGAGAAAATCAGGAAAATTGTTAGCGCATTATGTTATTTACAGGGTCTACTACACGACCCTAAAAATTGACCACATCTTTCTGCAACATTCTGTATAGTGTAACATCTACAGCTTGTTGTAATTATATTTGTATATATTGTCAGCAATGCGTGGGATAGCCATACTTCGGCACGTATGGGTCGGCTCGACCGGAGTGATATCACGGCCTCACAGAAAAGTGCCAGTGAAGTTTTCGCTGAGTGAGTGAGGTTACCGTAGGCCCTTACCCTTCTCGTTCCGGATGTCGTAATAAAGCTGTTCCCGGATCCCTTATACTTAAGGTGCAGTACGGCACACCGTGTGGTTTTAGTCGGTTCGATTCCGACACACCGCCCCACCGAAAACCCCGGTGGGGTGACGGCCCGAGGGGGTTTCCACACGCACAAAAAAAAAAAAGGCCCTTACCCTTCTCCCGGATCCCTCCTACTTAAGGCGCAGTACGGCACACCGTGTGGTTTTAGTCGGTTCGATTCCGACACACCGCCCCACCGAAAACCCCGTTGGGGTGACGGCCCGAGGGGGTTTCCACACGCACAAAAAAAACAAAAAAAAGGCCCTAACTCTTCCCTCTCCCCCTCTTCCCCTACTACCTTAAAGGCCGGCAACACACTTGTGACTCTTGAGTGCCCATGGGCGGTGGCAGTCATTTACCATCAGGTGACCCGTCTGCTCGATTACCCGTATAACATAAAAAAAAATGCGGGTCCAATTTTTTCATTACACCTGCAGGCGAATTCTAGGAAGTAGCAAATTTATGCAGTAGGTACACAGATAAATCTGAATCACCTGAGTCACATTACATGAAAGATCGCGGTTGATTACGCTGATGGTGGTATTGGACTTGACACAGCTCCAGGTGGTAACTTTATCGGTATTGCCAGTTTTTAAATGCTTACCATAACATGAAACGTATGTTTATTTGCCACTATGTCAGCAAGATGCTATATAATAGGACTTACTTTACAGTATAAGGTTCTTCAAAGAGCATTTAAAGGTTTTCGTAATATTGACAATTCATGGTGTAGCAAACGGTAGAGACCATATTTCTTTGCGCGAACTGTTGGCATAATTTTTCGACTCCTTAGTGGTATAAAAAAATTAATAGCGATGATTCAATATTGTGCTTTATTAAAACAATTCATTGACTACAGAAACTGGGGCTAACTGCAATCCGGTCACCATGTTCCCAGCTGTGTCCAACTTTCGCCACATTCGATAATCTGCAAGTTTTTCCCAGCAGCTCAATGTGGGTCAAGAGAAAACTCGGAAGGGGCGCTTTAGGGTGGCTACAAGCTTGCGGATGTTATGCGACGAATTTCGTGTATTAATACTTTCAGTGTGTTGGCATTTATGTCACGTCAGGTGGAGTGGTTTTAGATGAAATTGGATTTGAACTTATTTTACGAAGTGATGATATTGAATTTGAGACTACTTGAAATATCACTGTAATTATAATAAATTATGCTGACTCAAAATTGTGGCCAATAAAAGCTAATAAAATAGTTTGGAAATCGAAATTTAAATTTATGAGACATAAAGTTTTTATGTAAATGTCGAGGTAATCTCTCATTTGTAGCCACCTTTACCACTCACACATAAACATTCCAACGATGTATTGTGATGCATTTGTACAGCAGAGCATGCAATGTATGTGTTAGATGTTTCTATGTGTGAGTGCTGTGTATATTTTTAAGTGTATGATGTAGTGTTGGAACGGGAGAATTATTTGTGTGTGTGAAAGTTTTTTTGATGTTGTATGTGTGTGTGTGACGTACGCTCTGCGGTGTATGGAGTACCGTTTGAGGGTCCCAACAACCCTGATGGATTGTTTTTCCCACTCGAGACGTGATTCGTTTTATGTATGAACTTCTGCGTGAATCTGGCGACTGTTCCCCACGAGTTATTAATTATTTAGCGAGCGTTTGTGAGTGGATGGTTATGATGGTGATGAATAATTGGCGGAAAGTTTATGGAGAATGATATACATGAAAAAAAGGGTTTTAGAAATAGAGCATTGCATTCTGAAGTAGTAGGTAATATATATATTTGTTTTTTTTTTTTTTACAACTCCCGCATAAGGAATTACTCCTGTGTCGCGAGGGACTTTACAAACATAGAAACAACGGACACAAAGAACATCCAGACTCAGATGGGAATCGAACCCACGACCTATAAGCATAGCGGTCAGGGTCACTAACCACTAGACCAACAGGTCCGTCAATTTAATATTGGTTGCTATGTACAACTAGTTAGTGTGCTATTTGTAATTAAAAAAAATTTTTGTCTCAAGTTAGACCAAACCGCACACATTGTGCAAAAGTTCAATAAAATCGGTTGATTAGTTTAGGAGTTCATCGCGGACAAAAAATGTGACACGAATTTTTTTTATATATATGGATAGATATACGAAATACACCTGTGGGTAATACCGTGAATCTATACTAATCTATACTAATATTATATGAAGAATCTATACTAATATTATAAAGCTGAAGAGTTTGTTTAGTTGAAAGTGCTAATCTCAGGAACTGCTGGTTCGAATTAAAAAAATATTTTAGTGTTGGATAGTCCATTTATCGAGGAAGGCTATAGGCTATATAACATCACGTTACGACCAATAGGAGCGGAGCAGTGACCATAAACGCAAGTGAAACTTGTCTTTAATAAACATGTTTACCACTCTCTGGAAGTTTTTTCTTAGTTAATAGATATTGTATCCGATTTATAGCAAAAATACTGTACCATGCTGTACTATTTTTAAGCTTCAGCACTTGTTTATTCAAATCAAATCAAAATTATTAATTTCAAGTAAACCCATTGTAAGTATTTTTGAATTGTCAGGAATAGGAGTCAGTCAGTATAAGTTGGTCGTGAAGCTAGTTCCTGCTGACAATTCAAAAATACCTATTATTGGTTTAATTGAAATAAATTATAAAAATAATAATAATAATTGTATGACCTTAAAAAAACTATTATTTTGACATTTCAAAGAGACACTTTAATTTTATTTATGTTTATTAACGTTCTGCAATCTAATTTTGTTTATACCTATTGAATTTTACTTTATTGGGCAGTTGTTTTCTCGTAACCTTAAGGACTTTGTCAGGCTATGGACGAATGCTGTTTTTTGACGAGCGGGAAGAATGTTTAATGATTAAACCAAAATATATAACTTTGACGTATTCAATTCTAAACCCGATTCAGTAAGGCGGATGTTCAGTCTTGATGTTTTTCAAAGACATGGTCAACAATGACCAATAACTCCTTTATTTTAAAATCACTGATACCTTCTTTCACACTTATTACATAGTTAAACTGTATAACTCACAGTGTTCAGTCTGGTTACCATAGTACAGGCTCTGCCTAGTTTGGGATCGGACAGCCGTGTGTGAGATGTGTGGAGTTATTATTATTATTGTCTTAGGCTATGTTCTCATTACGGGCGTCGTACGCGCGTTTTGCTACCGCGCGTTGACGACCACATGCCGCCGCGCGTTTTGATCCGACGCTTGCTTGACGCTTCGGCACCGCCCATGGCGGCGACGCTCGCTTTGAGATCATTGGTTTTCTGACTTTTCTGTACATTCGTTCACATGAGCGCGCGTTTTTAAAGCGGCGAAAAGTGATTGGAATAAAAGGATTCAGCCATTTAAATAAAAGTCCGTATACCATTTTTCACAAAGCATGATTTCGGTGACACTTAATTTTATGCAGTTTATTAAAATAAAAATATAACATACAAGAGTTGCCAAAAGCACTACTACTTACTTTTATTTTTATTTCACATCAAAATTTCGCATTTTAAATATTAATTCAAAATGTATGTATATATAAAAACCTTTTATTCAGCTTTCGTATGTTTATGGTCGCAAATCTCGTCAAGTGCATGTGTATTGAATGATTTTCTTGAATTTTTCAATTCAATCTATATGTATGTTATGTATGTATAAAAATTCAGCTTCCGTATGTTTCTTGCTGCAAAAGCTCGAAAAGTGTTTGATAAATTGTCTTCCAATCGTTATTTTTTCAATAGAAACATACATTTTTTGACTGATTGATAACAAAAAATACTGAGTATTTTAGATTGACTTCTAATTTGTCATAGTTACATTTGTGAAATTTTACTAAACCTTAACTGAGTTTAGTTTCATGTAGCCTAAGTTAAGGATATTATTAAGTGGCTTTCAGTAAGTCTGGATGTTAAAATGGATAAACCCAATATTGCCGTCTCTTCTTGTGTTGTTATTTCTGACGTCTATATAAAATTACACAACACAAGGCGGTTTACATGTCCACCTTCAACGAATACAGAATTCTAGAACGCGCGGTAGCAAAACGCGCGCTCGACGCCCGTCATCGGAACGTGGCCTTAAATGCAATAGCTAAGCGTGGAGACCTATAATTGGCTTTCTGTTATATATTATGCATCGTTAGTATGTTATTATGTGCTGTTGGTCTTCCTAAGATTAAATAAATAATTTCCCTCCGATACAAAAATCTTCATGAGGAACCTTTAACCAGGCCCAGTGATGTATGGAATTTGTATATTTACTAACCAGCGAAAGTTATATGCGCGATGTAACATCAGAAGTTACTACTAGTTCCATTTGTCTTCACTAGATGATGCTGAAGTATATTTTGTGCAGTACGTGGATGTCTTTACAAGTT
This sequence comes from Euplagia quadripunctaria, assembly GCA_963859945.1. Classification (NCBI taxonomy): domain Eukaryota; kingdom Metazoa; phylum Arthropoda; class Insecta; order Lepidoptera; family Erebidae; genus Euplagia; species Euplagia quadripunctaria. The sequence continues at coordinate 25,071,898 of OY982564.1, read as the reverse complement.
ATAAACGACTAGATTTTTACATTTACACCATTTGATGTCTTTCGCAGATGCCGTAGTACTGATACCATAACTAGATATCCTTGAAAGATGTCTTGAGGCATACTCATCTTCCTTGACAATATTTGCTCTCCAAATCAGACAACTGGTTTCACACAAGGCTCGAAAGCCCTTGGAGACAATTGCTTTATGGATTATGTCATTAAATTATTATTATAAATAAGAACTTTGTTCAATATACCACGCGTGCATATGAATACGTCACTGGCTCGGCAGCTCACTATAGATATGCAATCTGCCACGTCTGCTTCGGTGCCTGTGCACTTTCCAGAGTGAGTACGATACAACGACTAGAACCATGATTTTGTTCTACCCAACATACACTGCAAGAACTATTTAAAAAATGGAATTATTAATCTATAGATTATCTAGATATCATCCATTAAACAAACTCTGAATGTATATGAAAATACATTGTTTATACATTTTTTACATTTAATATTTACATATATATGTTGTCGCCACATCAAAAACTCTTATTTATTTTATTAAAAATAGGAACAAACTATAATAGATGATAACACAGTTCACTGTTTAATAAAAATAAGTTAATAGACATTATTTTGACTGGTTATACCGGTAACGCAATACTATTGGTCGATTGATAAATATTAACGAATAGTACGGTTATAAAAGGGTAGGAATAAGTGGAGAACTTCACTTGAGTGCGGATAGAGGTGCGAATAACTTGGCAGTTACTGTTAGTTAGTGATTTTCATAGTTTATATCAGTGGTTGTGAGATTGATTCCTACATATATACTTATATTAATATAAACGTGTCATTGTTTCAGATTCATGTCATGCGCTGATTTCATACGCAATGCTATCAGAAACAAGTAAGTAAGCAGTTAAGTTAAGATGGTGTTCGTTTTAAAGTAAGGACAATGAAGTTAGTTAAAATAGAAGTGTCACAGTAAAAGGTTAGGTACACTAATATTTAGATGTGATCTTGCAATCAAATAACCGAAACTTAATATAAGTATGTTAACGGAAATTAACGCGATCACGTATTTTTTTTTAGGGTTCCGTACCTCAAAAGGAGAAAACGGAACCCTTATAGGATCACTTTGATGTCCGTCCGTCCGAATGTCTGTCTGTCTGTCAAGACCCTTTTTCTCAGGAACGCGTTGAGGTATCAAAATGGAACTTATATCAAATACTCAGGTCTACTGTCCCTTGGAGCTGTGAAAAAATCAAACTTCTAAACCAACTTTGAGAAAAATTATTATTACTAACATATTTTATTATAATTCGAGATCAGGTATAGATATAGATATATTTAAAAGGTATAGAAAGGTATACCTATGATTTGCCTGACATTTCGACCAGATTGCACTGGCCGTGGTCACAGGCAACCTAAACTTACCTGTTCAGGTTTAAATTCCAAGTTAATCTTAATATGACGAAAGTAAGTTCGTTTTTTTATTTGTTTGCTTGTTTATTAAGCTTTGACATATTAACTACTCAACAAATCATCATGAAATTTTGCATACCTACACATTATTAGAGGTACAGAAAAATACCCTAATCTTTAATTCCGAAAAAAGCTCTGTTCTCTAAGGATACCTGAATTGATTGACAATTGTCCCGATTCTTTAACACCACTCTCTAAACTATAATCTGACAAAATTTTCTTCATATAAGATGTAAACCATGTACACTTTGGAACAAGGTCCTATTTCAAATTTAAACAAGTAGGTAACATATGTCGCTATCGCAATAAGCTAATTATTTGCCGACTAAAGCCTGACACGCTCAAATAAACTTTAATACCACGTAGCGAGAGCCGCTATTCATTGAATGTCATCTCTTTTGCCCTGTGTTTTAGTAGCCGTCTTCACAGGTGCCGATTAAAATAACGTCATCTTAGTTCGTTTTGAACAAGTTACGTATAAACCGTATAAACGGTATTTGAATTATTGGAGACTATCACTGCGTGGCAATTATACGCCATTTGAATAAATGGGGACTCTAACTCCGTGGAAATAAAGTTGAGTTTACGTTGAAATATTTTAGTGAAATTTAGTGGCGCTGAAAAATAGATGTCAGTAACAGTAATAGTAGCAGCAGTAGACCTTGTTACGAAGAAGACAAGGTTGATTTCATATGAAGAAATTAAGTCAGATTATAGTTTAGTGAGTGTGTCATAGAATCAGCATCAATATTTTATTCGAATATTATTATTCGATTGTAGCCGCGGTATAAAATAAGTGAGAATAAAGAATAAATTTTACACTATTTTAGATATATAGTGACGGTAAGCGCATATAAGCTGATATAGCCCCCTTCAACAAAGATATTTCACGAGCCATGCCCTGTAATATATCGGGCGGTAAGTGAAGTAGTTATTATGCAACTAACGGCATTCTTTTCCTAGTTTTTAACCACTTAAAAAAGGAGAAGCTTCTTAATTTGACGGAATCAATTGTCAACAGCGTTTATCATTGCTTTTCTATAGTATAGGTTATTTTCAGAGAGGTCCAATAAAGATAAATAACTTTTTACGCCGACTCAAAATTAATTTATGTAAAATTTGATAGTTTATGTAAAAGGGCTCAATACTCAAGACTTAAAAGGTTTATTTATTTCTTGGTTTTTAGTTCTTTTTCGTCGGTAATTGTTTTTGTTAAAACGTTATTTATTTTTTCATTTTTTGTGCCTTGCGTCATCTTTTACTACTCTGATAACTACTATCTTTTAACACATTTAATACTAAATACTTTAAAACGCTATCAGATGTCTTTTCTTCAAAGCATATTAAGAGGTTTCTGTCACTAAAACCACAGGTGTTTTATCTAACTTCCAATTGTTTAGGAAAGGTATGGTTTCCATCATCAGCTCAGCTTCATGGTGTGACGATTCCTAAACGCAAATACCTGATTAAGTTATGAAAAGTACACATAAACACTATTCTTGCTTGCAATTTTCGAGGGTTTCTCTCAATTTATCAAGATCTATCGGTCCCGTATCAAGGAAGTCCAGGTCTGACCTGGACTTCCTTGATACGGGACCACCCTTGAGGTATACCTTATCTAACAGAAAAAAAATAATCAAAATCGGTTCATAAATAAAGGAGCTGAACGCTGAACATGTATAAAAAAAATATATATATGGTCGAATTGAGAACCTCCTTTTTTCGTCTGTTAAAAATAAGAAAAAGATCCCTAGGACTGCAAAACCTAATAAAATTTTCAAGGGGTATTTTTGGGACGCATTGAAGTCGGTGGGTTTTTAATGATTTTATTCTTGATTGATAATGATTGATTGTTATTGATGCTACTTTATATAAGGTGTGGAATTCGATGATGTAAAGAACACAGAGCGCCTAATAAAAATAGTTCTTAACCAACTTTTGAAACGTTTTGATTCTAAAAATTATTTTAAACAATCCGGTTCTATTCGTCTTAAACCGGCTTACATCTTAAGCGCGTCTTTACTTATCGGTCAATAGCCTCAAAACCACCATTAACACCTAACCTTAACAAACATCTTGAAACAATTATAAACTTACCCCACATCGATTAACCGTAAGATAATTTATTCACAGCCCTCAGATAGCTCTCCTACGGGACAGATCTACTTATACTTGCGAACCCCGATCAACGGAACAACTTGAACAACAAAACATGAATTAACCAAAACGCTTGACCCTCTGTCTAATGTTGAGATTAGATTTTATAATTTAATTTCTAAGTTGGTTAAGTTTGTTGATATTAAGTATTACATACTAATGAGGCAGGCATTTCATTCTACATACATATGTACATACACTCATGGTAAAACCCCTAAAGGGGTAGGCAGAGCCGTATTTAACACTCACAATTTGCCAACTATGATTTAGTCCCATTCACGTATTGCTACCAGCTGGACTCTTTGGGAATTAAAGATGGGAAATTTGGGAATATACTGAAAGGGAAGTTGGGAACAAGGTTTAACAGTGGGAGAGCCATGCTTCGGTACCGGCAGGCTATGGACCGGCTCGACCGGGGTGACACAGGGCCTCATAGAAAACAGGCAGTGAAGCGATTCTTATGTTGTATTTCGCGGAGTGAGTGATGTTCCTCTCTCTGTTCCTCTACTCCCTCCCACCTTAAAGACCGGCAACGCACTTGTGACTTTTGAGTTGCAGGTGCCCATGGGCGGAGGTAGTCACTTACCATCAGGTGACCTGCTCGTTTGCCCCCTATCCCATAAAAAAAGGATATAGGGAGTGCAAGCTCGAGAACGTCATCATACCTTTAGCTCGAACTTGCCGGTAAGTTCAAATCCTCTAACTATTTATTCTACTGGGTCCTTAAGCATTCATAGTTAATACGAAAATTTTACCGTCCGTAAGCAAAACGAATCGTTTCTTGATTATAGGAACCGGGCATAAATATACTTAGTTGTACTTACGTATGTGTATCATTTAAACTGACTAGTTTTGGGACGCGACAACCTTTATCAAGGTTCGACTTGTCGCATCGGTGTCGCTGTACTGGACTTGTTACGTATTTAATGCTGTTTTCCCAGTAGGGCAAGCGGTGTAATAGGGGATGATATTAGAGTTATATATTTTAATGCTGTCTTTGCGCAATATATTGGTATTTATATACATGTTCCTAATCTCTAAAGACTATTTTAAGCACAATTAAATTGTAGCATATTTTATTACGAGTCTAAGGATTTTTGTCTTTATTATTATTAAACGAGTAGGGTACAATTTTTATTTGTCTTTAAACGTAATGAAAATTCTAATGAGGCGCCACATACAGGAGAGTAAATTTCCCTGTGTATTACGCTTATTTTAACGCTCTTTAGAGACAGAAATAAGAATAACCCAGGCTGTTATATTACGCTATGAATGGAACCATAACATATATACAATAAGTATGAGCGAAAAATATGAATATTGCTTGCGAATGCTTGCTGAACAAGAATTTAATATATTCCACGAAGCTGTTATGTATAAGGCAATGGAAAATAATAATTTTATCACTTTGTGAGATATTATATAACACGTTAAAGGAGTAGTGGTGGTGGTAAATTGGTTATTATTATTATTTAAGAGAACTGGAGCGACTAAATGTATTTATTTGACCAGTATAGGGTTAACTAATAAAATGCTCGTTATCTGCCATTGAGTAAGTATATTTAGGATAGTTTACTTGATAGATTTACTAAGTTTTTATTAAGATAATAGCAGAGGCCTGCAGACGTTGCCCTACCATTCTATAATTTACTCATGCATAGATAGATTAATAAATAGATCTATTCGTATTTTTTTATAGTACTCGTAGTATTTATGTAATGTTGTCAATAAAGTGTATTGTCTTTAAGGTGCCAAAAAAAAATCTAAGTAGATAAACCTTCTCGTTGGGAAAACCACTTAGATGTACACGTTTTCATAGTGATCAGGCGAACAGTGTCGGAGTTAACTGGTCCCATAATATGGACATTCATTTATTAGTATAAATGAACGCAATAACTAATATACTAAAGGCGAAAGTGCATTTGTCTGTTACGCAGTCACGCCTCAATTGCTCAACCTATCATCATGAAAATTTGAATACACGTTCAAGACATAGGAGACCTACCTGTCATCCAGAAAAAAGTTATTTCTTTTTTTTAAAGACAACTCCCGCTTTAGAAATATTCCTGTGTCGCTGGGGAGATTGCAAAATAACTTTCACGGGAGCGAAACCGCGGGCATAATATTTTAAAGGTATATCAGAAACACATTCCAATTACAAATATAAATCCGGATTTCACCGCGGTATTATATAAGAATAAGACACGATATGACCTCGTAAGTGTAGTGTGTTTAAGTACCGGTATTGCGAACAAAAGTGTAGATTAAGAGTAGTTACCGAGACTCATAATTAACGGGGAAACGTAGCGAACTCACAATTAACGGGGAAACGTAGCGTTATAAATACTATTGGGATTAAGACCAGATTTATTCATCTAATATCCATACAAGGCGGGAACGTTTAAAGACATACTCTATTCCAGTATAACTATGTGGTCTTAACTTCAGTATATAAAAGTTTTCGAAATTACACTCCATTTACAGGGGCATTATACTAGAGGCACTACATATTATAAAATAAACTCCCTCGCCGCGTCTGTCTGTATATTCGCGATAAACTCAAAAACTACTGAACGGATTTTCAAGCGGTATTCACCAATAGATAGAGCGATTCATAAGGAAGGTTATTTTGTTAAGGTTTTGTGTATACTGGTTGAAATATGATGATGATTGTTGAAGATGTCTTTGCTACCCGTGCGAAGCCGGGGCGGGTTGCTAGTATAACATGTAAATGAAATGGTGTTCATTATCTCATAGAAATTTAAAGTAATTGCAAAAAAAATGTGGCAGAGAACATATAATTCGGTACCAAAATAAACTTAAACAAATTAACTTAAAAAGCAAAAAGAATGTACGGCATTTTCCCCCAAATCTTTTCAAAGAACATTATCACCACAGAATGAACTCAACAAACACTTAATTTAATTTTCCCACCAAGAAATTCTCTTAAAATACCTTCCCCGTTATAAATCCAACAAAATATTTTAAACATCACATTTCCTTTAGATTGCTCTTAAATATACCTTTTTGACATTTTTATATGCAAGACAAACATGTAATGAGTTTGAACATTCACGGATCAATGCGCGCGAGACGGTAATCCAAGATGGCGGACGACGAGGGCGTTCAAAATGGCGCGTACTTGATTGCATGCTGTTTGCCGTTCGTACTTCGTAGGCAGTTTTATTGAAGACGCATTTTTTTTGTGTTATGACTTTCTTGAATGAAAGTTTTCACAGTGATTTGACTGGTATATAGAACATTGGTGAACATTAATATTGATGAACATTAATATAGAATATTGTTTTATTAATTTGAGTGATTTTCTAGCTTAGTTAGAGTAGTTATCAAGGTCTTTATCAAGAATAATAGTGTGAATTATAAGAATCGCATGTATACAGTAAGTAGACATATGTATACGATAAGTATGATAATATCTGGTTACCGTGCAGAATGAAACGGGCTATTTCGTCAGCGCGGGATTTTTCACACCTTAGCAAAACAATCATCTCTCTAATCTCCTACATCTAGTACTTCTGTTTAAATAACTGCAGATACCTACGATGTTCCGGGTTTATTTACGTTATTAATTTATAATTACTTCGTTCTACTCTGGAATACACTCCACCTTAAAGCCAGGGTAGTACCCAATCGCCTAGCATTTCAGGCGAAGGTTCGAATTGTCCTCTTGGATACAAACTCGGTTAAAGCATTGTTATATTTTTACCCATGTAACTATTTATATTTGTGTTTTATGTACATAAATATATTAAACGCGTTAAAGTTATTTTTCCACACCTCTGGAACAATTCTATTTTTATTCGTAATGAAATGAACCTTATATCATTTTCTGTACTCCTGGCAACCTCTAAGCAAAATTTCATGGCGATCTGTTGAGTAGTCAAGGTGTGAAAGCGTCACAAGCAAACAAACAAACTCACTTTCGCATTTATAATATTAGTTAGGACTGTATCCAACTAACGTCTACATGGGTAATTTATCACATACGCCATATCACTCAAAGGTAGATTGTCTGCTTTTGTGGAGTAAAATTTTCGTAGATTAAAATATTCTCATATACAATTAAGACATGAAACTGAATACAATTTATGCTCAAATGAAATATAGTTTAAACACGGCAATTGTACGGTAGTGTCATTCAAAATTGATAAATGTATTACGCTAGGTGTTACATCGATATGATGTCCAAACTGACAAGTGGCTTTACACTTAATAGCGCTACTCATGTACGTTTCATTTTAATGAAATGTATTGCCCGTTGTGAATTTTGCTATGCATGTTTCATTTAATATCTAGTGTTTCATATTTTAAAGGATATAATTTTAACAATTGTTTTAAAACTTTAGCGACTCGTATCTATGCATATTAGATGTGTAATTGAGACTTAATCGCGCTAATATTTAAAAGGTTGTCTTTTTTTATTTGACGTTTCGATCGAATTACATCCTCCGTGACTTTCGAGTTCTGTAAATACCGACACTCTAGGCCTTCAGGCGGGATCTGTTTTCTTTTGGGTAAGTGGGAAAGTCTGATAGATTTTGGTTGAATTTGGTCGGAAAAGTAATAAGAAATGATAATTTCACTGTGCGCTCGCCTGAAACCATGGGCCTAATTTTTTATTAAACAAAATATCACAAATTTTAGAATTACAAAAACAGGGTGCTTTTCTTCTTGTTTTCTCGCATGTCTCGGTGAAAATGAATTATAGCGAAAAGTTTGCCGAAATTAAAAAGTTGCATAATCAATTTTTACATAAAGTTTTTTTAATTTTACAAAAAATAAAAATCATCTATTTCCGAATAGTTTTAACAATACTAATGTTACTCGTATAACTTCCGTACTTGTCAACAGAAAAGTTTTTCATATCATAAGTATTCACCCACGGAATTTCATAAAGATCGGACTAGCAGTTTTTGCACAATAATCTGTAATTTATAGGTTCGAAAAAAATAGGTAATTTTCAAATTAATGCCGAGGTCAAAGTTTTTCATGTAAGGAATTGAAAATTGGTACACCCATACAAGAATATACAAATTTTCATACCCATTTTACAAAACTAAAATCTGTTCATTAGGAGACTTTCTTCGTACTGTTTGCTTTCGTAAATGTCTGGAGAGATTAAGGTAATCTTGTATGCTAGTAATTTGACTTGCGTCGGCTAGATGACTGAAAACCTGTATCTAGGAGACCATGTTTAAGCGTCGCATGGCGATCACAAATCTCCTAGATATTAACTTAATTTATTCCAATTAAATCACCACTATAATGCTACGTAATTAGCCATTCTCCGTGGTTTTACTCACATTCGTGGTAACTGCCATGCGCCTGAATGATGCTAAAAAGCCCATACCGTTCTCAAGAATTGGACTGATAAGTAATTGAAAAAAAAAACCACAATTGTGACGGGTAGTTCCAGAGATTAGCGTTATCAATGAACCAAATAAACTCATCACCATTATTATGTTAAGTATACATAAGCTTTCACCTTTGGCTTTACTCCTATGGTACTTTGGAAATAATTATAGTATAGTAAAACAAAAAAAAACACGTCTTAATGGCGAACCGAATTAAAAAGTAAAAATAGATTCCGGTATTCACCTCCTGGCTTCATCATCAGACCATCGTTACCAAGCCCAATCCAATGGACTCATTAAAACGAATCACATGAGCCCAAACTCGAGGGGTTTACTAGTAGCCACTGAAGAGTTCCACTATCCACCTCCTGGCTCCAATATCAGATCAGCTCCAAGATGCCAAATTACAGTAATATCATCCAAAGTACATATGCATACAGTTTCATTTCGATGCGACAGTTAGAAGTAGTAAGATTCGTTTACATTGTTACAAGTGAGTGAAGCTAATAGTGTTAAAAAGGAAAAATAACTAATTAATGGTGACAATTTACTGATACGAGTACAACAAGTGACCTATCACTAAAATGATGGATGTAGAAATTGTGTCGCACGATATTATTAGTAGTCAACCCTTCAAACTAAATAAAACTGTTCGATACAACCTGCCGATTAAGTGATCGATCCCTTATCTATTACACACATTACACACGGCGAGTTAATTCAGCACCATCTGGTGTAGAAAAACTGAATTACTCCGGATTAACTTAATTCAAGTTATCCTGTACCTCATAGTGGACGATATCACTTAATTGTTATATATACAACTGCCTGTATATATCATCTTTCCTAGAGGAACTTAGAGGACGCTCAAAAGATATTAAACTCATGTGTCTAGTTGACAGATAAGCTAAAAAATTTAACAGATAACATAATTAACTCGGCAAAATGTATAATTTTATGATCCCTTGTGAAAATTGTATTTATTTATCTATTTATTTTCTTCTCAACTGTTGTTACTTTATTATTCTATTTGATTATTGACATATGTACATATTTAGCATAATAATATAAATTAAAAGTCGTAATTTATATGTTTATGGTATAATTACATAATTTTTATTTTGTATTGTACGGGCCATTGAATAGTTGCAAGTTAATACGGTCAGTATTAACTTGCAACTATGGCCGGGCGTGTCACTTTTGGCCTTAGCAGAATATCAGCGCCACTTCTGGTGTAAACACGAAGCGGCACGAAGGCACATAGGCATGTATGTTTTTGTTAGAAAGTAGAATATGTTTAATTATTTTTATTTTTGTTTATTTCTTAGTATTTATGTTTATAGGAATGAAATACCTCGTTTGGAAACTAAATAAATATTTTTTCTTTCTTTCTTTCCTTGCATCAACTTTTCAACCACGATCCGTCAGGTATGATCACCTCGATCGGAGTTTCTCCTATTTGACGTGGATGGACATCACAGTCCATTCCTTCATAACTATACCTCATCGCTTTTTACATTCAATCTCTTTCATATCCAAAAAATTGTTACGTGTCATGAGTTTCAATGAAATACCACTTAAGTATAACACAATTATTTATTACACTGTGAAGTTTCAGACTGGATTGTTACAGAAATCAAATAAGCACTAGTTTCTGGCAAAATTCAATGGAGTTGTGTGTAGTGTTCAATCGACATAGTTCTTTTATTCCTTTAAAAAACAAAAATCAGTGGCCCGCGCATATTAGCTTCAAACGTATGTATTTCATTCCGGGATTTCAGTGAAACATTTTAGAAATATTTATTTTGAAAACGCCTACAAAATTCAATACATTCTTTATAAATAAAGCTGGCTATGAACTATTTTTGATAAATAAATAAGTAAACAGCTCTCCTTCTGGGCTTCGCCTCGTCAAACTTAAATCTAGCTGGATTTTGTTGGCATTATTGCCGATTTTGTAAAAAAAATTGTTTACTGTGGAATATAATCGTGGAAGAGCCATGCTTCGGCACGTATGGGCTGGCTCGATCGGAATGATTTACCGGACACCCAAGGCCCCTTTCCCCTTCTTCCACCTGAAAGGCCGGTAACGCACTTGTGACTCTCGAGGTGCTGGTGTCAATGGACGGCGGTAGCCATTTACCGCCAGGTGACTGGTCTGCTCGTTTGCTCCATAACTAATAATGAAAAAAAAAACCCAGGTAACTCTCGGTGAACAACTGAGCAGCTAAAGCGTGAAGGCATAAAAACATACAAACTGACTTTTGCATTTATAATATTATTAGTGAGGATTTTCTACAGTTTAAATTCGCTTACCAACTCTCTTATTCAGTTTTTTGACACATATATTCTACTATCTTCGCTGCCAGTTCTCAAGCATATCAGAACTGTTTATTCGTAACAAAAGAGCTACTTCATCAAATAACTTTTTAAATAGTTAAAAATTTTATAGAAAAAAACTCCAAGTAGATAAGGTGCCGTGTTCCAGAAAAGACTACATCTATATTTGGTATAGATTGTACATAACTATGTCTAAAGGGCACACTCCGTCGCTATTGTTGCTGATTTCCCGTTCATTGTGGACAGGCACTTGATTTGAGGCGCCCTTCTTGTCGCCGAAATAGATAGCTTTTGTGTTCCTTGTAGGTGGGACTTTGGCTAACAGTTGCCTTACCGAACTTTTTCTTTGTAAGGTTTCATTTTTAGTGAAAAAAATCATTTAGGCATTTGGGTGCAAAGTTTTTCTTCTAACTAAATGATAGAAAATTAATGTAATTATAGCACTTGATACCGAAGACGTTTCGAGACATACAATTTTTAACTTACAGTATATAATAAAAAATATCGTGGGAGAGCCATGCTTCGGCACATATGGGCTGGCTCAACAGGAATGATACCACGGCCTCACAGAAAACCAACAGGGCAGCAATGCTTGCATTGCTTTTCGCCGAGTGAGTGAGGTTAACGGAGGCCCTAACCCTTCCCTCCCCCCTCTCCTCCTTCCCTTCCTATTCCTACCTTAAAGCCCAGCAAAGCACTTGTGGCTGTTGAATTGCAGGTAGCCATGGGATTTTCCGAAAGCTTTCGATCTCGTAGATAATGATGTACTTCTAATGAAGTTTTCCTCACTGGGATTCTGTTTTAAGCTTCTCAAATTTAGGGCGGGCTATCTTAGAGATCGCAGGCAATTTGCTAAGGTGAAAAACTATAAGTCGCGCAAATATTATACACGATCTGGGGTAAGCCAGGGCAGTGCCTTAGGACCCTCCCTATTTCTAATCATGATCAATGATTTACCAAGTGTTCTCTCTAGGGCGCAATGTCTCCTGTTCGCGGATGACCTCAAATTGTTTCTAACAATCACCGAAAGTAACGATTGTGTCGCACTCCAGCACGACATTACTGCAGTGGTTGAACGGAGCAAAGAAAACAAATTGCTATTTAACACATCAAAATGTAAGGTAATAACCTTCACCCGGTCTCGGTCCTCGATTACAACGACTTATGAGGTATCGGGTGCTCCTCTCGAACGTGTCACAACAATACGTGATCTTGGACTAACCCTTGACAGCAAACTGAACTTCCATGAACATATTAAAGGAATCAGCAAGGACGCTAGCAAATGTTTAGGGTTTATAATCAGAACTGCCTCAAATTTTAATAATGTGCAGGTTATGAAACTACTGTATAATGCGTACGGACGTAGTAAATTAGAATATAATGCGATTATTTGGGCTCCTCAAGAAAAATTGTACATATTGATAGTTGAAAAAGTCCAGCGTAAATTTACTAGGTATCTATATAAACGTACATATGGATATTATCCCTTTTTATATCCATCAATATTTGTTTCTGGAATGGTTGGTTTGGATACTCTAGAGCTCAGACAGAAGTATATGTTTATAATGCATTACTATTTGATATTCAATAATAAAGTGGACAATCCATCGGTGCGTGAGTTCATTCATCTCTACGTGCCTGACAACTACGTGCGTGGTTGTGGTCGTAGACAACATCAACTGCTTGCGTATTCATCATCCTGGTATATTACAAAAACTAGTAATAGTCCCACCGTTACAGCGATCAATTTAATAAATGATTTTTTGGAAACTAATCCAAACGCAGACATATTTTTTGATAAGACTAGTGTATTTAGTAATAATATAATGACATACTTAAATTGTTTTGAATAATTCTATCTTTTTTTTAATTTTTAATTTTGACATTTTATTGATGTATCATGATATTTCATTAATAATATTTGATTGTTTTTTAATGTGTGATCTTATTTTGTTGACATTTCTATTTTCAAGGTATTTGTACTTAATAGAATTTTCAGAATAATTTATTTGTGCATAAACTGTAAGCTTATATTGTTTAAATAAATAAATGAATTATGAATTATTATGGGCGGCGAAAGTCATTTACCATCAGGTGACCCATCTGCTCGTTTCCTCGTTTGCCTCCTTGCTCGTTTATTTATTTCATGTATATGAATATTCAGAATAATTTATTTGTGCATAAACTGTAAGCTTATATTGTTTAAATAAATAAATGAATTATGAATTATTATGGGCGGCGATAGTCATTTACCATCAGGTGACCCATCTGCTCGTTTGCCCCCTACACCATAAAAAAAAACAAAAATGGTGCGCTTCAATTTAGCCTACGCGACTGCCAAACTGCTAGGTTTCATTAAGTGCCACGCCAAGAGTACATGATAGAGGAGAGCCTTGTAACGCTGCACAATCAAGGACATACCAGGGGGTGTGTCCTTGATTCTGCAACGTTAAATGGAACCAATATTATATAATTCACTCAGGCTCAATGACCAGTTTGCTAATCTTACGGAACAGACATTTTGCATTTCGTACGCCTTGTATGAGCATTAAATCTTCTAACAAAATTGGCATTTTTAGTCTGCGTGATTTGCAGTCGATGAAAGAGGCAGTCCTAGATCAATTTAAAATTATGTTCCAAAACTCAAATTAAATATAGAACCTTTATTAATATCACTTGCTACAGAACCAATAGAAGCTTGTAACATGAAGGTTTTATTTGTAAAACATCTTTGGATGATGTTCATTAAAATAATGAACATGGATCGGACGAAGATTATGTCTAAAGTCCGTGTTGTACTAATACCGGTTGCTGTTAGGGCAAGTTCTCTTGAAGTTGTCGACGACTACGTCTATGGCAACGCTGACATATGCCATTTAGAATTTCCTTTTACGTGTCTCGTCGATTTGTGGAATGTTCGGGATTTAAAAACCTTAACACCGAGTCTCTGTGTTTCTATTTATAAACAAACAGCCACTGCAGAGAGGTCGTCGTTTCCGTACAAACAATATGTTTGAATTAAATACCATCTCAAAATGTTAAATTTTTATTGCTTACTAGCAACCCCCTTGCTTCGCACGGGTACAAATTATACACCTAAACTTTCCTCATGAATCACTCTGTCTATTAGTGAAAACCGCATGAAAATCAGTTCGGTAGTTTTTCAGTTTATCGCGAACAGACAGACAGACGCGGCGGAGGACTTTATTTTATAATATGTAGTGATATTGGGTGATCTTCAGAGTGACTGAGACATTTTTTTAAGGCTTGTATTATTGCTTGTACATTTGAATTAAGCTGAACAGAGGATGAATGGTTTGTCTAGAAAATATTAATTACAAGTGTTGTGCGAAGAACAACAATGATATCGCCTTAATTGCTGCTGCAGTTTACCTATTATTTCTTATTACCTGTCCAATAGCGGCTTTACCCATAAATGGAAAGTGTTAAAATTTTAAATTAAAGCCCATTTTATTAGCCATAAAGTGGTGCCATAAAGTCGAGGGTGCTAACGCCTGCGGGTCTTTTACACGATAAATTTACTTGATGTACCAAACCTTTGTAATATATTATACTGATTTTTAAGTTTAATGTTAATTATTTTAATGAGGTTGGCATTTTTGAATTTTTGAAATAATTACTTGTTTATTACATTAATGTAATGAATAAGCTTACGACTCGTGTAATGGTTGGCTGGGATCGAAGCCTACGGACGGTTGAATACAATTTGTTGTGGCTAAGATTTTTGTAAGATAAATGCAATGTTGGCAGTTTTTTACGTAACCACCGTTGTAAATAAGTAGGTATTTATATGTGATACGGCCTGTCTGATACTGAGAGGTAACCAGTTCTGTCGTTATTTGATATAGTTATAAAAAACGGGGGGTGCCAATTCCAGCAAAAATTTGTTGTGATCTGGTCCCATCACAGTATAGGTCCTCTGAGAATTTTTTTTTTGTTTTATCGCAATGTTTGATTTCTTCCATATTTTCTCTATTATTATTATTTAAAATTTGTTAACATAAAGTGCATCATTTTAATTATATTTTATTAACTGTGTGTTTTCTCATATTATAATCCAAATGATCCAATATCCAATCCAAACGATATACAGGCATATATAATCCAACACTTTCTTAAAAAGTCTGGTTAACATTTAGACCCGACTAATATTGATCTGCCTTTTTTTATTTTCAGTTCCTTAAATATCTGAATTTAAAATATAAAAAATTCAAAATGCATCAAAAACATTTTTTTTATAAAAAATACCCTTTAAAAAAATCAAGGTTTAGTAGGGGGCCGCTACTCGTTAGCAAGACCTCGACTTTGTTTTTTAGAGGTCTTTCAAATACTAAGTATTACAACATTGTTCATAGTGTCTCAAACACCTTCCCTAAATTGTTCACCAGCTCTCCTACTATAACCTAAGCCCATGAATTCTTAAAAAGCAAGGCACTTGCACAAGTTAAAGAAGCTAATTTTGTCTTAATCACTAAATATTGTAAAACAAAGTCCCCCGCCGCGTCTGTCTGTCTGTCTGCTCGCGATTTTCGTACGGTTTTCACCAATAGACACAGTGATTCATGAGGAAGGTTTAGGTGTATAATTTGTTAAGGTTTTGTGTAAAATGGTTGAAATATGTTGATGATTGTTGAAGATGTCTCTGCTACCCGAGCAAAGCCGGGGCGGGTTGCTTTATCACATAAAAAGTAGTTTTTATGATTACGATTTAACATTTTTTAGGATATCAATTGTGTCCAAGTCTTGCAAGTTCGTCATATAATCAGACTTACTTAATTTTAGAACAATAAATAATAATCAGTACCTATCTTACTTATAATTATAATAAAAAAAATTGGTTGTCTGTAAAGTCGGTTTACGGGGTAGTTAGTATGGTTTATTTGCCATTAAATGTTGTACATGAGTTATTATAGACAGTGGAAGAGAGATAGATGCATCACAAGCCGAACGCTTTGGCGGATCGTGCCTCTCTATCGCTTGTTCCGTGCTCTCGCTTGCACGCTCTGCTCAGGCAGAACGTGACAATGAGTCATGCTTTTTCGTGCATGCAGCCGGCTTCATCGATTTATAAGACGCTATCACGTCAAAAAAATTGTTTTCTTGATTTTCAGAATGAAAGTGCGGGAAAGTTCGGTACAAACCTGTCCAGGTTTGTACCGAACTTTCCCGGCACAAGTCTACTCGCCCTTATTCGCTTTTTAGTGTATATTTTAAAACTATGAACCAAACTTTGGCTTCCAGTAGGTCCCTGTCCAAGCTATGGCTGTCTGCTTAGTACCAACAAACATTTAAAAGTTCATTTCAAAGCTTTTGTAGAACAAAATTAGTTTAGTTCCATTATGAACTTGGCGCTGGACGCCTGAGCTAACAGATAAAATGAGAAACGGACGAAAATTGCAGAAATATTTTCAGCTATAATTGAGTCAGTTATAAAGACTCTTAAAACTACTTTTTGTTGTTTCCTTATATACTAGTTGGCGTTTAACATAAACTTCGTATATAGTATACTTTAGTGCATGCGTGCGTGCGTTCTTGCGGTGCTGCGTTCTTGCGGTGCGTGCGTTCGCGCGTGCCTGGGTTTTGTGTATGTATTAAAATTATATAATATGTGAAGAGAATTATGTGTATATCTTTTTAAGTAAATTTCGCGAGCGGAGAAATGTTAAAATTGAAATACCTAAAGAAACGAACGGTTAACGCGCCGCAAAACGTGAGTTACCATCGAACTAACGTGCGGCCTGGCCGGCGCGCGGCTGCCAGTTGAATTTTGGCACGATTATGTATTTGTAGCTTTATACCTACATTTCAGAGCGGACCTGGCCTAGTATAGGTATGTGTTATAAACTTAAAAATTGTTTACAAATGCCCAGTATATACGTTGACCTCTTCTGGTACCAAAAGCCTTTACAGTGACAGATCAACTTTTACTGGTCAATGAAATAAAACATCCAATAATTAGTTTAACAATGTTCTGTCGTTAAATTTCTTTGCTTTCTAATAAAAAAATGTAGCCCAATTCACGTTTTTAACATGTTTATTAATTATCCTAAAAAGTCTTGAAAATTTATTTTTTGTACTTTGTCTATACAATGTAATAAAGCTGAAAAGTTTTTGAACCGCACTTATCTCTGAAACTACCAAACAGATTTGAATAATTCTTTTGGTATTGGATAGAGTATTCATTGAGGAAGGTTATAAGCTATGTAACATCACGCTAAGACCCCTAGGAGCGGAGCAGTGGCTATAAACGCAGTTGAAACTGCTTGGAACGACTAGTTTATTAATAAATAAAATACGAATGATGTTAAAATACAAATATAAGTATATATACAGGTTGTTTTATGTACCAAAAATTCATTTACATACATATTTCTTACTCCTTTAAGCCCTTGGGTAAGAATACTTCCCTATTTCTTTTACATGATTACAAATTCCAATTTGCACATAGTTTGTACCGAACCAACCACTGTATTCGGTATTTAGCCTGACATTCCGTACCCAAATACCGTTTCTGTAATAATGTAATCATGACCGAATTTCGGTTACGGCGGCCTATCTCAGTGAGACTAGCCAACCAAACGATCTGTATAGTTCACAAGTGGAAGCAAACACCAGGTGTACTCGCTACCTTCACACTCATAAACCGATGGCACCGCAATCTGACACGAAAGATATCAAACACAAGAATCGCTATTTTACGCGGTTTGTGAAAAACGGGTATGTTACAACTAATTTCGAATTTCTTGACAGGAAAATCTGATAAAAATTTCTGGCTGATACAGAAATTGTATTCGAGGTCTTACAATCTAAAGCGTAGGCATATTATCGATACTAAAGCAATATTAATGTAATAAACGCACCTAGGCATAATATCGATACTAAAGGGATTTTAGTATGCGTGTCCAAGCATAATATGTTGATTTTAAAGTTACTATAATAAGTGTGCCTGGGCATAATATTGAGCTATTGAAAATGCTAGGCTTACGAGAGGGTTTTTGGGTAAGTGGTGACATAAATACGTCAATATATCGATTATACAAATGTACATAATTATATTGTTTTTAAATGTTGTAACGTAGTTGGTGGTTGATCACGTACTAGAAACGGGGTCGACCAGGACAACTATTTAATGGAGATACATTATCACTACATATTATAAAACAAATATAAACAAACAGACACTGCAGAGAGGTCGTCGTTTCCGTACAAACAATATGTTTGAATTAAATACCATCTCAAAATGTTAATTTTTTATTGCTTACTAGCTACCCCCTAGTTTCGCACGGGTACAAATTATACACCTAAACTTTCCTCATGAATCACTCTGTCTATTAGTGAAAAGCGCATGAAAATCAGTTCGGTAGTTTTTCAGTTTATCTCGAACAGACAGACAGACGCGGCGGGGGGCCGCCGCGTCTGTCTGTCTGTTCGAGATAAACTGAAAAACTACCGAACTGATTTTCATGCGGTTTTCACTAATAGACAGAGTGATTCGTGCGAAGCCGGGGCGGGTTGCTAGTACATGAAAAGTCGCAAGTTTTCACAGTTTTTAATTGAACGAACGAGAGAACGGAGAACTGTTACAGATTGAGTTCGCGGAAGTATAAACAGAGTTAGGCTCAATTCAGGGTTCTTAGTGACTTCGATCATGGTCGGTGTCCGGTGTAAGTGGAAGTACTTCACTTGCCACGCTGGAGCCGAAGCGAAAGAGGACGAGCGCCGGTCTACTCCCCTTAAATACAGCCGCGCGGTATGAGGTGGTGAGGAGCGGGCGGTATCGTAGTGGTGAGGGGTGGGGTCCGCGGGACAATATTTATAATTCACATAACACAACTTTATTCATTGATATTTATTCGGAGTCTACGAGAAGTTCGATGCCGGGTCGCGGTCAAACTTAAACTTTTGTCATTTTTCTTCGGGTATCAGTTTAAATCCAAAGTCTATCTGACATATCAGAAGGAAGCGCAAGCTGACTGCAATATATCAACGATGGTGGCATACTACCATACTATAGGAATATTAATGAGCCTAACTAGACATATATTATGTAAAGATGTTACAGAAAGGTGTGCTCAAATTTTAGGAGCGCTACTTTTAGCCAACAAAAAGGTTATTTAGCTTAAAAACCGGATTTAAAAAATCTTTTTTTTTTTGGAAAATGCTTTTCCTAGTGTATATACATGTTGTTAATTTTTTTTATTTTGATGCTAATTTTATTTATGCAGTTTTCAGAGGAATCTGGACATTCCATCAACATCCATGGTATTAAATACTCAATAGTTACATTCATGTCAAACCTCTTTCCTACGAAATATGAGCTTTATCGCTTTAACGGTCAATTGTCGAGTTCAATTTGACAGTTTCAAAAAAGATTTCTGTATTGTCATTTTTAATGACTAATTTCCCAAAAATTGTTAGCGCTTTACTATACGACCCTAAAATATGACCACACCTTTCTGTAACATCCTTTATAAAATGTATTATAAACTAATAGCTTTTACCCACAGTTTTGTTCGCGTAAAAGTAATTTTTCATGCCTCGGGATTTTTTTTTCTGGATGCAAGGTAACTATTCTTTTGCTATATCCCCCTAGCATCGTGTATGCAAAATTTCATGATGATCGGATGAATGGTACGGCAGGGCATAAAATACGAACAAATATTGATTTTTATACAGGGTGTTAGCGAAACACTTCCGGAAACGAAGACAGACGATAGAATTAATCGAAGATTGATTTTTTTTCTGACCTATCATCAAAGGTATCATTAGCACTATCATCTGTCTTCATTTTCGGGAGTGTTTCACTAACACCCGGTATAAAAGATTAACTTTTATTTTTCCACGTCATATGTACTTTGGTAGCCCCAGCTTCCCCTGGCGCTACTCAAGCGCGGTTCTCGTTATTATATCCATGGATATTTTAGCGTCCTCAGGGTAAGTTTAGTGGAATGAGAAAACATGTCAGAAAGGCTAAGGTTATTTACACGTTTCTTAACATTTTGGAATAAACTGGTGAATGTTTTGTAGTGCCTTACTTTACCGAGGGTTACAACGATGTGAGTGGTGGTAGTGATGATGAAGCCAGGATGTGGATCGTGGAACTCTTTTTCACTTTTTAATTAGTTTTTTTTATTCGGTGTTTTTTTAGTTTTACTAAACTGTAATTATTATACACTATTATCGTGGGAGAGCCATGCTTCGGCACGTATGGGCCGACTCGACCGGACTGATACCACGGCCTCACAGAAAACCGGCAGTGAAGCAATGCTTGCATTATTTTTTCAGGACCTCCTCCCTCTCCCCCCCTCTTCCACCCTTCCCTTCCTTCCTTCCCGTGACTCTTGAGTTGCAGGTGCCCATGGGCGTCGGTAGTCATTTACCATCAGGTGACCCATCTGCTTGTTTGCCCCCTATACCATAAAAAAAACACTATTATGGTGGTAAATAGGCACATAACCCGCCTGATGGTAAGCGGTTACCGTTTCTGTAAACTCCATCCCCAATAAAAAGTACAGTACCTTAAAATTTTCATCATCGATGTCAAGCGATATTTATTTTTCACTTGTTTGTTTTAAACAATTAATAAGAGCATAACTCTCAATTTTAATGTTTTTCTCATATGGAAACCCCTACTGATGATATCTTACCAGGACTATAGATGGGGACGTATGTCCAAATTAAACTGACTAAAACGTCACGATAATGTGTATAAAATGAAGTAGACCGTCATTGATGTGGTTCTCAACGTTCCACTCTGACTACGAGACTACTAGACCGCAAGCTTGCTCAACGGGACTAAATTTGACACTCAAGGTTTTCTTAAACATTTATTTAAAACTAAAACTCTAACCAATAAATTCCAAAAAGGCGTAATTTAGCCAGTCTTAATTACATAACATACGCAAATAATCCTAGGAAGTAGTTAAGTTGTATTTATTGGTGCCTAACACGTAATAATGGAATAAATTTACTAAAACATAAATTTGTATAATGAAGGCATGTTCGCAATGCCAATCTTAATCCACTTTTTCCTCAATCAGCCCTGGAGCCTAACTTGGTGTACTGCCCTGTGGCCAAAATATTTTTGGTAAAATTTTACTTCCCAAAAAACGCGAGTCGAGCGAGCGTAGCGAGCGTGTCGCGGCAGCGGCCGGCAAAACGCCAAAAATGAACTACTTTGAGATTTTGTACTTGGTTTTTTTTTAATGCTGTGACATGATAAAGTAATTATTTGTTAATCAATTACTTGCCAAATCAATTACTAGCCATAAAAAAAGAAAATTGGCTAATTAATTAATTGACAAATGTTTTTTTGCCAAATGAAAATTTGCGAAAAATAGTTTGTGATGTGATATGTTGGGAAAAGTTTTTTGCTCATACATTAGTAATCCCCTAACTTACTGTCAAAAATATAACTAGTCATACGGGTACGCCAACCAGCTTTTGGCCTAAGGGGGCAAACATTTTCTAACTCCTACTTTTTGTGCTACGTACGTACGTTTTGCGGTTCGGTTTGCAAATTAGCCGCTTAGTAGGCGACAGACGCGCGTCCAGTGTGACACCATTGGAAAAAGTTTAAAGTTTTCAAAAACCAAAAATAAACGGTTTATACACTTGTTTCTGTAGAGCTCTATCCAAGTATTAATACATTTCTCCTAACCATTTACCTTACCATTTCTGCTAACATGCAAGAGCGTTGACAGTTACATATATATAGAATATGTGGATGTATGGTTGTGTATGGTTTTGTACGTGAGGCTTGCAGTTGGCGCGCTAAAGCACCTGCGTGAAATCGCGTACTGTTAAGACTGAAACACACCAGGACATACATATGAAGGAAAAGGTTATTTATACCTACAAATTGGTGGCTTAAATATAATTATATTTAAGCCACCAATTTATTTTAATCGATTATAATCGATTAAAATGTCCACACACTATATTGTAGGCAGTTTGATACTGTAATACCGCTCCCTCTCCCACTCGTGGTAATCGTTAAATCGCAGATGGATCTTCCCTAAGTTGTCGGTTCGCTTTCACGCACTATAACTGTAATTTTTTACTGATGTGGTATGTGTTTACATGATGATGATGGATACGCCAATGAATCATTATTTACAAACATCCATATACAAACTTGTCCATCAGGAAAAGTTTGATGTGAAACAAACGAGGATTAGGAGTTGCTCCTTTTTTGCGATAACAAAAGTACAGGAATAACGACTCGAAACTCTATTGGTATTGGTATTGGTAAAGGGCTCTGTTTCCGCATTTAGACTCATAGGCGGTCCATTATGCGTTCAGATAGGCTGGCTAGTTGAGCCAGCCTAGCTCCTTCCAGAAGCACAGAAGCCTCCTGGGGCGTTCACAGGCTTCTAGGAGCGACCTCGCTCCTGCGAGGATATTTGCCCGTTGTGTGGCCACTCCCTCGCACTCCAGGACGACGTGGGCGGCCGTTTCCTCCGCATTAAGACAGCCTCTACATAGAGGACTGTTTGTCGCATTGATGGTGAATAGGTGCCGGTTTAGGGCCAAGTGGCCCGTAATGGTACCTACGACTATTCTGATCTCAAGTCGGTTAAGACTGAGCAGTCTGCAGGTTAAACGTGGTGAGACCTCCGTCACGTTGTGCGCTTCACGGGTTCGTTGCCTTACCCATGAGCGAAGTTGATTGAAGGGAAGTGGCAGCAATATAGTTGGCCCTGCCACTGTCGTTGCAGATCCATTTCTTGCCAGCTCATCTGCGGCATCGTTGCCGAGTGAATTACTATGCCCCCTGATCCATTGAAGGGTTAGCCCATTGCCAGAAGCTAAACGTTCGAGTGTCTGGTGGCATTCGTATATAAGGCCGGAGTTCATGGTGTTGCCCTCCAGGGCTTTCAGGACGGCCATACTGTCCGAGAGTATGCGGATGTTGTACTCCTTTATACCCCTTGACATGACCGCGGTAGCGGCGTAGGTTATTGCAACGCACTCACATTGGAATATGGAGCTGTGTCGGCCTAGCGCCAGTGATATTGTTATATTCAAGTCTTGTGAGAAAACTCCGGCTCCAGTCCCTGTCCCCATCTTAGAACCGTCCGTGTATATCCGGACTTCGTTTATGCCAGATTGATCTCGGTCGCTCTCATGTAGTTGTATTCGGTACCTTCTACCGAAGATATGTTGTTTAGGGATCCTATCGCATGGGGCAGCTATTAGTGGTTGGTATTCCACTAATTGGTTCCATAATTTGGAATGAGGACCTTCTTGGTTGTACCATAGACCTAGGTGTTTGAGTCTGATGGCTGCCATTGCTGCTTCTTGTTGTATATATAGGTCTAGTGGCGCCAGATCTAAAGCTACTTCAAGGGCAGCTGTGGGTGCTGTGCGCATGCAACCAGTGACGGCAGCACATGCGAGTCTCTGGAATTGTTGTAGTTTGTTTCTGACGGTGCTTAGCTCTGTTCTCTGCCACCAGGTAATGGCACCGTATGTGACGATTGGCCGTATGACCGTTTTGTACAGCCATAGTGTGATTTTTGGTGATAAACCCCAGCTTTTGCCGAGGAGTCGCTTGCATTGGCAGAAAATAATGCTGGCTTTGTTCAATTTTGTGTCCAGGTGCCTGTTCCATAGGAGTTTACTGTCTAGTATCACTCCTAGATACTTGACTTCCTTGGTAAGGGCTAGACGGGTGTTGAATAGTTTGGGTAGTCTTAATTCTCCTAAACTGCGTTTATTTGTGAACATGATCAACTCTGTCTTCGTCGGGTTCACTGTTAAGTCGTGTTCCTCACACCATTGTTCCACGACCTTCAAAGCAGACCTCATTCGGTCGCATACCACACTCTCAAAGGGCCCACTGATGAGGATGGTCAGGTCGTCTGCATAGCCCACTGTGAGGAACTTGCGATCATTGAGCCGAGTAATAAGCTCATTGACCACAATGTTCCACAAGAGAGGTGAGAGAACTCCGCCTTGCGGACAGCCTCTGGCCACCACCCCTCTTGTTGTGTTATTCACAGTGAATTGTATGGCTCTGTGTCTGAGCATGTTGTCGATCCATCCTGCAATTGTGGAGTTGACCCCATGCCTTGCCAGAGCTTGGCTGATGCTGGTGAAGTTAGTTTTGTCGAAGGCACTCTCAATATCGATGAAGGTTCCTAGAGTTGACATCTTGTATTTTAGGTTGCCCTCTATGTATGAGACAACTTGATGGAGGGCAGATTCTGTTGATTTGCCCATTGAGTAAGCATGTTGGTTGGGGTTCAGAGGGTAGTTGACTAGTGCAGTGCTTCTGATTTCCCTGTCTATTAGTCTCTCCAGTACTTTAAGTAGGAATGATGTGAGACTGATGGGTCTAAATGATTTCGGTTGTGTGTAATCTCCTTTGCCGGGTTTGGGGATGAACACTACTTTGACCTCTCTCCATTTCAGGGGGACGTAGCGGTGTGCCAAGCAGCTTCCGTAGATAATCCGAAGATGATCTATCAGTGCCCTATCGCACCATTTTAGCAGGCCTGGGAAAATACCATCTAATCCTGCCGCTTTATATGGAAGAAAGCTGTTGATCGCCCATTGCACTTTATCGTGATTAATGATTGTGCGGGCAGTGGTCCAGTCAGGCTCACCCAGTGTATCTTCCTCACTGTCTTCCCATGTGTTCTCCTCGTTTGATATACGACAACCTGGGAAGTGGGTTGTCATCAACAGTTCTGATGTCTCCGAATCTGTTTTGGTATAGGTCCCATCAGGTTTTTTCAAGAAGCCAAGACTGTGCATCCGTTCACAGCACATGATGTTTTTGACTCTATTTGCCTGATCGTTGTTCTCTATGTTAGTGCAGAAGCTTCTCCAGCATTCAGTTTTACTGATTCTGATCCGCTTCTTGTAGTTTTGTAGGGTTTGTTTGTATGCGTCCCAGTGTTGATCTATTCGTGAATTTTTGGCTTTATTGAACAACTTTCTAAGCTTACGCCGTTGTTTCTCCAGTTCCGGTCCCCACCAGTGTTGTTTACTGCATGGTCCCGTTCTGGGTAATGAAAGTGGGCATGTTTGTTCAAAGCATGTAATTAAGGTGGTGGTAAGGTTATTCGCGTGGTTATCAATATCCGCTTTGGTCCCATGGGCATTCGGCAGATGGGTATCTTTCAACCTTTCCGCGGTGATTACTCCATACTTACGGACGTCCATTTTGCGAGGATTTCGCCGAGGTTCTGGCGGTGTGAGAGTCATCTTCAGTTCAAATTTGATCCAACGATGATCCGAGCACGACGCCTCATCCGAAACATGCCAATTCGAAATATGTGATGACGCGTGCTCACTAGCTAGTGTTAGATCTATAATTGTTTGGGCTCTCGATGTGACAAATGTCGGTTCTGAGCCAATGTTGATTACATTTAGTTTAGTTGTGAGTAGAAAAGAAACAAAATCCTTACCTCGTTGGTTGTCAGTCTTACTGCCCCAAAGCACATGGTGTGCGTTGGTATCCGCAGCAACGATCAGCTCCAGTCCCTCTCGCTCGCAGTAACTTGCAAGTGCAGCCAGTTCCGGAGTGGGAATGTCTGCGTCGCCCGGCAGGTATGCGGACGCCATCACCACTTCTGGGAGGCCTGAGGAGGGTTCCTTGAGTCTGATGGTAGTCAGGTCTCTAGAACAGAACTCGGTCATTAAGGTTGTATTGGCGTGTTTCGGTGTAAAAATACATGTACGCGGGTTATCAATGGTAGTATTAAGAAGCAGTTTACCTCCAATGTTGTTTAGACCGCAGATCCTGCCCTTCCTAATCCACGGCTCCTGGATTAGGGCTACGGTCATGGTGTTGACCTCCAGCATTCTGCGTAGGCTAGCCGTTGCAGTTTGACTGTGCTGGAGATTGGTTTGTAGTGCGTTAAGGTTGAGGGGGGCTGATAGCGCCATCATCGCTATCCATTAGCGTCTCATCCAGATCGCTGTCCGTCTCTCCGGAGAGTCCCCTCTTCGGCGAGTCCGGTTTCGACGGACTGGTCTGGATGCTTGGCCCCTTGCTGGGGCCAGGATGGGCTTCCCCTTGTCTCCCGCTGCCTAGGTCTCCGGAGACCCCCTGGGACACAGCTTCCAGGTTCGGCAGCGTTTGAGGACGGTCGTCTAGGAAACGAACGTAGAGGTTACCTAGTAGGTAGTGTACCCTACGTCCGCTTTCCCTGAGCCTGGACACGTCCTCTTCTGGGATGCCGAGCACCAGGAATAGAGATTTCTTCTCCTCCTGGGGCTCGGCATGGTAGAGTGCCCAATTGGACACCTTGTAGTCTGGGTTTTGACACGTCAGCCACGTGCGAATGTGGTCCAACGTGTCCTTGGGACCTACCTGCGGTACCAGGAGTCCCGCCTTGATTCGTTTGGGAATCTCAGACTGGCGTTTGACTACCAGTCTGGTTCCCGAACGTGGTGCTTCGATCTTGCTAGCGGCCTGGCGTAGCCATTGAAGGGCGAAGTCGTCATTGCACCACATCTTAAGGACCCCTTCGCTGTGGAAGGGCTTTCCCCTAAACTGTGGCGCAACGAAGGGGACACAGGACGCGCTGGGTGCGAACATTTCAGCTTTCAGCACGTCCTGCAGCCGGCCCTCAATGGCCTCCGCCTGCTCCTTGGTGAGATCATGGTAAGGCTCCTGCATTACAGCGACGCAGTAGTCATTCGACTTTAAAGCGTCGGAGTAGCTCGTGGAGCCTGTGTTGGTGGGCTGGGGTTTTGGGCGTTTACCTCCGCCCTGTGGAGTCAAAGACTCGTCCGGCCGGCTTCTTTTGGCGGGTTTGGGCGGGCCCGAGGGCCTGCCCGTTTGCTTTGCAGCCCCACCTTTGTTGCCCCGTCTAGTGTGACCCTGCCGTGGGGTCGCATTGACAGCAGCAGGCCTCTTGGCGCCTAGTGGCGTCCCCGTAGGAGCAGCTGTACCCTTAGCTAGACTATTGTCTTTGCCGAGGGTTGGCGCATCCTTACTGGGGACAACGTGAGTCTTTGCAGACTCTTCAGCAGCTTCAAGCTGCTTACTACCACCTGGCACCGGAGGCCCCGCTAATTCTGCTTCCGCCCGAGCTTTCGCTCTTTTGGCCCTGCGGTTCACCCTAGACGGCTTTGGTTTGGGGTTTTGTGGCCTCTTCTTCTTTATGCCTACCAGGTTCCAACAGGGTTCATCCTGGCTGGGACCCGCGGGCACAGGAATTGCTGCCTTTAGGGAGGAGAGGTCGATGCTCGTCTGTGGCGCATCACCCTGGTTGTGCACCTGAGGAGCTGCCGGTTTGGGGGATGACGCTGCACTCGGGTTGTTCACCCGAGGAGCTGTCGGTTTGAGGGGTGTCGCTGCACTCGGGTTGTTCACCCGAGTAGCTTTTGGTGGTTTGCATGGTGCATCACCTGGGTTATTCACCCGGGGTGCAGCCTGCGTTGGTGTTATAGGGGTTTTTTTATTTAAATTATCCATTAGTTAGATTTTTTAAATTCGTCCCTCTGTCCTTCCACCCTCCTTGGAGCCCTCAAGTGGGGACGTCGCGGCAAAAGGCACACAGACGCCAGAAGTAACAGAGAGATATAGAACCCCTACCCTAGCAGAGAACGGGCCGAGCTAGGCAGGAAGACGTAGTCGTCCCGCCCGTCGTCTGCCCCCACTAGGAAAGGGTTCTCGCCTGACGGCCCTCTGACGGGTCGTCGCAGCCGGTTGACCGAAGGTGGCTAGCCCCCAGCCTCCCGTGTCAGGAGAAATCCGGGCCAAAGCAGTGTGTTGCCTTTCAGCTCAACTACCAGGACACCTTCTTCCCCCCATACGGGTCCCCGCATACGGCACAAACATGCGGGTGGTTGCCCCTCCCCCCACCCACCGTCAGTCTTAGTTGATGGTGAGCCCGCAAGTATCAACCACATACTACTCGCAGAAGGTTTTGCGGAAGGAGCAATAGGATGGGATAAGGTAGGAGGGTGGAATTTCGACTGGGTGTTTCAGTTACTTCTGTTTCATAGGGAACCAGATCAAAAACAGGCGGCAACCACGTGAAGGAAAACTCCCCAGACTTGACATGGGGATCTACACGACCTGCGCTCGCTCCCATGGCCATTCGCCGTGCACGTCCTCCGGACAGGAGAGCATGCCAGGGCTGGATCTGTTCCAGGCGATCGAGGCCTTTTGGAACAAACCCAACCCCGCCCGACTCGAAACTCTATTAATTATGGTACAATATCCATATTTCGATTTTTTTGGTGACATTCCCCATGGCAAAGAAACAAATGGTAAAGTATTGATTCGTGATGTCATAGTTAAAACAGGTGATGAGCAAAAATGAAAGGAATATTTCAAAGATACCAAGTAGGGACATGGAGAGCCTCAAGGTTAAGAAAAAACTCAAATAAAAAATTAATTCTGAAAGCTGACGTTGATATACACGGAGTACTAACATGGCGGCTCATAGAAGTGTGAGGAAAATATATAGTGCTGTCCCGAAGTCGTTTGAATGAGTTGAGGAAGATGATGAGATGGGTTCTTATTTATCTTATAATCTATCTACAAATAAAGATAGATGCTATTATGCCAAAAGTCTAATACATCCATCTAAACAATATATTACCTTTATCCATAAATAACAGACCATCACCCTTTCTTTCTTAGAGAGTGTTTCATGCATATTATTTAGTTATGTGGGACCATCAAAGATCCCTCTTGAGACAAATGCCGCATAAGAAACACCATGCAATGGGAAATGTGACAGGGGAGTGTAACATGCCACTCTTATATTCAAATATCGTTCCTCATAAATTTTGTGGCCTATATATATTTTTCTGGGTAATAAAAAACCGGAACGCTCATATTCCCTGTTTGCTATACAGTATTTTGTTTAACCCTCATACACAGTTCCTTCACAATAATCATACGAAGTTCTTATGATCAGTATTAAAAGTGCTGGTGCATTCAATAACTTTCTTTGACAAATAATTTCTGGTTCTGTCTGTTCATTTGTGGAATGCAGTACCGGTACAAACAAGGTAAGTCGAAAGCTTTTAAAAAATTAGTCAAGCAATATTATCCGTGTGGTACACGGATCAAAATAATTATATACTTAATAAAAATTAAATATAAAACGGAGACTATACTTGGAAAC
This sequence comes from Euplagia quadripunctaria, assembly GCA_963859945.1. Lineage (NCBI taxonomy): Eukaryota > Metazoa > Arthropoda > Insecta > Lepidoptera > Erebidae > Euplagia > Euplagia quadripunctaria. Next base: position 25,042,429 of record OY982564.1, on the reverse strand, counting down.
CCTTTGTTTCTGTAAATACATACATATAAGTTATACATTGAAATACCTAGACCACTACAAATAGACAGTCATTCATTTAAATATTTGCACTGATCGGGAATTGAACCCGAGACCTCTGATGTTGCACCGCATGCTACCGCCGCGCCCCATAATGTAGGTCGTCTGCGTTGGATGTTAACATTGAATGGGGTGTTAACCCTATCTCTTATCCTCAATGGGTCTCTGATGGTTATGACTTTTGTAAATAGTAAAATCAAAACTCTGTGCTGGTAGAAGTGTTTAAGTAACTACGGTCTTCTGTAGTATCGAAGAACTTTCTCATTCGGGTGGGTAGACAGAAGTCTAGTATTTTCATTTTGTAAAGCTGCATGCCTACATAAATTTCTAGCCACTCCTCGTCCTAAAGATTTTTACTACGAATGCCTTTAGAAATAATACTAAAATAAATTATACGTTCCCGGTGTGCCTCAGACGACGGACGGACGGTCTGACCGACGTGCGGAAATTGCCGGCTCTTAAATTATACACATGTACGTACAGACAGAAGTTTCACTCAAATATAACACCTCAACAATGTAAGAGAATATTTTCGAATATTCTAGAAAAAATGTTAAAAATTCCGCAACCAAGATACCAGTTAGGAGAAATTATTTTAGTAATTATTGCTTCCGAATTGTTCAACAACAGTTAATATCGACCTACTCAATTAGGGCGCCAATTCGAAATAAATTTTGATTAACAATATTGAGGAACAATCAAATTATTTCGAAATTGAATTTAATTACTTGAATCCCAAATATTATTGCCAAAACTAAATTACACATCACGTAGGGACAAAACAGTATTTTTAGAAACCTCTTACAGATTGATTATGAAACAGGTTTGGTTGGAATTTTGTATGTGAGCAATCAGTGGTTTAACTCCGGAAAATGCCTGACTTTAGCGCAAATTACTTATGCACTGCCTCCTGACGAACAACTAAAGCGCTATCTATTACAATATACGCATAATTACCAAATGAATCGTCCCCGAAAACACTGAACAAAATCAATCTAATAATACTTTTTCTACTATGTACATTACTAATTACGTAAAGGCAGGTTACGCACGAACACAAAACGTTTCACGTCCCGACCAACGACCTGACAAAAGGTAAATAACGATAAAAAAGAGACCGATTAACAGGACTTAACGATCAGTTAGCGTGTGTTTTAGCTACGAGATTAAACGTCTGGAGCATGTGTGTGTGTGTGTGTGTGTATAGTGTGTCTATATATATTAGAGGGTGCCTGAAAGTAGCACTAGTTGATGAAAAGTTGAGGAGCAATAGGTTATCGTAGTACGGACATGTGATGCGGAGGGATGAGCAAAATATAGTGAAGATAGTTTTATGTATGGAGGCTGACGGGTACAAGAGAAGAGGTCAGAGTCAAACAAAAAATAGATGGACAGTGTGAAAGGAGATATGGCTAGAAAGGGAAGTAAGTAGTGAAATGAGTGATAGAGTAGAACAGAAGAATAAAGCATTACACCGACCCCAAATAAATTTGGGATAAGAATAATCGGAAAAGAATATGAGCATGTCTGTGTGTTTGTGTGTGTATGTGTGTGATATTTACAGCGATGTTATTTAAATACTAGAACCTTTTGCTTACGGCTACTCTTGCTTTTATGTAGATTTAGTCAATCAAATCCCCGTCCAGGTATCCATACAATACCTTTCACTAAATATGGTAAAACTATCTATCTAGTGATTTAACAGAGTGGCCATGAGTGTGTTTGCCCGATGTTTTCTCACAAATAGTTTATATTTGAAAACGGGCGGTTATTGATCGACAATGGCAGATAGCGATCTCAACTATGTATTTACAATACGTTATTATTTGTTATTTATTGTTATAATAATTTTACTTTCGAGAACAGAACCAATTGTTGCAGTCTCATTGTATTGATCTATAATAGTTTGTTAAAAAAAAACACGATTTCAAGCAGCTTATAAGGAATTTGATGAAATCAAGATATTTGACTTTGACTTTGATCCCTCGGGAACAGTACTTTTATGGATGAAAGATACTCTATGCCTTTTCCTTCCCTGACAAGGCGTCGGCTTTCCTGGCGTGAAAATGTAACGTATAAACCAAAAAACTATTTTTCGCCTTTGTCTTGTTAGTAATTATAGTTAGGATTAGCATTAGATGTGTAATTCGGGACTTAATCGCGATAATATGTAAAAAGGTACCATACCTCTTGGTTACTCGACGTTTCGATCGAATTGTACTGATCGTGGTCACTCGTGGACTGATGAGAGCTCGGCGACGCCTCCGTGAAGTGCGAGTTTCGGCAACTACCCGCACTAGGTCTTCACTATTTTTATTCTTACTGTCAGTACTTCGACACACTACGATGTCTCCTGAATGATGTTGAGGATTTACTCGCTGACGATAGCATTTGCCGATGACGGGATTCCAAGATGTTGATAAGAGGTACCCATCTCTTACGTTGAAATTGTTATGCTTTTTTATTTCAACTGCTTCACGTACTGAAAAATAGTGACGGTCGGTTGAAAGGACATGTGGTTGGTGTAATCCAATCCAGTGGTTGGGACCTGACTCCAGCCGACTTGTTAATTTGGCGGTTTTTTACAGCTGTGATGTGTTCTTTGACCCGTTCTGCGATCGTACGTTTGGTCTGTCCGATGTACGAACTACAATAGCCGCAATCTACCTTGTACACACCTGGTGTCTGTAGATTATGACTAGGATGAGAACTAGACTAACTAGATTTTATAAAAGTGTATATCTAAATATGTTTATCTATTAAATAATAATGTTTGTCCGTGCTCTATAACCAAAGTACAAGCTATGTTTAGTTTGGTTCTAGGTATCGTTTTTTTTATAACATTTCGAAACCTCCCCGGGTCATCACCTTATCGGAGCTAACGGTGAAGTGGTATGTCGGAATCGACCAAAACCACACGGTGTCCCGTCACAAGTGGGTCTATTCCAGGATCCCGGGTATGCCCTAAGAAGGATGCCTGCGGGTACCCCTGCAAACCTTGGCCGTTTGACAGCAGGCGACCACACCGTAGAGAACAGGGGGCTTTACCGCCCTCCAGACCGGGCTTGTTTCTGCAAGGCCAGCGCTCATGGGGGTCCGAGATCATTCTGCGCTCTATCAAGGTATTGCTGTATGTTCCGGAATATGACCATTACTTTAGAACATCCAAATGATTTTTTTCACATTACATTGCTCCAAATTAATCATTTATTTGACGTACGTCATGACCTCCTGAAGCGGCTAAGCTAAGTAACATGAGATAGAAATTGCTTTAATTATATACTATCAAAAGAATCATTTACCATGAAATTAGTTCATAATCAACTGATTTTACACATCGTACACGTGTCACCATCGCTGGGTTCACGTTAATTAGCGCCATGTACGCTTTTCATAGTAAATGTATAATTAGTTTCATAGCTCTTTTTAAACTGTATAAACATGACATTCAAATAATAACTAATTTTAGGGCTATTTAACTATTTTGACGGTGGCGGTGCTAGTGCAGTCGACTGCCTAGTTGATTGATTGGTCGGGGATGTTCGATCAAATATTTTGTTTGCACAATTATGCCTATTGTGTTGGTCTGGGAGTTCAATAATATGCTTTTATAAAAATAAATGAATTAAGTATTTTTTAGAACCCGTCATACAAAATAAATAATAGATCAACACAGGCAGGTACGGTATTATCTGTTATCCTTTTTAGGGTTCTGTACCTCAAAAGGAAAAAACGGAACCCTTATAGGATCACTTTGTTGTCCGTCCGTCCGTGGGTCTGTCTGTCTGGCAAGACCCATTTTCTCAGGAACGCGTAGAGATATCAAGCTGGAATTTATACTAAATACTCAAATCTACTGTCCCTTGCAGCTGTGAAAAAATCAAACTTCTAAGTCAACGCAATCAAAAGATACAGCCGTTTATGCGGCAAATTGCTCGCAAGGAAATCAAAACCTACAGGGTACTTCCCGTGAACTCAGAATCTTGAAATTTGGTACGACGCAACGTCTTATAGCACAGATAAAGGAAAAATTGCGAAAACCGTATATTTTTAGTTACATCATACAATAAAATTATTTTACGGAACCCTCGGTGCGCGAGTCCGACTCGCACTTGGCCGGTTTTTTTTATAAATTTCACATTTGAAAAGCAGCCTATTGTTGCGGTGAGTGTGTGATCTATATTTATTTTTTATTTTTTCCGAGTGTTTTTGATAACAGTCGCTTTCCGTTGGATACAGGTGCTTCTCCCATCTGGCAGCTCAGCTTTAGGTAAAAATCAGCTGTGTACTGTCAAACGTAAAATCAGTTACGTTACCAAAACTGACAGGTTTGACATTTTATACTAATGAAATATAGAAAGAAACAGACACAATACTTGATCGTAATATTTTAATAGATACAATAGTTTAGACACATATTAACGAGAATTAATGCTTAAGTTTACCTGCCTGACTTTTCAACAGAATAAAACCCCGCATATTACTGTACAGTATAGTACAGTACAGTACAGTACAGTACAGTACAGTACAGTACAGTACAGTACAGTACAGTGCAGTGCAGTGCAGAACAGTACAGTATTTTTCTATATGAAAGATACCCTATGTCCTTTTCTGTGCCTCTGAAAACGTGAATACAAATTTTCATGACGATCGGTTGAATAGTTCAGGCGTTAGAGCGTAACAAACAAACTCATTTTTGCATGTATAATATTGAGTTATCCTTTTTTTTTTTTTTTTTTTTTTTGTACGTGTGGAAACCCCCTCGGGCCGTCACCCCGCCGGGGTTTTCGGCGGGGCGGTGTGTCGGAATCGAACCGACTAAAACCACACGGTGTGCCGTACTGCGCCTTAAGTAGGAGGGATCCGGGAACAGCTTTATTAAGACATCCGGAACCAATACAACTTAACCTAACTAATAAACGTGAAAGTTTGTGTGGATGTATGAATGTATGGATGTTTGTTGCTCTTCCACGCAATAACTACAGAACCGATTACTGGAGACCTGGATTAACACATAGGCTACTTTTTATCCCGATATTCCCACGGCATCGGGACTTACGCGAGTGGAACCGCGGTGCATAGCTAGTAATATTATAAATGCAAAAGTGAATTTGTTACCTGACATAACCCTTTATATTATAATAACAATATTGTATGGAGGTTTGACTACAATGAGATGTAGTGTCAACCATCAACATTAGTGTGAGTATGATCTAAACTTAGGCACAGACGACTAGGCGACAATTCACGCGGGAAACTTGCACTACCGCAGCTACTGGACATGTAATTTATTAGCTCTGACTACACTTGGCACTTTCATGCTTTGTTTGCTACAGTCCAGTATGGGAGTTAGATAAACATTTAGATGTGAACAATTCTAATCCCACTAATATTGTAAGTGTGAAAGTTTAGATGGATGGATGGATGGATGTTTGTTACTCTTTCACGCGAAAACTACTGGATTGATTGCGATGAAACTTGGTATGTAGACAGCTGGAGACCTGAATTAACGCATTGGTTTTTTATTCCGATATTCCCACGGGATAGGGACTTACGCGGGTGAAACCGCGGGGCGTTGCCAGTACTTAATATATAACGAACTAGTGCAAGCGACTTCGTACTTCGACTTCGAAAGTTGGAAGAAGGGGAGAGGGGTGAGGATGGAAGGGTTAGGGCCTCCGGTACCTCACTTACTCTTCGAAAAGCAATGCAAAATTGCTTCACTGCCGGTTTTCTGTCACTCCGATCGAGCCAGCCCACACGTGCCGAAGCATGGCTTTCCCACGATAAAAATTGTAGTCAAAGTTCGATTTATAAATTGCAAAGTAGGATACTCTCTATTTCATGTATTTTCCTTTGTTCTGAATACCTTTTGACCTCCATAGAGACTCGACAGTTTCAAAACGGAAGGGGCCACGTTGGCCCATTTTGTTTATGCTCTTTATTAAACATAATTATACTAAAACTATTAATTTATGCAAGATGTTTACTCAAACTATAGTTTTTATTAAACGAACTTGACAAAACTTATGAAAAGCATAATTAATTGTATCTTGTTTGCTTTTCCTTCGCAGAATGAGCATAAAGCGTTCATGAGAAAAACAATCACTATCTATTGTTGACTGTAGAGTAAGTCGTAGGAAGAAGGTACTCCCAAAGTTCAGTGATTACAACTTACAACGTATAATTACATTATTCCTAATTTCTCATAATTTGAATACATATATTATTCGACCGAAAACTTTTAGATAAGTGAGTTGCCCATAACCTATAACGAAAGAGAATTTTCACCCTGTTTTAATGCATATGCCTACACTTTATATATGGAACGTGGCGTTTGACTTCACACGTGCAACTTTCACAGGCACTACATTGTCACGTCACCGGCCGTCGCTCGACTGATTTGACGTCAAGTCGCTTGGAAACAACCCTCCGCTCGTCTATTATACTTGCCCGATGAACAGACAGTAATTACCGAATTTTAAACATCCATTTTACAACACGTTGCTTACATACATAGATAACAGGCACACACTCATGAATTTTCACATTTTAAATAGTATGGTTAGTTATGTCTAAAAAAAAGTGGCTTAGCAGATCCATGTCATATATATAGCAAATTAAATAAATATCTTTCTTTATGGTATAGGGGGCAAACGAGCAGACGGGTCACCTGATGGTAAATTACTACCGCCACCCACTGGCACCTGCAACTCAATTACGTTCCCGGCCTTTAAGGTGGGAGTAGGGGAAGGGTGGAAGTGGGGGAGGGGGGAAGGGAAAGGTGGGGTCTCCGGTAACCTCATTCACTGGGCGAAAAGCAATGCAAGCATTGCTTTACTGCCGATTTTCTGTAAGGCTGTGGTATCACTCCGGTCGAGCCGGCTCATACGTGCCGGAGTATAGCTGTCCCACTATTAAATGGAATGTTTTATTAATAAAGCCAATATTACATTAGACTCACATGAGTGAAACTATATTGGCTAGATGGTGTTCCTGTTCTAGTGGCTTTTGCAGTCACAGGAAATGCAGGACATTCGGGTTCGCAACCCCGGCCTCTGTACGCTCCTGTAGTCTCAGTCCCGTTCCCATCTGAGGCTCGCGGTATCCCTTACCCTAGATTCATTTCCCTGCCCATTTTTCCTTACACAAATTTACCTTTTTCCTTCTTTCCAGTCTTAAAAAGACTACATTCAAGGAGGGTTGACATCAGGCAGGCGGCCTTTCATAAAAGGAACCGACCTTTGGAATGTCACGCATTGCGCCAACCCCAAAGAAAATCGGGAATAGGGCACGAAGACGATGATGAGTGAAACTGTAGGTAGAAATATCAAAGATGGTAATCATAATAATAATGAATGATGGGTTGATTAACTAATGTATTTAAAAATGTATGTGTAATGTGTTCCTGTCTTTGGAGCCCTAACCACCGGTATCTTGGTTCCTGTACCCGATGTCGGTGGTCTACTATTTTTTATATTTTAAATATATATTTTGTTTTGTACATATTTAAAAATGTAATCGATAAGTTTTAAAATTAATATAGAAAACATTAATAATAACTTCACATCTCACACACGGCCGTCTAATCCCAAACTAGGCAGACCCTGTACTATGGTAACCAGACTACTGATAAACATACTTATATATTTCTGAATACATACATATTATAGATAAATTACTCGCAAACACAGAACAGATGACCTACTCATCACACAATTATTTGTCCTGGCATGGAATCGAACCCACGACCTCTGGCTTAGCAGTCATTATCACCAACAACTAGACTAACCCAAGCCACGAAATCGCAACTAGATTTTGTATGTTATTAAAATGCAATAACATTAACTTTGGAATTACACCGAGGATGTTAGCTTAGTAGGCGTATCATCACGCTACTGAAACATGAAAACCAAAGTAGAGGCAGAGGTGTACGAAACACCTACACTTTACCAACTATAATATCCAGTCCCAAACGTTATATACGAAGTGTTTAGTATACATTTATGTTACATATAAAATGACCGCTTCAAAATCAATACTCGAGGGATGCGATCAAAACTTATAATTTTATTATCCTTTACAAATTGCGTTAGGCCGTGCTCACATGTACGTTCTCTATAATATATAATAGTACCTATAGGTCATTCCATTTATTGACAAACGTGAATTTGCTTCTCGTGCAGGTGTCCGATGGGTAGTGGATTCGATTTCCGTCTCCGCCAATGCCCTCCGGCCTGTAGAGTCACAATCAATTTGTGTCCTCTCCAAGCCGAAAATATTGCTTTTGCTTTTGATGAATTTCTGTGATAGATTGGGCTGGAGTCTGTGTATGTTTTGGTACCTTTAAAATATTAGTTAAGGAATAGATGTTTTTAAGATTTTTTCATGTTTTTAACACGCATTTATTTGTTTTTTTTTTGTGACCTGATGAAAGTGACGATGAAGACGAAGATGGTACACGCCTATCCAAGAGAAACCTATTCACTTTACTCTTGAAAATTCCAGGATTATAACTCACTGGAAAAATAGACGCAGACAGTTCATTTTGCATTTTTTAGGATTCCGTACCTCGAAAGGAAAAAACGGAACCGTTATAGGATCACTTTGTTGTCCATCCATCCGTTCGTCCGTCTGTCTGTCTGTCAAGACCCTTTTTCTCAGGAACGCGTGGAGGTATCAAGCTGGAATTTATATCAAATACTCAATTCTACTGGGCCTTAGAGCTGTGAAAAAATCAAACTTCTAAGCCAACGCAATCAAAAGATACAGCCGTTTCTGCCGCAAATTTCCGCAAGTTTTCGATACTCGCAAGGGAATCAAAACCTACAGGGACTTCCCGTGAACTCAGAATCTTGAAATTTGGTACGAAGCAACGTCTTATAGCACAGATAAAGGAAAAATTTCGAAAATTGTAAATTTTGAATTACATGATATAATAAAAATATTTTACGAAACCCTCGGTGCGCGAGTCCGACTCGCACTTGGCCGTTTTTTTTTTTAAAGATTACTCCCGCACTAGTAATGACTCCTGTGTCGCAGGGGACTTTACAAACATACAAACAACGGACACAAAGAACACTTAGACTCGGGTGGGAATCGATCCCACGACCTATGGCGCAGCAGTCAGGGTCACTAACCACTAGGCCAACAGGCCAGTCAATATGTATATAGTATGTAGTTTAGATTACAATACTATAATTTGGCATCTTGAACGTGATCTTATGATGGAGCTATTAGGTGGATAGTGGAACTCTTCAGTGGCTACTAGTAAACCCCTCGAGTTTGGGCTCATATGATTCGTTTTGATGAGTACAACAGATTGGGTTTGGGAACAATGGTCTGATGATGAAGCCAGGAGGTGGATGGTTGAATTTCTTTTTTTTTACCATTAAAGCATGTTTTATTGGTTTTATTAAACTATAATTATTAAACCAAAGAGTTATCTTTATTAATAAAGCTAATATTACATTAGACTCACATGAGTGAAACTATATTGGCCAGCTGGTGTTCCTGTCCTAGTAGCTTCTGCAGGCACAGGAAAGGATAGGACATTCCCATTCGCGACCCCAGCCTCTGTAAGGTAGCTAAGTCTCAGTCCCGTTCCCATCTGAGACTCGCGGTATCCCTTACCCTAGATTCCTTTCTCTTTCCTTGTTTCTTTTCAGTCCTAAAAAGACAACATTCCCAGGGAGGGTTGGCATCCTGAGGTAGTTTAGAAATTAATCTAAACTTGCGTGCGAGTAATGCGACTTCTAAAATGCAAATAACTTTACAAATCGCACACACGGCCATCTGATCCCAAACTTGGCAGAGCCTGTGTTATGGTAACTAGGTAGCTGATAAACATAGTTATATATTTCTGTATAAGTACATACATATCACTACATATTATAAAACAAACTTACCCGCCGTGTCGGTCTGTCTGTCTGTCTGTTGCGATAAGCTGAAAAATTATTGAACAAGTTTTCCTGCGGTTTCAGTGCCAGAGTGATTCATAAGGATGGTTTAGGTGTATAATTTGTTAAGATTTTGTGTAAATTGATTGAAATATATTGATGGTTGTTGAAGAAGTCTCTGCTACCTGTGCGAAGCCGGGGCGGGTTGCTAGTTTTACATAAATTACACTCAAACACAGAATAAATGATCATGCTCATCACACAATTATTTGTCCTGTGTGGGAATCGAACCTACGACCTCTGGCTCAGCAGTCAGGGTCACTAACCACTAGACCAACAGGCCAGTCAAAGGTTGTCCATTATAAACTTTCTAATAGGTTGCGATTCGACTGTAATTAATTAAACTATTGATAAAAATTAATATCTAGGTTTTCTTTAAATTTAAAGCTTCCATTGTATATAATTATATATATGTGAGTTTCTCTCTTTCACTATAACTACTTAAAACCTGAACAGTTTAGGATGTATGGAGTATCATCAGAATCCTTATATAATCCTGAGGAACACTCTCCATTTTCGAAAAAGTAAAAATGGCGTCTGTATGGTTTGTAATTGGTTTTTTTTTTTTAATGAAAACTTCTTTAGGTACGTTTGTGCACTTTCGCTATGGGGAAAAACCACTGAACTCTTGACCATCACGCTAATAATACATATATAGATCCACTAGAGAGCGCTAGTATAAACAATGAGTTCTGTCAGCTCCTTATTAATGAATATCACCAACCTGCTAATGTGACGTTTTAAGTTCATGGTTTCGTTTAAGTTTTCACTTCTGTCGGTAGTCCCATGACTGCCTATTTTTTATTTATTTAGTAATTTGTTTTATTGGCAACACTAAAGCTCGTCAATAGCAACTAAACAAAACAATGAACAGGAAAATCAGGTATTAAACAAAGGAGATGTTTTGCCTTTGTTTATTTATATTTAGATGATACACTTTTATACTAATATTATTTCCTTATCTTTTCAGGTAAGTACCAGTTTATTGAACGTCACTACTCATCTTTAGAAAAACTGGTAATCAGATTTACCTTATAATAATATTTTCTAATAAACTTCTTTTGTTTTTGTTAGCCTTCTGTCGTCTAATACACTCAAAAGCAATGAATCCGGGTCACATAAAGATACGAATCTGGGATACCTGAAAATCTCGGAGACTGGGAATGCTGGCTTGTTAAATAAATTGAGTTTGATGGACAGTAGAATACTCCTTAAATGAAAGTAATGAAATGTATTTATCACTTTGTAGTATGTTCATATGATATAAAAATCATAAAAACATTAAAACCAATCTTATCTTAAAATGAAAGCACCACATTTTTTTACAACTACCACTTGAGAACAAATTTTAGTAATTTGTGCTACCTTAACGTGTTGCCATTACAGGGGTTATGTGGTTTGGCATGCTGTACACCAAGTTTATTTTTCCTCTATGAGTGTAGGCGTAACTTTACAATAACAAGGAGTTTTATTACTTTCATTTTAAGAGTGTTTAATTGTCTATTAATCTCAATTTGTTTCGCTAGCCTAGTACTGTTGGTTTCCGGGATTTTCAGGCGCCTTTATGTGACTCCGATTCATTGCTCTCGAGTGTAGTTTTTATCAACATTTTGCAACTTTACGAAAACCTTATTCGAAAATTAAAAAAAGAAAAGTGCCAAATCAGTTTAACTGTTCACAAGGGCTTTCCAACATAAAGCTTATTCTGCTCAACTCATAAATCTAAGCCAAATTACTTCATATTTCGCTCTCTTCATTTGTTTTATTCCATTTAAATGATGCTTTTCATCCTTCTTTTTTCAGCATTCCCATACATCTGTAATACTCAACCTCGCGTTTTTCTCTACAATCAAAGAGCTATCATTAAAACATTTTCACTTGAATATTCGGATCGCGTATGAACGCCTCCATGGGGGGAGCATGGGTGCACCGATTCGCTTAAATACAATTTTAAGCACTGTACAATTCCTGTCTCTGGAATTTCATTATCAAGGGGATTACTTTTGAATAAAATATTGTTGGTTAATATTAAAATCATTGATTCAACAAATAAGGTGTCTGGATTTATTGCTTGTGATTATAGGACTACTAGCAACCCGACCCGGGTTCGCACGGGTAGCAGAGACATCTTCAACAATCATCAACATATTTCAGTCAATTAGTACAAAATCTTAACAAATTATACATCTAAACCTTTCACTCTGTCTATAAGTGAAAACCGCATGAAAATCCGTTTTGTAGTTTTTCAGTTTATCGCGAACAGACAGACAGACAGACGCGGCGAGGGGCTTTGTTTTATAATATGTAGTGATAGTGATAATAGAAGCGTTACACGTCTAGTTACCTTAAAACCCGCTTCACACATTGCAAAATCTTTGGCCCCGTTAGGTCCGAAACTAGTTGTGCAACCCCGAAATACACACATGATTACATTTTCACTATGAAACACTAATTTTTAAGTTTAATTCAGAATAAAGAAGTGTCTACTTTTTGTATTGACGTTGTTTTGTTATTCATAGTAAAATCTAAAATAGTTCAAATTACAATGATATAAGAACAGCTGAAATATGAAATTGGGAATTAGTTTAAATAATAATTTTAGCATTTAAAAGAAAAAAACTAAAAGTTATGCAACATAAAATATACTTTTCCAATTTTGTGGAATGTGTTTGTCGGAATCGCACCTACTAAAACCACACGGTGTTCTGACACAAACGGGTCTATTGTAAGGGACTCGGGTATACTCTAGGAAGGAAGTCCCCGAGAACCCCGATAGACCTTGGCCGCATCTTAAATAATAGGCAGCTGCACAAATATTCCAATTATTGTTAAAACAAATATAATAATAATTTTACTAACCCTAAAATACAGTACAGTATACACAAAAATAGCATTTTTAATTAATAACACAAATGTAGTGAAGCTCTGGTGCCTATGGTAAGATTTAACTTGTGTCTTAATTCCTCTCTCATTCAAGACATGATGGACATTTTTTTAAACATTATAAGTCGTGCGTGTGAATGTGCATGTCTGTAAGTGTGGGTGTTGTGTGAGAGTGTGTAGGTGTGGGTATTGTGTACGAGTGTGTGGGTGTGAGTATTATATAATAGTAAGTTTAAGCAACTTTTCGATTTCATCATGATCTTGATCGAGTATCCAGTTAGTCACTTTAATTTTACATTTGAACATGGAAAAAAATATAACTTACAATGGTTGTTTAAGATGTTGTAAAGATGTCCAGCGATAATACGAAAATGTCATTTGGCAGAGCGCTTCTGAAAGTGACAGCAGTGCAGATGCTGTATGATCACTTCATTTACTGTCACTTCTGTCAGGATTATAATGACGCTTTTCTATGTCTCCTAGTTTTAAAACATTGCATTTGAACAATTTCCGTATGTAAAATAAAACACTTTCTTCACGTCCTAAAAACAATAATATCTCTCATATCATATTAGTTATAGCAATCTTATTAATAATAATAGCCCGTCGATAAAGCGCAGGCCACACCGCCAGCTGGCAAGCGAGCGAGTGAGCGAGTGAGTGGGCGGGCGAAGCTAGGCGAGGGAAACTATATAAGCTAAGTAAAGTTAAACTATGTGGCTTCACACTGTATACCATGGACGGACGGGTGAGCCGACGACTGACGAGCGTCGAGTAGTCCGAAAAAGAACACCAAAGCGAAAGCGGGCGGGCGCACCGAGCGAGCAGGCGCCAGTTAGCCAGCTGGGTGAGCATCGTTATACCTCTTTTCATACTTCGGTTCACACCGCGAACTACAGAGCTAAGCTACGCTAATGAGGTGAACGAATAGCATCGCTGGCATCGTCGAATATTTCGTTCGCATCGTTTGTATCGCTGACGTAGCTTATCTCTGTAGTTCGCGGTGTGAACCGAAGTATGAAAAGAGGTGAAACGCTGCTCGCCCGGCTCGCTCGCTCGCTGGCTGGCGGTGTGGCCAGCGCTTAAGTGCTGACCGTCAGCGATAACTGTTAACCTTGTTAACTTATTTTTCGTTGGACACGGATAACAAAACTTTTCTTCGTATTCAGCCTAAAAATCACACTAAAATAAAACTTTTAATTTGTTTACATAAAGATTTAGATTTTAGTTTGAAGGCGCTCTATCTATTCGATTCATCACTGTCACTCAAAAAAAAAACATTTTTGAATACGTCCTTTAAGTGGATCTTACGTAAAAGGTAAATATTCCCGGAAAAGTTTGAAATAAGAAATCGTATCAAAAATGCGTTCATATTGAATTGTAGTTTATTAATAATTATATGACAACGTGCAAGTATTCAATTAATTAGGTATTCAATTGCTTGTTTTAGAGAAGTTCAGGATTGTCGATAGAGTTATATACATTGCTCAACTTATTATATTTTATTCGATCTGGTAACTTTTTGCTGCATTAATTGTACTGGCTGCTTTGACAGAAAGGCACTACTTCTATTTAAAAAAAAATCAAATCGTAAGAATTACGTTTTTGCACTTTTTTGGTGGATAGTGTAGTCATCATATTCATATTATACATTAACACTTGAAGTAAGTAACCAATGGGATTTGCCACCCTATATTTTATACCCAGGCGGTCATGAATTTTCAAGAATTCCTTCATAGCGATTACCTAGTGTGAAGATTTTGGACCGTTTGGCACCAAGTCAATTAAAATTGACTGTACCCTAACACGCTATAAAATATATCACTATTAAATTATTATTAATAATTTTTTGCATAAAATAACTATAAGGTAAATAGTCAATCAGAGTTAATCAAATAAATAATTCATTATGCTATATGCTATCTAAAATTAACAAAGAAATTTAACCATATCAGAATATAATTCAATTGTCGCATCATTAAATGAAGTAAACTCGATAAAATTTGCTCCTGTTGTAATTTATATTAAAAGCGTGGTTATAAATGCATGCAATTAGAAAATAACTAGGTGTATTGACCACAATGCTATGTTGCCTTGTTAATCGAGAGAGTTATAATTAAATGCATTAATGAATCTTGACCGCCTGTTGCTCTAGTGGTTAGTGACCCTGACTGCTGAGCCAGAGGTCGTGGGTTCGATTCCCACCCAGGACAAATAATTGTGTGATGAGCATGATCATTTGTTCTGTGTCTGGATGTAATTAATCTATAACTAACAACCCGCCCGGCTTCGAAAATCATCATCATATTTCAACCAATTTACACAAAACCTTAACAAATTATATACCTAAACCTTTCTCATGAATAGCTCTATCTATTGAGGAAACGAAACCGCATGAAAATACCTTTAGTAGTTTTGCGTTTATCGCGAACAGACAGTAGTAATAAGTAATATGTAAGTATTCAGAAATATATAAGTATGTTTATGAGCAGTCTGGTTACCATAGTACAGGCTCTGCCTAGTTTGAGATCAGACGGCCGTGTGTGAGATGTGTGCAGTTATTATTATTATTATTGCTCCTCTCATGCGTATTAAATGAGACTGTATTTATCTATTAATGAATTTCAGAACGCAAAAATGATTTATTAAATTGATCTAGTAAAGGTAGTGATTAACGCGTTAAATGTATTTATGGTGTTAGTGTAAATATGTAAGTAATTAGCGGTGGTAGCCTAGTGGCTAAGGCGGACTTGCGATCAAGTGGTTGCGGGTTCGAACTGACGTGAACCCACTACTAACAGAAGTAGCTTAGCTTAGCTGGAAGGGTTACCAGAAATACTAGTAATGAGTGGCCCACGTTGCTTAATTTCATTAATAAAAAAATAGTAATTGAGTAAATCGATACTAAATTTGAAGGAGTTGTTTTTGACTTGACTTGTTATATTTCAACAGCATTGAAAATGCAAATGTGCATCTACACGATAGAGCGTTTTTCAAAGAGAAACAAAAGTTACACATCCAAGCTACTTAACTGTTTATCGGCATTATAAGACGATATTAAAATGTAAGTCCACTTTTCACTAACATTGTATTTATGTATATACATATACCTTACTAGCAATCATTTATTACAAGTAAGGTATACCCAGAGTCAAGACACTTATCACAATTGTCCTAAATCAAGGTTCAAGTCACAGCACGTCACGCCTTACTGTTGTCAAATTATTCACTATTAAAGTTAATTTAATGATTATAAAATAATTTTAAAACTTAAAAAAAAAACTGCATAATAATTTTCACAGTATTTTAAATTATTGCCCAACTTGGCAATTAACCGTGAAAATTTGCTCTTCCATGAACAACTTAATTAATTTTGTCATTTAAAATCACAAATTTTGGTCATAATTCCCGCATTGTAATTGTACAGTCTGTGAAAAAAGACCAATTCTTTGACAGTTACAAATAAGCCGGCAACTGGCACTTGTGACTATGACTCTTGAGTTGCAGGTGCACATCGGCGGCAGAAGTCACTTATAATTAGGTGACCCGTCTGTTAAAAAAGCTTACATGATATCAAATAATACTCCTACTAACCGCAATTCCCCACATTCATTCCATTGATCCGGGATGTTATTTTAATTTTCTAAAAACCCAAAATGAAATTAATTGTATAATACTACTTTTACAAGAAGAAATATTCTATACCCAATATATACAGTACCAATACTTTTACATCAAAATAAACAAAAATGAAATGCGTTAGTAAGGGTATCATTTAAAAATTGAATGACGTTTGCGGACAAAAAAATTGGAAAACTTTTCCGGAAAATTTGAATATGAACTAGGCAAATATCCGTGTGTACAAACACATAACACACGGATGCAAATTATTTCTGATCTCAGAATAACAAAAAAAATATATACTAATAAATTATTATTAGAAAACGTATAAGTACTGTTATGTTATTTTTCTCGAAAAGAAAATGTACGGGTTAGAACTTCGTTGGAACTCGCAACCAACTCGGTTGCCTGAAAGTTGTGAGCGCGAAGCTGACGCCCGGGCAGGGCGGGGCTCCACTTCACGCATGCGCCCTGCCCTCGGCCAGCCAAACAAGAGTACGGGGAATACTCCCATGTTCCCAGCTGAAATACTTTTCACCCATAATTTCGGGAACAATTACTTGTTGAGAATTTAATTTTAAAGCACTTGGAAAATGTATTTTAACGTCAAGTACCTTGGAGGACGTAATAATGATATGATTTCTGAATACTGTTTTTTCAGAATGGTTGAAAAGACAGAATTATTCCTGATTTGAAGTGTTATTGATCATTAAATTTATTAAAAATTATATCGTATTTCATGTAAGAGCAACCTATTAATGAATTGCTAGCTTTTTAATTTTAATCATGATTAAAATTTCCTTTTATACATTTTAACGAATGTAAATACTAACTAATTGGAAAGAATAACTTATATAACTTTTAAGAGACCAAGTTATTCTAAAAAAGACCGAAAATAATCAGAATAACTAATCTACTAAAATTACCATTTAGTAGATATTTTCTGGTAGCATTGTTACATGCGGGGGGGTAACCCAGCTAGACCGCGGTAGTCAGCGGCCGACTGCGGCGCGTGATAGACGCGTCATGCTCGGTCGATTATGACACGAGAACTCGCTCCTCTCTCGCGAAATGACTGAGCCGAATAACGCCAATACGTGATGTTTGGATAGACGTTCGTACAGTGCAAGTGTGTGATCACCTTTACACAAATTGTTCAACATTTATCAAAGTAGTTTTGTGAAAGCCAACATGAGTTATAATGACAAATCTGTGGTGTTATAGTGATCATCGGTAAGTTGATTTTTAACTTTTCTGTGTTTGATACTTTTATAAAATCCTTTAAATTATTTTTGTATAAAACTGTTGTTTATATGATAATTAAAATTAAACACATCCACATTAGAAATTATATTATTGCAACTTTGGTACTTATTAAATATTATTTTAACAATAAACACTGATTTATTGAGTTAAAAAAATATTGCGTTATATTGTGTAAATCACTAACCATAATATGTATCTCAATTTGAACGTATTTTAATAATCTGTATCATTTCAAAGAAAATTAGATTTTAAATAGTATTTAGTTTGATCTTCTACGAGTGTTACGTTATACATTTTGTTGAATTTCTTCGTTACCGCAAACCGCACGGAATATTATCGCCAACCACACGGGTTAGAAAGCGGCCATAGGGTAGAAGAGCGCGCTGTGCAATTAACCTACGCTCTTTACCGTAACCGTAGCGGTCTCTACGAGTTGCGTAGCAATTAGTGCTACATCGTAGCTGTATAGATGTAAACTACGTTACATAATTATGGGCGTTTGAAGATATGCCATATATGACATGTGAAAAGTTATAACATTTCATTTTGTGATATTTATGAGAATAAAGTAAAAAGTATATTTATGTCGTACTATAATACAATTAAATTAAAAGAGTTCGGAATGAGATATAGAAAAGTACTTTTTATTTTAAAATTATACACACACAAACACATAAAGTGCATCAAAAACTATAAAAACTTTATTTATGGTACTGAAATAGAAACCATAAGTAACCCTCATGTAGTGAGATTATTTCTCAAAATGTAAAATTTACCCAAATATAATTCGTAAATTAATGCTAAATTTCGAGTTGAAGCTCCAACAGACACACATAGACAACAATCCCTACCACCCAGAAACTAATCTCCGTAGCGATTAGTGCTACGGCACTTGCTACGTAGCGTAGCGGGCTACGTTAATCGCATACAGTTAAATTGTGCAAGATTTTCCATGTTGAAATTGTTACCACCAATTTTGTTGGCTTTTTGATATTTGAAATGACTTAATTGAGAAAAAGTTGACTTAGTCGGGATGTGGGGAACTACGCGCCATTTAGACTAGGCAGGTTTTAGTCCTTATATAATAGAACTTTTACATCCTTACGGCCTGCAAACTCACAGGTGCAACTCTCATTAACATCAAAAAGTTAGAGGTACACGATTAAGGACCGAACTGGAACTGCTCTGGCGTGAGAAGTCAGTGGATGCGTGCCATCATTTCTGTGGTTTTTTTTCTCATCTTCTACGTCTGTCTCTGAGCCATAAGATGTCCACCACGTCTAACATATGCTAAATAACTAAAATTTATGAAACAAAAAACATGGTGCTTGATACCATAATTGTTACCACTTCTCTGTATTGCTGGCCTACCCCATTCGCAATCTCTTATTGTTTTTCTTCCTCTATTTCATTGGATGCAGCTAGAGTGACACAGCACAGTTCTGCACAAGCCGCATCCAATGAGGCCCCGTTCACTTAAATATGTATATCTTTATGCTTGATATAAGTCAGTGTATTAATAATGCACCTAAGACTTTTCACCAACGTTTTTTTCTTATATTTTGTATCAGCATTCATTGTCTACGTGTGTGCTAAATTGAAAATAATAAATCAAAATCAAATTCCACTCTATACAATCTTGACGTGAATCGCTCCTTAAAAAAAAGCTAGTAAGTGTTGGTATATAGTATTTAGAGAAGAAGAAGTACTATAAAAGAGAATATTAGAGATATCTTTCTTCCACCGAAGGGATTTAAAAACACTAGTTATATGAGTTATTTAGTACTGTACTAGTACGAGTACTACTAGTCTATATTTAGTAACGTTGTACGTTACTAAAAGTATTTGAAAAGAAATATATTCCTGAGACTGAAAGAGACACTTCAACCTTATAGAAGTTAAGCAGGTTTTTTTGAGGGAGCAACAAGATAGCAAACTCAAATGTGATATAATTGTTTTAGATAATGGCATGAAGCGCTTAATTCCCCACTTAATTATAAGACGTGTACATCTTCCAATAAACTACAATAGGCAATCGCTATAATTTCTCGAAACAAAACTTACGACGTCATTTGCTAAACTCGGATGCTATTTAAAGACAACAGCTAGACACTTGAATACAGACGTTTTTAGTTAAGACGTAATCGGTACTTAAGTAAGTATTTGGCAGTCGTTTCGTTTTAGTTTTATTACGTTCTTGAGTATTTATTATTTAGTTTGTTGAGCCGACGTGAACGATGAAATTCTTGAGGCTATGACGTCGACTGTTATCTAAGAAAGGCGCTAATAAGTTCTAGCGCTTTTTGAGAATAGTTAAGAAAAGTCTATTATAAAAATTCGTACGTACTTCAATCATCATTACTGTACCTATAGCTAAACTATTGCTTGATATAGGTCAGAGATATTGACAATGAACAGCAAAAAATAAACGTTTGGTATCGAAATTCTATGTTTTTTTTGAGATGCCTCACACACGGCCGCCTGATCCCAAATTAGGCAGAGCCTGTACTATGTTAACGAAACTGCTGATAAACTTACTGATATATTACTATGCACATACTTATAATATGTATGTATTTAGTAATAAGTAATCTAGCTGACCCGCGCAATTTCGTCTGCGTGACATAAGAGCGACAGATTAAATTTTCCCCGTTTTTGCACTATTTTCCATTAATGCTCTACTCCTATTGTTCGTAGCGTGATGTTATATAGCCTATAACCTTCCTCAATAAATGGGCTAACCAACACTAAAAGAATTTTTTAATTTAAAGCAGTAGTTCATGAGATTAGCGTTTTCAACCAAACAAACAATCTCTTCTTTATAATATTAGATTACACCTAGACACAGAACAACTGATTGTGCTCATCACACAATATTTATCCTGCTTGGGAATCGAACCCAGGACCTTCTGGCTCAACAGTCAAGACAACTAACCACTAGACTAACAGGCCTGTCAATTGGCTTGTCTACATTTTAGATATAAATACGATACGTTTTGCACTGATTGCACTGACCATATAAATATTACTTTTATTCTGGAATATGTTTATTGTACCATGTCTTGCGTCAAATTTGTCTGAATTAATTTAGAAGATCTCAGACTGCCCCTTAAGATATAATATACGCCATATAATATCATAAGCCAAATCTACATTGTAACTACTGTTCCTGCTTTCATTAATTCTCGCGCTGATTAGATTGATCACCATCATTTGATTATCGTTGATCATCCGTTGGGTTGAGGCCGACCTAGACATTACAGCCTACTCAGAGGAGGGCCTTTTTTCTCAGTGGGTCCCTCCTCTACAATTGTTTTGAACTCCACAATGATTAAATAATGATGGATAAATTGAACTTCTAGTTCAAGCTTTTCATTACTATTTTTCTAACCAAAGTCACCCTGTCTGTTACAGTTGTAAATTGCGTCAAAGAGGGCAATTGTAAAGACCTTCAATCATAAGCAGAACATACAAAGTATTCAAGCTATGTATGGCATACAAAATGATATTTATCTATTTAATATATTAAACTATTTTTTTACATCACTGTGGTACCGCCATTTGTTGACGTGTTACTGTTAATAGATGGCGTTGTTAAGACAATCTAAAATACGAATAACGGACATATATATTAACATTCAGATTCCACACTATTATAATACTACAGTTATATTACAATTTTACTAAAATGTTTACGTGATCACTGTTATATTAAACTACTATAGAAAATAACCTCCCTAACCTCTGTTAGGGAGGTTATTTTATGCTAATATTATAGTAAAAATATGCATTGGGACTCTTCCCAATGCATATTTTTACTATAATATTAGCGTGATTACAAATATATTACAGTATTCAGTTAGGCGAAACTTTAAAAATCTAACGCCAAGGGATCTTGAGAGTATCATAAAATCTTGGTCCCAAGAATCCACGCATTTCCATAACAATATTACTTTGGTAATAAAATTTTGGACGTTCCCAATATAAGGGGCCGTAAATTGTCATTCGATAGGTGAAATTTGGCTGCAGGTTGACGTCGTAAAAACGTGTAAATAACTGAGTTTGTAGCAGTACGGGTTTTTCGTTGAGGCTGTAGACGATAATGATGTCAATTTTGATAGGTATGACACGTACCTATTTATAGTTGACCGCGGTAAATGATGAAGGTAACTTAGGTTTAGATAAAATACCTTTTGTATTTCACAGGGTTGTAATGTTCATTAGTTATTTTATGCTTTGATCTACAATCAACATGTATTTTGCCTAGATGTTATTTATTTCTAAAACATATTTTATTTTAATAAATTCAATTACTCTCGAAAATAATTGAATGTAACTTGCTTTCATAACCAGGCCCCCCAAACAGAAGGCGATTTTTATTCCCAAGATAGAACGTCGTACTTCGTCTTAACAAGCTGTGCTGGATTTCGTTCAATTTCGTATTAAAATGCTCATTGCATAAATTAGGTTTGTAAAAGGCAATATATTATTATTGTTAAACCGTAAATACTTACGATCAAAAAATATCGGAAATGTTGTTTGATGAAAAATACATTTTTTATCGTAACAAGTAATTGGGTGCTTCGATGGTACTCGTAGCTGAAGTCAACAAAAATTTTTACCTACAATACCTCATACATTTTACATTGCAGATAATATCGTAATTTATATTACAGAAATCCCTGTTTTGTTGAAATAAATTATTCATACGTATTTTATCTTCACTCCCGTGGTAGAGGGTTACTAGGTAGTGAGGGGCCGAGCGGGTTCGTTGTTTCTTGCTTTGTTCGGAGATACAAGATACTATGTGGTATAGACGCTTGGGCTAAGCTGTTACCCTGGCACGGAATGGACGCTTTATTTTCGGGTTTCGAGAAAGAAAGGATATGCTAAAAATCTCCCCGATTGCCTTGTGGGGCCGGAGCGTCTTTTGCAACAGGTCTGCAGACTCCGTGTGGTTTTCGTTGTAATTTCGGTTTGGTGGTACATTCCATACGTAACAAACAACGCTATTATATTGTGGGATGTGGTATTGTGGATGTATGTTGCAGTTTAATTAGCACGACATACGCATACTATCGCTGCTCTAATCCCTTGAGCTACAGTTAAACAAAACATGCTGTAATTAAATAATAGACAAGTTACTGTACTGTACTGACCAATTTGAAATAAGTATTTAATATTTTAACAATTTTAACCGACTTAAAAAAAGGAGGAGGTTCTATGTTCCACTGTATATATTTTTTTAATGTATGTTCACCGATTACTCAAAGACGCCTAAACCGATTTGGAAAATTCTTCTTTTGTTTGAAAGGGTATACTTCCCAGGTAGTCCCATGGTCATCAGATCTTGATCTGATGACCATGGAATCCTGGAGAATCTAGGGAACTCTTCAAATTTTATAGGCACACTTGTAGCGATTTGAATATTTTGAGGCGCATTGAAGTCAGTGATACTTTTTTTAAAAGATAATGTTATTAAAAAGTGATAAAATGAAAACTGTTTTATCATACACCAAAACAAAAACATTACGCAACAATATACATACTTAGAATAAAATACTCATAATTCAAATGGTGTCCTACTAGGTATGTAGCATAGTAGGGTTCACAAAAAACGTCTTGCCGTGGAACATTGTACGACCCGTCAAGTTAAAATTTACGACTCAATTTTATGCTCACCGTACAATGTACACATATATTAGTAATAACGTGTCGAGCTGTCTTACTTCATAGGGCATCCAACTATGACGTCAGATTTTATGTCTTGATATTCATTGATATATCTTTATCCGACCGCTCCATCCAACTCATTTGCTTATTTTTTTAACCCCCGACGCAAAAATATATAGTTATAAGTTTGACGTCGATGTCTGTATGTGTGTATGTGTCTGTCTGTGGCATCGTAGCTCTCAAACGGATTTACCGTTTTTGATGCGGCTTTTTTCATTTGAAAGCCAGTTTCCTTGCGGTGGTTCTTAGCTATGTTTGGTTAATATCGGTCCAGCAGTGTAAGAGTATCACCGCTTTTCCAAAATGATGTAAGGCATTTTGTAATCGTTGAAGGGATTTTCGAGTCGGCGGTGTTTTAAATTTTAAATTTATAGTGACGGCTTTGATGCACAGATTTGTCATCAAGTATTGGAGATTATCTAACTTTTACCCCTCTCAAGTTTCTGTGATTTCCTCCTGCATGTTTCTTTTGTTTCCATAACTATCTTTCTGTGTATGATGTGGTTCTAATTGAGGGACACGGCTTGTTTTGGTTTAAGAACACTCGGTGGAACGAGCTCCTTCATTTGAGATTTGGTTTGTTCAGTTGGAGGGCAGCTCGGTGTGAACATTCACCGTAAACTTAATGCTCCGCAGTAGCAGCACGGGTTTTCGTATATATTAAAAACTTTCGCCTTTACAATATTAGTAAGATTAAATTCTTATGTTGTGTGTGTATTATGTATGTGTTAAATTATGTTGGCCTAGTGGTTAGTGACCCTAACTGCTACGCCATAGATCTTGGGTTCGATTCCCACCCGAGTCTGGATGTTCTTTGTGTCCGTTGTTTGTATGTTTGTAAAGTCCCCCGCGACACAGGAGTCAATACTAATGCGGGAGTTGTCTTTCAAAAAAAAAGAAAAAAAGAAATTAGCCTAGCTCACACACACACACACACACACACACACACAGCGAGGAGCTTCACCCGAATTCAATTTGTTTGTTTGTTATTTTTTTAATCCCTTTATTTGTATTAATCAATCTACAGCCATCAGATAATTGACCATGGCTTTTACGTAGATTGTATGCCTTTTTGTACATATATCCAAAACAAAGAGAAACATTCTTTTTATCGCTTATCTCTAAAATATTGACCCAATAGATGATGTCATTGAATGTATTTCGATATTTTTATGTCTCATTGACAAGGTATGTGTGGTTTCCTAATTTTCCAATCTATGTATAAAAATCAATGTCTGATCATCATGAAATTTCACTTACACCTTGCCAGGGACATAAAAACCCAGAAAAAAGTACTGTCCCCAAGGGATTCAAAATTACTTTTACGCGAGCAAAGCCTCGGGCAGAATCAAAAGAAATCTATTTCTTTCTTTTTTTTTTTTTTTTAAAGAATACCAGCAACGTGTGTAACACATTACTAGTATTCTTGTTAACCCCTCCAGCTAAGCTAAATGCTTGTGTTAAAAAAAAGAGTGGGTTCACGACGTGGTACTGGGTAGGGTTCGAACCAAGTCCGACCCTAAGCCATTACACTACCGCCGCTTAGTTATTACAACTTATTATTAAACTAGCAACGCATGAGTTGCATTTGAAAGAGCACACAAAATATTAATTAAATTATTAAGCTTTAAAACACATTATAATTAACAATCGTATCGGAAATACTCGTGAGTTAATTTGAAAAATGAAATATTAATCAATATTTTTTTTTAAATTAACAATCATATCGGAAATACTCGTAAGTTAATTTGAAAAATAAAATATTAATCAATATTTTGTTTTACCTTTAGTGACTAAGTTATGTTTTAATTTATACTGCATAACTTATCTACTTAATACAGGGTTGAAGTATTAGAATACGTTAGAGGGCTGAAATTTTCCAGCAACAGCCTGTCTGACGTACTCACTGCAGAGCCCCCCAATCTTTTGTTCTTATCTACCATTCTCTTTCAATTTACTCCTAATTCTCCAATCTTTAATTATGGGACCAGTGCACATCGCTGTCCATCCACCCCCCTCCCCCCTTTTCTATGGATCTATTGGAACCCTATTATGCATTAAATATCACTAACAGAAAATATCTGCGGTAGTCTCTAGAGTGAACGAACTTAGACAAATTCAACAACTCCAATATGAACCAAAATGAATGTACCTATTTCTTATTTCTTACTATTTTTTTTCGTGTATATTGAAGATAGACATTTAACAATAATATGACTCAAAAAATCATATCACAACCGCAACATTAACTGGTCAATGTTAACCAAAAGCTCGCACCCAATAAAATATTTTTACAAGTTTCTCTAAACGTGTGGGAAGGCTCCGCAATAAAAGGACCAGTGTAATGCCTTTGGCCTCAGAGGTCCGTAAATTACCTCCGAACACGGAGACCCTTTGTCATGATTGTCTCCCGTGAGCGGCCATATTGGTTAGTATTTCTTTTTACCTTGTTAGTCTGTTTGTGTAGTTTTTGATAATAAATTGGCCGGCTTTTTTTATATATGTTACGATATGTGTAACGATAGTTTTCCTCTGTAGTATGTTTTGTCGTTATTATAAGTGTCCGTGTACCTGTAATGTTTATGTTGTGTTGCGTCATTTGGTCATTGTTGTTCACAAGTTTTATTAACTTAAGTTACAATTAATGGTTAAAAAATAGTTCCTTCTACGTTAAAAGTTCACTTTTAATTTAAACTAATAGCCATGAAGCCCTTTCAATGGTAGACAAATAAATGAAAGCCATTTTTTCTTTCTTTTCTTTTTATGTGATATAACAACAAACTAGCGATTTTTCGGATTTTTTCCTGTACTTGTGCTGTAAGACTTTGCTTCTTACTAAATTTCATGATTCTAGGTCAATCAGAAGTAAATTTGTTAAAACTTAAGACTTAAATTGCCGTACCTTTTTATTACGTTGACTTAGAAGCTTGATTTTACTACGGCTTCAAGAGACCGCAGAAATAAGTATTTGATGTTAATTTCAACTAGATGCCTTCACAGGTACCTGAGAAAAAGGGTCTTGTTAGACAGACAGACAGACAACAAACGGAACCCTATAAAATCGGTCGAAAAACGGAGGAGGAAGTGTTTGAACTGTTTTATATTTATCTATACGTGAATAGAATTTCTAATACTTACAAGTTTATAGGGAGAAAAAGAGCAAAAATCTAAATTAATTAAGTTAAAAAATATATGCAAAAACGGATACGAAATGCTACACAAGTCCTGCAGGTATGCTGAACTATCATGGTGCTGCAAGTCTATATAATGACGGTTCAAGTTATACTGATTAACGAAATAAAACACAACATTTAAAATTAAGTAATTGTGGTCAAAATTTGAGCACCAGACGATCTAAAGTATATATAGATCCTTAATAGTGAGTCATAATGTACTCGTAGCTTTCTATCAGTTAAAGAATTTACTTACAGACATATGTCACTACATATTATAAAAACAGTCCCCCGCCGCGTTTGTCTGTCTGTCTGTTCGCGATAAACTGAAAAACTACTGAACGGATATTCATACGGTTTTCACCAATAAACAGAGTGATTCATGAGGAAGGTTACGTGTATAATTTGTTAACGTTTTGTGTCAATAGGTTAAAATATGATGATGATTGTTGAAGATGTCTCTCAGGGTTGCTAGTTTATTGTATAATATTTGCTGAGATTATTCTCCCAACATTTTGCATCCATTATTAGATTCTGTATTAAAACGTTGAATAGAAAAGCTTTTAATTCCACCAATATTAGAACAATCTCACAGTTTCACAAACATTTATGGCCGGTATTATGAGCGCGAAGTTAGCGATAATACGGGTCGATTGTATGTTTCCACGCGAGAATCGTTTTGTGGTCATAATGAACAGTTTATTGAAGTCTTTAGTGAAACTATAGAAGCTGTTATGAGCAAATTATAGCACTATTATCTTTATAAAAGCAGGTGTGTTTAACATATAAAATTTGCGTTTTATTTAAAAGCTGAATATATTTTATTTTGCGTGGAACCATAACTTTTTTCTTCAAAATAAAAGTATCCTACGTTACTCCGTGTAACATCAGCCACCTGTCAGTGAAAGTCCCGTGAAAATCGGTCTAATCGTTTCGGGGTCAGTCGGAACAAACAGATAGACAGACATACATTCACTAAAAAGTTGATATTTCACATTACAAACAGACACTTTTTATTTATTATGATTCAAAGCAGGTGAAATATCTGCACAACCAAAGTAAAAAAGAAGTCCAGTTCCTTCAGTATGTGAAAATTGTTGCATGTAACGTTGTTTGTCGTGATGAAATCCTAAACTAATGAACCCACTTTAATGAAATTTTGCACACTGTGTGCAGTTTGGTCCAATTTGAGAGATGGGATGGTTTTTATCTCAATTTATAGTCACAATATTTTTATTGCTCATTACTTAGCCACAGCAACACCGGGGAGCTAGGAACATGAATTAAGATTTATACAATAACACTTCCATGCTTAGTGAACTATGGTGTGAATGCTTTACATCTCGATAATGGTTTTGCTAGTTCTACCTAGCTTATATCTCAGAAGTTAGAATACTCTTTATTTACAAGGTTATTTTCGTAAATAAACAGTCTATTTAGTACTAGAAACAAACTAACCGTTCAATAAAACCAATTAACTTCATAAAATAATGAATGATTCACTTTTAACCTTTGAATAGATATTACGGTTATCGTGTTGCACGCCACTGCCTTCGTATAAATAGAACATAGCATATGTCCACGTGTACTTTATTTTAGATCCACAATTATTTTCTAATGAGTTCAGCAGTCTATTTATATCAATTGCAAACACCCTCGCATACTTCTGATCTATTCTAACGTGATTATGGCAAAGTTACCCAAAAATATTTTTTATTTGGTCCCGTTTTTGAATATCTTAAAGTGCACCTGGGCGAGCTCAAATATTTTTGACTTCCCCTAAAATGTTTCTCTTACGCATAAATTAAAAAAAGAACTCTGTCCCGTGACTTCGTTATCTTGTGAGGTTAAGTGTACGGGTTCTTTACACAAATAACATACACACAAAAGGTACAGTTGAAAGAGAACAATCTTTTTTTGAAGTCAGTTAAGCTGAAAAGGTTTTTGCGCAGACCCGCCAGAAATGATATTGCTTTTTAGTAGAAATCCTATCTCGTAGAGTTATTACACCACATCCTCTAAAATTATAAGCTTATAAAAGCTTCTAAGATATACGACACAAATGATAAACATTCCTCCGTATAAAACCCATACATTACATCTAAAGAAGGCCCCACGCACGTACCTGTACGGTTGTACAATAAAATGATTTAGACTCCATAGTAAAAATGGATACGTATATATAGGAGCGTGGAATTAAATTACTGTCACAGGGACGGCTTTTACCTCCATCTGTCTATCCCTTTCTGTCTTTGTATGTTTATCTCTGTCTTTGAGTGTATTAGATTAAATTGACATACCTATGAGGATAGAAGATTCATCGCGTAGATTTCGCGTGATTGAAATTGTGTTAAGTGTTTTAGTGACAATCTATACGGTTGAGGATAACTAGTATTTTTTTTATTATTTTATCTGTTCAACTTGAACATTTAGATATATGGCATAATTATAGCATTTTTCATGTTGGAATCACTCCACAGACGATTCAACAGGACTTCCAAAAGCGGAAATCCTCGTTTTAATATACTCAGATCAGCTGGTTACGGCGGAGCACCAGGTGCATAGGATGTAGATCAGGTCGGAAACCCGTAAGTTCTTTGCTGTTCTTGGCTTTAGTTATTATACATTAAACTATTACTACACTTCTAAAATGAATAAAAATGCATCCTCAGTTGTAGTAAAGTATTTTTTTATGATATAGGGGGCAAACGAGCAGACGGGACACCGCACCGCACCGGTAAATGACTACCGCCGCCCATGGGCACCTGCAACTCAAGAGTCACAAGTGCGTTGCCGCCCTTTAAGGTGGGAGTAGGGGAAGAGGGGTGAGAGGGAATGGTTGTTGCCTCCGGTAATCTCACTCACGCATCGAAAAACAATGCAACATTGCTTCACTGCCGGTTTTCTGTGAGGCCGTGGTTTCACTCCGGTCGAGCCGGCCCATACGTGCCCAAGTATGGCTCTCCCACGAATGATTAATGAAAGTTTCAAATGGCAACATTTAGATGCTACTTTTTAAAAGATTAATCCTGATATTGTTTTTGGAATAACTCTTGTAACTTTGCCGTAATTTTCTGAGTAGTGTAGAAGTTTGCTTGTCAAAGTAAATTCTTTATGGCTGAGTAAGAAATTTTAAATATTACAAAAAAATACCGTGGTTTTCCCTTTACAAAGTGTTTGTAAATGCATGGTCAAATATATTACTTAAGTTTTTGGAACAGAAATCGTTATGTCACAGTTACTAGTGCGATTGTCGACACTTTGGAAACTGTCCAAATGTATCTACCGACAATTTAACACTGAGCCTTCCAATCGTGTTGATTATCGAGATCTTCGAACGAATGCCAGTGATTAAGATAAACTGGGAGGTCACCTTACAATGGCTGTACGCAACGTTTAGGGTGTGACGTATTGTCTGTTTCCTTTATCGTAAATAAAGGTTACGAAAAGATAAAAGCTTTTCTTTGTCAGTGTTGAGTTTAGCATTGCTTGTATAAAATAATTAATGATCAAATATAGAGTTAGGGACTTATTTTTGTTGATTGATTTTGTTTACAAAAAAGAATATGTCAAGTGTAGCTCAGATTTGATCAGAGTAGGAGTTCCCGATTTTCGAAGTGAAAACTTCTATACCGCTATAGAAGTTTTGTGTACTTTTTGTGATGGGTAAAAAATGTAAAACTCGTGTCAGGACAGGTGACCCTGATCGAAAATTCATAAAACGGAGCCGAGTTTCTTATATTTAAAAAAAATAACATTCGAAATTCAAACATTTATGAGCGGCCAGGAGAATGAACTTCCAGTGTACCATAGGTATACATTTATATATGTTATTACTTATTTTTCATATTTACCCTAATTATATATGTATATATATATATATACAGATGTGTGTCTGTGTATGTATATGCAAATACATTATGAAGTTATGTTTTCACTTCTAACGTGCAGTCCTACGACTGACTGTTTTTTTTTAATAAATCATAGATGTGGTTATACAATGACATGTGTTAAAAAAACGCACACTCGTTTCCAAACGAAGTGTAACGCAACGCATAGGCGTTATTGCAAGACTTAGAGTGAGGCAATCGATCTTTTACACTAAGACTTTATTAATTCCGTCTTTAGTCCAGAACGGCTGGACGGACTGAATCCCACTAATATTATAAATGGAAAGTTTGGATGGATTGATAGATGAATGTTTGTTACTCTTTCACGCAAAAACCACTGAACTGATTACGATGAAACTTCGTATGTAGATAGCTGGATACCTGGATTAACGCATAGATTACTTTTTATCCCGATATTCCTACGCGATCGGGATTTACGCGGGTGAAACCGCGGGGCGCTGCTAGTTAACTCGTAAAATATTGTAATGCATAATGATATGGTACAATATAATGTTAATATGTAAATAAAATAAAGGATTCCTCGAAAGAGTCTGTCTGTTCGCGATAAATTGAAAAACTACTGAATGGATTTTCATGCGGTTTTCACTACTAAACAGAGTGATTCATGAGGAAGGTTTAAGGTAAGGAAGGTTTTCTTTTTATAAAGAATACTAGTCGGTCACACATTACTAGTATTCTTGTTAACCCCTCCAGCTAAGCTAAACGCTTGTGTTAGGAGTGGGTTCACGTCGGTAGTGCACTGGGTGGGGTTCGAACCCGCAACCTGATCGTAAGTCTGACGCCTTAGCTATTACGCTACCGCCGCTAATAATAACAACATAACACTTTGGCCAATCGGGCCAATCTGTTTATAAACAGTGTGAACTTAAAACCTTAGACTGTCATCTCGTCACAGAATACAAAAATAACAAATAACTAAAACCTTTCTTCACAAAGAGTCTCAAATCAAAGGAAGTCAAAACACCAAAGGCATGATTAAATACAGTCAACAACAAAAGATTTAATATCGGGTACAGTCGTTTAAATATAAAAACCTATTACAAGGCTTGTGATATTACTGAATGAAACTGTACGACAAACTATTTTACTGTAGAACGGAGGGGTCTCTTTGATACAATAGGGGTGAAACTTGTTTACATTGGGTACTGCATCTGATGGACAGACCGAGGCAGGCGGACAGAGTAAGGCTTGAGCGACCGCGAATATCTAATCGAATATAATAAAACTGAAGATTTTTTAAAACGTGCTAATCTCTGGAACTATCGATCGTATTTAACAAAATAATTTTGTATGTGATAGCTAGATTCATGAGGAATAGCATAGGCTATATCGCATTACTCTATATATCGATTTCTTTTAAATTAAACATGGGTGAAACCGCGAAGAACAGCTAGTTTTATAATAAAGATATTCTTTGAAATTTTGTTGCTTATTTCTGCATAGTTTACCTGTTATTACTAACACTTAGGTATTAAATAATCTTTTAGACGTTAGACATATAACTTCAATTTACTGTTAAACTAATTTTTTGACACAGAGTAGTAGATTTCTGTTATCGATCACTCATCAGCGAACTGGCCTTAAACAATGTTCTTTATCTCTATTTTTATATCTCTCTGTATTTTAGTTTTTAAAATAAGAACGACAATTAAGAAGAAGAGTGCTTTTAATTAAGTTTACGTTCTCGTTCAGATTTATTTAAATAATTGAAGGCGATGTAACGCACTATAACATACAATTACATTGTAAAGTTGCGTAACGTATATTATATAAGCCTTAATTATCGCTATTGTCTATAACTTGCCCCACGGATGGGCTCATCAACAGTTGATTGCTTAGGTCGTAGAATTTTAAGACAGCCACTCTGCCGTTGATAGATGCATTTGCATCGCAGTAGCCCTGACTAATTGTGCTCCGCGCTCAACTCAATGTAAAACTTGAACTACGCTTATAGAGGTACTGTCAAAATAAATCAAGGGGTCAGATTGATCACACTTTAAAAAATGCGATCTTTATAAGTTCGATCGAAACGACGTATGTGGCGCGGTGGTTGATAAAAAAACGAAGTATGTTTAACCGTGTTCAAGGAACCATAGTATATATTCAGTTACTGATGTGTAATGTGCCCCAGAATACAATTACTAGTAAACTTGACGGAAGCCTTATCATAAGTATATCATATGATACCATACCTGAAGCCTCATTAGTAGGTGGGATGTACATCGCCCTAAACTCAAAATATTAGTCACTTTATGTAATACAAGTATCTATTCTCCAAATCAAACACAAATCGGGTTACAACAATCGATGATCACTTTGTATTATTCTAATTCAAGAAAAAAAACAGTCAGTCGTAGGACTCCACGTCAGAAGTGAAAACATAACTTCACAATGTATTTGCATATACATACACACATCTATATATATATATATAATTAGGTTAAAAATAAAAAGTAGGTAATAACATATCTAAATGTATACATAGGGTACACTGGAAGTTCTGCGCTCCTGGCCGCTCATAAATGTTTGAATTTCGAATGTTATATTTTTTTAAATATAAGAAACTCGGCTCCGTCTTACGAATTTTCGATCAGGTCACGTGTCCTGACGCGAGTTTAACAATTTTTACCCATCCCAAAAAGTGCACAACGCCGCTAAAGAAGTTTTCCTTTAAAAATGCTATAAAATGAAATGTAATGAACTAAATGTAGTTCTATTGCTTTGCGTAAAGAGGCGCTGAGCTAAAAATATAAGTTGCCAGTCCATTTCAGTTTTATACATTTTAGTTTATGAATAAAATGACGGCAGTCCCGTCCCCCTGTCATTTCGCAACCTGTCCCTGTCATCAGTCACTCACCATCAGTCATCGTCACTCAGTTACTAGTGTTGCCAACGCTGTAACGACCTTACCCAAGCATAGGTCGGTTGACGTTTCTTTTGTACTGTAGTAATGCTGCAACATATTGATGCGAAAACGAATATTATATTAATTACTAGCGGTAAACAGAAATACAGTAGGGATGGATATCCCTACTGTATTTCTGTTTACCTGAGAGTTCTCAATAATGTTCTCGGAATTTAGGTCAGTAAAGTGGACTTTGCGCAATAATCTCTTTTACGGAGAGAAGGCCTATTTACAGTACATAATCGTGGGCGTAAATATATAGTCAACATTCAGAACATTTTCCTCATTTAATTAGAAATTGTTGTCTTTGATCTCAACTTCTAATTAACATTACATTTAGCGCCATCTTATCGATCACACAAAGTTTAACATTTATCAAATAAACTTTGAAAATTAATGCTCTTACCTAAATATCGATTTAGATCGCTCTTATGTCAGAGAATATAACCGAAAATATCGAAATGTTTATTATTCATTCATCGGCAAGATAATCAAAGGAGTCAATCAGTGGTGTGTAGCCGTCAGTGGAGCGTGCTCACTGGGGAACAAACGAGTTGATTAATCGCCTAGGGCCGAATACGTAATCACGGCTGTTTGTGCTTTTGCTTCGACGATTCCGTGTTAGGCTCCTTGGGTTCAGACTTTTGTGTTCTGCTTAAGGAATTTAGTTAATACTATAATTAATTCAGTTAAATGTTAATTTGTGAGAAAACCACTGGAATGTAAAAATGCGAGAAAATCATTTCCAAACTCAATTTAGGGTTCCATTGTTCAAAAGGTAAAAAGGGAACCTTACAGAATCACTTCGTCGATCAAAAAATCAAGCTCGTCAACACAATTAAAAGATTTTAGCCTCATCTTTTACATTTCAACACTTTGCAGGTAAATCAAAACCTACTTCAAAACAACGGGTACTTCCCATTGACCTAGAATCATGAAAAAGGATAAGAAACGAGTTCGCGCAATACAAGTAAAGGAATAAAATCGAAAGAAAATGTAAAAGGAAAGAAGGTCCGAAACTCGTTAATTTGTTCTTATATGTTATTATATTATATTTGCGATTACAATCTGAGATTTTGGAAAATTGACTGTGACGTACAGTGATGTATGTGAAAGTATTTTTAGAACGCCAAAGTTAAGTTTGCCTTTCAGAAAAATGGATTGCCGAGATGGACGAACTATCTACATACAAGTGTGTATGGAACCGTAGGTGCACGAGTCAGACTCGCGCTTGTTTTTTTTAATGGCTAGCGTAATAGAAAAAGGTTTTTTAGTTAGTCACTACAGTAGGTACTGTAACAATGTAATATATGAAGTGCTGTTGAAAAACGATTTAATTACGGAGGTTTTTTATCGATCTTATCTTAATATATAATATACTAGCAACCCGCCCCGGCTTCGCACGGGTACAAATTATATAAAAAACCTTCCTCATGAATCATTCTGTCTATTAGTGAAAACCGCATGAAAATCCGTTCAGTAGTTTTCCAGTTTATCGCGAACAGAAGACAGACAGACGCGGCGGGGGACTTTGTTTTATAATATGTAGTGATTTTTATCCCCATTTATTTTGTTTACTTACATTACTTTACAAATATTTTTTTTTTGAAGCAACTAATGTATTTCATATAGCCGTCCCCGCAGTTTCACCTGCGTTTATGGTAACTACTCCGCTCTTATTGGTCGTAGCGTGATGTTATATAGCGTTCCTTGATAAGTGGGCTATCCAACGCTAAAAGAATTTTTTTATTCGAACCAGTACTTCCTGAGAGTAGCGCGTTTAACTAAACAAACAAACAGCTTTATAATATTAGTATAGATAATTATGACCACTGTCAAATACAGTGATTAATATTATTGTCCCTATAGATCTCAATTCAGAATAACGTGTTCATTTGCCTACAAGTTATCTTAAATTTTACCAATATTTGAACTAAGGTTTTCTTAACGAGAAGTATTTCAAGTCAAAATAGACAATCTTTCGACAATCTTTAAAATTGCCAAGTTCTTGAAACGAAATTGTAAATCGAAACTTTGTGAAACTGTCAGAATCTATTCTAAAATTTGTTAACTTTGACTACAAGAAGTTTCTTTGCACACTGGTGGAAAATACCTAAATCAATAACATTTTGTTAGCAAGTAACGCTTATCAAGAGCGTTTATTCCCTATTTCTGTATAACTTTGTCTTATACACCTACTTAAATTAATACTATTGACTTCATTAAAAAAACTAGGAACGACATCAGTAATGAGCTTTGTCGCAGATTGAACTTAGCACCTTTCGAATGTTAAGAGCGTTTATCGATATTTTACCGTTATTTTGTGTTCTGAGTTTCATTGTCCTACATAACTTCTCTCCAAAGATATAATCTATACCTATTTTATGATGAATTTCAGACTTTGCCCTTTTTTATTGAGTAATTTAATAGGCAACAACCAACTCACCTGATGGAAAGTGACGATGAAGACGAAGATGGTGCACTCCTGTCCAAGAGAAACCTATTCAGTCTACTGTTGAAAGTTCCAGGATTATAATTGACAGGCCATTCCATGCTGAGTTTGAGGTAATCTATTTTGGTTAGTTTTTCAGAGTTCGTATTTTCGTCAAAGAAATTTACAAGCATTTATAATAATAACTAGCAACCCGCCTCGGCTTCGCACGGGTACAAATTATATACCAAAACTTTCCTCATGAATCACTCTGTCTATTAGTGAAAACCGCATGAAAATCGTTCAGTAGTTTTTCAGAATGTGTAGTGATAATTGTTATTTTCTTCGCTAGAGAGCTCCGATAAACGTGTGCGATCGCTGCTAATCATATAAGCACGCGCCGCCGGCCCTCTGGCCGGTACCGCTGAACCGCTATGTCCCTGCATTTTAAATCTGTAATATCTTCGAAAATATTCAAAGAGCCATTTTGATCTATATTAAATGCACAATATATTTAAGGTACTTAATTGGATAAGGATTAATGCTGGATTGCTTAAAATTGCTTCGTAAATAAGTCATTATTTCTCGTAAAAAGTAAAGGATAAAAAATGGTCATTGTGGGTTATCCCTAAGAGATAGACATATACCATCGCGGACTTTTTTGCAGACCTTTTTAAGGTGTACAATACTGTGGTACATTATTTTGATCTATCTCGTAGGGTTCAGGCAGCGTTTGCAATGTAAACGCAAAAAAATGTGTTTATTTACGACATCATATTAGAAACCTCTAAAGTTATCAGTGTTTCTCTACTATATTATACATATAAACCGTCCTCTTGAATCACTCTATCTATTAAAAGAAACCGCATCAAATTCCGTTGCGTAGTTTTAAAAATCTAAGCATACATAGGGACAGACGGACTGCAGAAAGCGACTTTGTTTTATACTATGTAGTGATAATAACTCCACACATCTCACACACGGCCGTCTGATCCCAAACTAGGCAGAACCTGTACTATGGTAACCAGACTGCTGATAAACATACTTACTTATTTCTAAATACACACATATTTACATACATATACATCTGTGTCTACGTGAAAAAAATATAGTGCTGATCACACAATTATTTGTCCTGGGTGGGAATCGAACCCACGACCTCTGGTTTAGCAGTTAGGGTCACTAACCACTAGACCAACAGGCCAGTCAAAACGTTAAGTCAAAACAATCCCACTAATATTATAAATGTGAAAGTTTGGATGGATGGCTGAATGGATGGATGTTTGTTACTCTTTTACGCCAAAACTACAGAACCGATTGCGATGAAACTTGGTATGTAGATAGCTGAAGGCCTGGACTAACATATAGGCTATTTTTTATCCCGATATTCCCACTGGAGCGGGACTTACGCGGGTGAAACCGCGAGGCGCTGCTAGTAACAGAATAAGGGATAGCCTGAAGATTAGTTAATTTTCAATCCTATTGTTGTGTCTTTATATTTACTACTACTACTTTATCATATTAAATTATCGTCATTAAAATCAATTACAACGTACATCACAAGTTAATTTAACTCAATCTTAGAACACCAAGACCGTTGATCGTTATGTTGTATTTTTTATACTTAAGTCAACGATATTAAAAAAACAATCAACGTTCTCTTAGAACTTAAACAACATATTTGCTATTGCACAATAAACAATCTTAAATATACCCAACTAGCGACCCGCCCCGGCTTGGGACGGGTGCAATGTAAATACTAATGTGGTGAACAATTATCGTCATATAATTATCCAAATTAACACAAAACAATATTAAATTATACGTATAAACCTTTCTCTTAAATTGCTCTATCTATTGGTGAAAACCTAATTAAAATCCGTTGCGTAGTTTAAAAGATCTAAGCGTACAGACATCGGCAACGACTTTGTTTTGTACTATGTCTAGATAAGCACTAAAAAGCAATACCACATTTCCAACACACTATTGAGTATAGTCCAACCCAATCAAACTTGTGTTACTGATAATATAACCCATACTATATTCTAGAGCATTCTAGACAAGTTCTACTGATTACTGTCTGAATCGCTAAGGGTGGGGCTTCGTCCTACAAACACGGATTGAGATGACTGGGCCTGACGCCCGCGGGTATGGCGTGTGGTTCAAGCTGTTAGCTGAGCGACTGACAACGTATTTACTGCTTATAGATTAATGGTATATGTGTTTCTTCTTTGTTTAAATTTTAATCAGTTATTTCACTAAACCTTAACCTATTGATTGTCGTAATTTCATAAACACTTTAAGAGATTTGCCTTATAACCTGGGCCTATTTTAGATCCTAAAATTTTGATTCTATTAAATATTATATTATATATTTGCCGTCTACACAGTATTAAACCCCCATTTTTTTTTTTTATGGTAAAGGGAGCAAACGAGCAGACGGGTCACGTGATGGTAAATGACTACCGCCGCCCATGGGCATCTGTAACTCGAGAGTTACAAGTGCGTCGCCGCCCTTTAAGGTGGGAGTAGGAGAAGAGGGGAAGGACGGGAATAATGGAGAGGGAAGGGTTAGGGTCTCCGGTAACCTAACCCACGCGGCGAAATGCAATGCAAGAATTGCTTCACTCACTGCCGGTTTTCTGTGAGGCCGATGTATCGAGCGGAGTCAAGCCGGCCCATACGTGCCGAAGCATGGCTCTCCCACGTATATCATATGCCGATGATACAGAGAACTAAGAAAAGCTTAACTTTGAAAACGGTTTTATTTCTAGACTAGAACTACTTATATCTTACAAATTTGTTTACAAGTAAATGCTTTTATTATTTTATTTATTTCAAATTTAATTCAACTAAAATATTACACGAAATTACGACCCCATGGAAAGAATCGTGATTGAGGGCCAAGTAGAAGGCAAAAGATCCAAAGGTAACTCACCAACTAGATGGACCGACACCATTAAAACACATTAAATTAAAGCAGATAATCGGGACCGATGGAAGAGGATCGCAAGGGCGGCAACAATTGACAACGAAGTGACCACGACCACTCTGTCAAGAGTGTTTCACAAAGAAGAAGAAGAAGAAAACAAGAAAAAATATTACATAACCAATGTTTAATCGCTTCCACTTATGGCTTGCGACAAAGTAGCGAAGCGGTCCGCGCTCACTTGAGGCAGGCTCGTGATTATGTCGGGTCACGTGCCCCCGGATCACTACCGTCCGCGCAGATTATTACTATTATACCTACCTACCTACAATGTTTATATAGAGACTGTAATACTGTGGACTTTGTACATGAATGAAATGGAAACACGCAGTTACAAATAAATACTGCCGAAGAGTACGTTATTGCAGGTAGAATTGGTAGATAAGTGGAAATAGATGGATGGGTATTATAGATGCATATTATGCTTTCTAAGTAGCATAACAATAATTTATTAGATTAGGCTAAGTCGATAATATTGTGACATTTCAATTTTTGTTAGTGGATGAGTCGAACTGATCCACTAGCGCAGTCCTCGACCGGTTTACATGTAAGCAATGCAAGGAAATGCATGACAATTTCTAATAAAACGATTATATTGAACACTTGCCTATATTCATTTTGGTCCGGCAAATCTCTGAAATTTATATAAACCTTAACTATTTTATATTTAGCGGAAAATGTGTTAAATTAGTTTTGAAACATGGATCTTTGGAGTTTTTAAATTACTTGTTATTTTTGATTTAGCTTGAAAAATGTGGATTTTGAAAAAAATACATCTTTTTTTTCACGATTTTCTTGGTGTAGGTAGTAGTAGGTAGATTAGATTAGTAGATAATTGTTTAAAATATTATCATCTAGCTCACCCTTCAGTTTCAAAGACCATTTAACGTAATTTTCTACTTCTTAGTCACTTCCTCATTGCAGAAGATCGTGATTCCTCTAATCGAGTTTTTCAACCAGATATCTCCATCGATTGTACTCCGTAGTCAGTGAAATGCGGCGCTGACAGACATTCCGAGCTCCTTCTCTATCTGGTCTGACCAACGTTTGGGGATCCTAACACTAGGTCTTTTGCCTTCGACTTTTCCATTTATTATTAGGCTTTATAGGTTCTATACGTCACTATATGTGTGTTTAATTGCTTTTATTATTAGAATATATAATGGCACCCAAAAAAAAAAACAATCTAAGAATGGCTGGGCACTTTTTTGCCAGTTTAATTTAAGAAAAACACGTTTAATTTAGTGAAAACTGGATTTAACATTTGTAATTATCTGTAAGCAGTCAATAAACTGTCACGTCTGCACTCGACAGATAGTAGAAAGAATTCCCATTGGAATGGATGGCAGTATACATATTTATACAGACAGTTTGCCAATAACCTTTTATGCTCGGGAGAATTAAAATTGAATACCTACCTGCTCTTTGGGTCAAACTTTACCGCAAAACAACAGAGATCGCACTTTGATTTGGAATGCATCGTGTCAATAATTTTAACACAAGAGTTTATGACAAATTTATACAAATATAGGCAATATAATTATTATTGAAAAATAAACATTTGAGGACCTTTGTGATGAAACGCAAGACATTGTTAGTACGATTTATTTTCTTTCATCTGATTTGATTATCAGCAAATCGGCTGGGCCTTCAGAGAAAACATATTTATTTAAAAAATGAAAAAAAATGAATTCGCACTACGTGAAATTAATGAACAGATTGGGTGTAAACAGAACTAATTGAATAAACAAGAAAGTAGCAAAAAGTTTTGTGGAAATCCTTTTATTTTCGCTTTTATCTGGTCTTTAAATATGAACATTAGGTTGAACCTTCGAGTTACCTTTACGGAACTTGTTAAATGTTATCCGAAACTCTTTGTTTTACTAAACTCCTAGTTTGCATCTCTTTCTTTACAAGAAAGCTCGTTTCTAACAACTGAGGGCTAGGGGCTGTATGGTCTTCCTTTCGGGGTCACCTCTTTCAAATAAACTACATATTTACGCACCTAAGTAAGCAAATAATGACATGCGGCGCTCGATGATTGGTAGTTAAAGATGCCTCTAAAAGTGGTGTCCCTTGTACGTTGACAACTTATGTCTAATTTGTCACCAGAGATTATTTCAGTGACTGCAACGAAATCCCACGTTCGCATTACTCAAGCGTTTTAGAGTCGGTGAGGTCGCATAGTAACGGTTGATAGACTTCAATTATTGTCAAGTCATTGAACCAAAGTAGGTTCTTGTTGAAGCAGTCATGCCTCCTGCTTCAGTTGGTAGACAAAGACTACAAGTTCATCATAATGTCTTTAGTACCTTATAGAATGAAGTTGTGTGAGTATTTCTTCGTTACTAAAGGTTATGCGTCATCCTGTAATTGTATATTCAGTCTAGGCCTTGTATTTTAGTAGGTCATCTCTTTGCTCATGTGTTGAATACTGTGTACATGACTTACAAATAGTTCATTCGAGCCTATTCACCTTTTAACCATGGACTAACAAAACTCGTTTTTAACCGTCATTGTTCATTATATTTTAGAATAATTTAAACCCGATTTTTGTTTACCCGTTTTGTAATAATGCAATATGTGTTTGTGATACATATTTGATTGTTTCTAATAGCGAACAAAATTCTGTTTCGATAAAAATAATATATAATTATTTTACCTTTACAAAACAAATTTAATATTGAATATATCAATTGATTCGGTAGAATCGAGAGCTTTCAGCTCTGGAACCGTAAAATTCAAATATTCACCTGGCATTCAGCAAGGCTTTGTGCTGCCAAATAGTTGGGTTCCGACGTATTAATCTGGCGGATAAACCGATGGCATGTAACCTGCGGACGATCGATCGCTTTTGTGGGTTAAATACTAACTTTGTGACCGAAAAAGTGTTTATTTCGTTACTTTTGGTAGAACGGTCAAACAGAGTTGTTGGTTTTTAAAGTTCAAACTTCCTAAAACAAGTAACAGGCCTAAATTGTAGGTAAAAACCTTATTGTGAGCTCTATTTTATGCTTCTCCTGTTCTTCACCTGTTTTGCTCTCTTCAAGTTCTTAACCTATTTAATAAAATGTATGATTATTTTTAATTAACGTGTTATAATTATTTTTTTCTTATGATGAAGGGCAACGCATGCACTAGAATTAATTTAATGAATGTACTTTTTTCATGTGGTGAACGATTTTTCTGGATTTTCAATGAAATTTTCTCATAACAACATGAAAAAACCTTTCTAACTGTTGGTGAACAGGGTTACGGGTTTGCCGAACTTTGCCCTGTGAAACAGAATCCCCTCCACTTTGGGTAATTTTTTACAGATCGTTGGCATTTCTTCATGTAAAACAGTGAGCCAAAATGGTACACGTTATTGGACACGCTGCCTACCAAAAGCCGAAATAGGTATTTTACTCGTCCACTGACACTATCACCCATGTCATATGTAATCCGTTGTGGCTTCTTTAGCAAATCAAGCCTACCAATTTGGCGATACTAAGCAGTTAAAGAGCGAGTTAGTTAACATTGGGGAGGTTCTGAGAGGTACAAGAACACCAAAAAAATACATGTATCATAATATATGCCAAAAAAATAGAACATTAAACACGGGTTCAGTGTCCCTGGTTTCAGATTTAGATTTCCTCGCTATTTTTCTAGTATACGCTTCTACCCAAGTACTCCAAGATGTGGTCCATTCCTGCTTAATGTTATGTTTGACGGAACCATCAACGTCTCCCCAAGAACAACGAAAGAAGCGTTTTGTTTCTTTCGTGTAGTGTTTAGCGCAAAAGATTACCTCTAAGCCAAACTTCTGAAAATATACTGAATTTCCATGAACCAGTAATTAATATTCCACTCAATTATTTTTAATTTCCTAAAAATTTCATCATCTTAGATTAAAAAGTATTTTCGTAGGCACCGACCGAAACATTTATTTGCCATTCCATAATTCGAGGCAGAATTTTTCACGAAAATAAAAAACATCCAGAATAACAATGGGATTACTGTTTCATTTGAGTAATGGGGTTATAATCCTTTGCGGAATTTATTCCGTCTCCCATAAACTTTTATTCGGTTTGGAACACGTCCAACCAAGTTTGCTTTGTAATTTGCAATAACTCGTTAGCTTACCTGGACAATCATTTTAATTAAATTACTCTTTCAACAAACCCTTTGGAATCTAAGGTATTCAAAAATAATTGCGTAAATATTATATTTAGGAAATGTATACTACTTATTCAACGAAATCATTCATTAGAATGATCAAAAGGTACAATTGACATCTACATCTGACGTCGTGACCGGCCGTCTGACGAAGCGTCAAGCAGCTTGACGCTTCGTCAGACGACCCCGGGTCACTATTAGATGTCAATTGGAACTTTTATAGGGCTTGGACTTACCAGCAACAGACAGTTGAGTAACAATTATGCAACCCTGACCTGCTCATTCAATCCACCAATCCATCCAGCAATATCCCTTGCCTGCCATTGCCTTCTCTTCTTACCTTCTTACCTCTCTTTCTACCTTTCCATAAACGCCTAATTTTTCCCTCTGTTAAATCCCGAAGAGCCCGATTCCCGTTAATAGGCTTGCCCCATATTACGTGAGCGG
This sequence comes from Euplagia quadripunctaria, assembly GCA_963859945.1. Taxonomy (NCBI): domain Eukaryota; kingdom Metazoa; phylum Arthropoda; class Insecta; order Lepidoptera; family Erebidae; genus Euplagia; species Euplagia quadripunctaria. The sequence continues at coordinate 24,998,896 of OY982564.1, read as the reverse complement.
GAGCGGCAAAATTTGGTTACTTAATACGCCTTCTGTCTATCTACCCCTTCTAGGATACATCCGCGAGTGTATGTATTATGTAATGTCCTTTACCGGTGAAGGTAAATATCGTAAGGAAATCTGAACATCCGAGAGTTCTTAATTATTTTGTTAAAGGTCTGTGAAGTCTGCCGACCTGCACTACATACACCAAAGTGATGTACAGTGGGTTAGTATGTTCTTAGGTTAGGATATGTCTTAAACGATTGTAAGCCATAACGATAAATTAATGGAATATCATCTAATGACCAGAAGATACCTTACTGTTTTTATTCATGTAAGCAGGAGAAGGTTTGTTAAGGTTAATCAAGTTTCTCTTTATTACAGATGCACTTATTGAGTTGTGGTGAATGGTCAAAACAAATGTTTATTTTGAATGTCTTATTATAATGATTGAAAGGATGCCATCAGAGGCATCAAATATGCATAACCGGCTAAATTACTGCAAGCAGCGCCATCTACAATAATATTCTTCTCTGAAAAGTTAGGAGAGGTGCTTTAGAGTTCCTATTCACTATAAGTTAATACAACGTAAATTACTAAATATAACTATGACCGTGTTCAGTGAAATTACTCATAAATCAGTCGTAGAACTGCACGTCAGAAGTGAAAACATAATTTAGATATTTATATATATATATAAACACACACAACTGTAATTAAATGTATCTGAGCGTGACGGTCACGCGAGTTCAGTGCTTTTCCCAGCACGAAAAGTGCCCATCGTGCCTAAAGAAGATTTCACTTCAAAAAGCAGGTATTGCTACACGTCTTTCTCTTCTTATTTGTTACTAAATGTGTGAGACGTATCTTTTACATTAATCCTTATTGGGAACAAGATATGAAGCCGTATCCCGCTCAGTAATTTTGTTTTTTTTTTTTTTGAGAAAGATTACTAATAACGTGGGTCACACATTACTAGTAATCTCGTTAACCCCTCCAGCTAAGCTTAACGCTTGTGTTAGGAGTGGGTTCACGACGATAGTGCACTGGGTGGGCTTCGAACCCGCAACCACTTGATCGCAAGTCCGCCGATTAAACAATAGTTACAGATCTGTAACTGAAGGTGCCTTCTGTTATCCAAACACTAATGTTAATTACAAGATCTTATTACAAGTACTGAAATTGTTACTCATTTTTTTGAACTGAAAACTTCTTTAGGCATGTTGGGTACTTTTGGTATGAGGAAAAATCAACTAAACTCGCGTGACCGTCACGCTCAGATGACATATAAATATGTCATGATGACATATAGGTGTGTGTGTACATGTATATATGTGTCCATGTGTTTTCACTTCTGACGTCCAGTCCTATTTGAATTAGGGACATACGGTTTTATGTATCTTTATTTCGGGGGTGCCCAACTAGTTTCAGACTCGACGCAAAACCTTTATCAATGGGTGAGGCGACTTTTGGGGAAAAAGCACTGAACTCGCGTGACCGTCACGCTCAGATGACATAAAGATGTGTGTGTGTGTGTATATAGGTATATATGTATGTGTTTTCACTTCTGACATGCAGTCCTACGACTGACAGTTTTTTTTTAAATTCGTATTGTTACCCAAATACGACGCATGATAATAATATTAACTGTAAAAGAAGTTGTAGATCTTATTAATTGTACATCCATGTAATAACACCGTCAGATTTTAGCATCTATATTTTCTTTTTACCTTTGATTTATTTAGTACGTAAATATAAATATTATAACTTCATCATTTAAATTGGCTCTATTAAATTTCGAACCGGAATTTACATGGAAAATGGAACTGGTATTTTTAGTTGTGTATTTTAAAGATAATCCTAACTTTCACACCTTACCTATTTAATCGATCATGGTGAAATGTTGCGTGCACGTTATCAGGCATACAAAAAAAGTATTGATCCCGAGTGATAGAAAAATAATCATAGGCCTGTTGGTCTAATGGTTATCCTGACTGCTTAGCCGGAGGTCGTGGGTTCAATTTCCACTCACGACAAATAATTGTGTGATGAGGACGATGATTTGTTCTGTGTCCATTTTTTTTATATTATAGGGGGCAAACGAGCAGACGGGTCACCTGATGGTAAGTGACTACCTTCGCCCATGGACACCTGCAACTCAAGAGTCACAAGTGCGTTGCCAGCCTTTGAGATGGGAATATGCTCTTTTCTTGAAGGTTTGAAGATCGTATCGGATCGGTCTGGAAATACCGCAGGTGACAATTTGTTCCAAAAATTGGTTGTGCGAGGCAAATATTTTCTGGAGAACCGCACAGTGGTGGATTGCCAATTATTCAGGTGATGGGGATGAAAGTTTTGTCACGTTGAACGATGGCGATTTTATTATTCTAGCTGTAATTTATCTATAATATGTGTGTATTTACAAATATATAAGTATGTTTATCAGCAGTCTGGTTACCATAGTACAGGCACTGCTGATAAACATACTTTAACTATAACCTAACCACTGTACCAACAGGCTTGTCAAAATAATATTATAATACATTTTTGTTTACTAGCCATACTTTGGTTCATCATTAAAGTGCGGCGAAACAAGAAATAATCAACATGGGGCAAACAAAGTTTTTTTTTGAAATTGTGAGATAAACAAGTGGGGCCAATGTAGAACAAACCGAAAAATTATTGCTGGTATCTCAGAATTGTTGTGTTAATTCATTTGCAAGCACTAGTGTGTGGCCATTAAACAAGATGTTATATTACTAGTAATATAAGTGGGTGCCTCCTATAGCTTAAATTATAGACGTGTTTCTAACGAACACACAAAGGCGAAAGTGGAATTTCCTATTGCGGATACCGAATTACAGAATTCAATACGAGACATTCTTGTCGTGTTGTGAGACAAAGGCAGGAGTTAATTTTATAGAGTTCATTACGAATGCTGTGCGGAGGTAGGTACATAAGTAATTATCTTGTGACAGTGTTGTACCCTTTGTAGTATGTGGAACAGTTGTTGGTATCAGAATAGGTACACTAACTTTTAGGTATTACATACCTCTGAATTGCCTGAAACGTTTTGACCAGGTTGCACTGGCCGTGGTCACAGGCTGACTACATAATAATATCAGAATAGGTACTGTAAGAAACAGTCTCAAAATCACTGATATAAAATATGAAAATCGCTAACTAAGAGTAACTGCCAAGTTGTTCGTACCACTATACGCACTCAAGTACCCGTTCTGAACTTATTCCTACCCTTTTATAACCCCACTATTCATTAATATTTACCAATCGACCAATACCATTGCGTTACCAGTATAACCAGTCAAAATAATGTCTATTAACTTATTCTTATTAAATAGTGAACTCTGTTATCATCTATTATAGTCTGTCCCTATTTTTAATAAAATAAATAAGAGTTTTTGATGTGGCGACGACAGTACTTATTTTTTTTAGAACAGGAATATTTTATTCCATCGTGCCCTTTAGGAGAAGAATGGCTTAGGTATATTTACTGTTATTTTATTCCTTTTCTTATCACTGATCATAAGTATCAAGAGTTGAGTGTGACTTTTCGTAGGCTTGTATCCCCCAAGGGGAAGGCAGAGGGGGTCAAACACTCACATTTTGCCAACTATAATTAAAATGCAAAACTTCTTTAGGCGCGTTGAGCACTTTTTCGGTGAACAAAAATCATGGAACTCGCATCATCATCACCGAACGCTTTCCATGAGCTATATGTATATATGTGTACTTTTTGGGTGAACAAAAAGCGTGAAACTCGCGTCATCGTCACCGCACGCTTATCAAGTCATTTTTTTCCCACTCACGTAATAGGAGATAACTCTATTGCTGTTAACTGTGCACTTTGGGAATTAAAAGTAGGGAAGAAAGGAAGACATTGAACAAAAAGGATATACGGATGAATTGGAGAGTAAAAGCAATAGCCCGAAAAGGTCAGGACCGCTTACGTATAAATAGAACTAACTAGAGCCGGGAAGTCCGACTTTTTGAATACTGATACCTTAAAATAAGTACCATAGTCATATAGGTCTCTACTATAAGTATGCAAGACAATAAATTAAGTAAAATTATTTTTTTAACCTAGGTATTTATTAAACGTGGTCAAGTATAAGTTTTTTTTTTGTTTAAAGTTGTATGCCTTGTCTTACGAAATAAACTTATTACATGCTTTATATTAGCTTCACTTGTATGTTTGTAACCGACTCCTTAGGGCGCGATTTTGACCCACTTTAAACGGCCAGATTTCATTCAAATTTTGCACACCTGTCAAAGACCGATGACAATGCAATAATTCGATTAAAAAATAAATATTTTTTTATAAAAATAAATAAAATAAAAAAATTAAATAAAAGCGTGTTTTTTAGTTTTTTAAACTATAATTTTATTTTATTTCTTTCTTTCGGTATGTATGTTAAAAACAGTCTCACAGCCATTACTATAAACTATCAAAATCACTAAATAACAGTAACTGCTATGTTGTTTGAACCTCAATCCCCACTCATGGGATTGTTAACAACTTATAATGTTAGCATAGCCTTTTATAACAACACTATTCATCAATATTTATCAACCGACCAATAGCATTACGTTACTGTATAACCAGTCATAATAATGTCTATTAACTCATTTTGAATAGTGAATTGTTTTAAAATCTATTATACCCCTATTTTTAATAAAATAAATAAGGGTTTTGATGTGGCGACAACATGTATGTAGGTGGATTACTATTTAAACTATTGTCAAAAAAGCATCATGCAGTCAAAGTATCATACAGAAGTAGATAGATAGAATATTCTTTATTGTACACCATTAATAAAAACAGTTGAAAAAAATTATTATCTTACAAACCAGAGTACAATGGGCGGTCTTATCGCTAAAAGCGATCTCTACCAGACAACCTTAGGATGGAGATAATATCAAAATTATTTAATAAATACATAAGTAGTTGATGGCGTACTATTCAAAAAATTGATAAATACTTATATACATACACATACACATATACAGTTACTTAGTGGAGATAATGTAGTATTAGAGACAGCAATTTAGATTTTAGTTATGGTAAAGAATAGAATAATAATATTATAGTGACAGATAATGTTGTTTGACCAAATTTTTAAAGGCTGTAAGAGTTTCAGCTTGCCGAATTTGTACCGGTAGTTCATTCCACAAACGAACGGCCAGAACCATAAATGATTTATCAACAAAAGTTGTTGAATGCGCTGGCACTTTTAATATCAAATTTTCTGATGATCGTAAGAACTTCGTATGAGTATCGTGAAGGAACTCAAATCGTCCTTTTAAATAGGAAGGTGTATGAGGGTTAAACAGTATACTGTATAGCAAAGAGAGAAAATGAGCATTCCGGCGAAGGCGGATAGGGAACCACTTGAGCTTTTTTCGGAATTCAGAGACATGATCATATTTACGCAGTCCAAATATGAATCTAATACAAAAGTTTTGAAGTCGCTCTAGTTTATCTAGTTGGTTTTCGGTGAGGTCTGGAAAGCTGGCATCCGCATAGTCAAGAATTGGAAGTAGCTCAAGTCATTGCTGTTGTATTGTTACATAGTTGACTTTTACTTCCAAAATCTATTGAGAATTTGGTGAGAAAATAAATTAATTGGTTTTGGTTAACAAACCTATTTCATGTAACAATTTTATTATAAATGTTTAATGTTTTTTTCTACAATCAATATAACATGTTATCTAACGTCCTTTAATACTAGCAATCGTATATCGTATATATCGTAGCAATCGTAGTCTATACTCAGATCAGTTACTGCGGTTTAGTTAAGTATATGTTCAATTCGAGTTTTAATTAAACATTTCATGTATCAGATGGGAATTTGTTGATGTTAAGTAATATTGTGTAATAAGTATCATTTGAAGACAGTGAATTATTTTGAGGATACTATAAATATCAGCTGGCATTATAGTTCTAATTAAAATGTGTCGGTTATAAATTTAATAGTCATACACAAAAAAATTAGCATTTAACAAAGTGACTCAAAGATTATTTCTTCATGGAGGGACTAATCTCACTGATATTTCCGTAATTGTGATTCTTCTTCGATAGGATCAAACACAGTGACCGTGATAATAATAAGAATTCTGTGAGGACTAAGTAAATTTAATTAGATGTATATTGAAGGAGTTATAAGTATAAATCAATCCACTTCCATATTAAGTAAAAAGGGAGACAAAAGTTTCCAAAGTGATGGGAGTAAAAGAAACGTAGAGTAAAAGAAAATGAGTTTTTACGTGGGAGAGCCATGCTTCGGCACGTATGGGCCGGCTTGACTCCGCTCGATACCACGGCCTCACAGAAAACCGGCAGTTAAGCAATGCTTGCATTTCATTTCACCGTGTGAGTGAGGTTACCGGAGGCCCTAACCCTTTCTTCTCCCCCCTTCCCCTACTCCCTTACACCTTAAAGGCCTTACGCTGGCGGTTTGCTCCGCCTGGGTGACGCAGCGTCGGGCCCTCAGTGCAGTCATCGGAGGGGATCTCTCGCTACCGGCCGTCATACGCTCCATGGCCGGTAGCGACAGGAATTTTACCGCGGTCGCGACCTTCTGTGAGGAAGTCATCTCACAGAAGGAGGCGGCGGAAAGGGTCCGGGAGGATGACCTCCACTCGGACTTAATTCGCCGCCGGCGAACCGGGCGGCGGAGGCGCGCTTACCAGCGCCTCATGCCGCCCTGAGTGTGGCCGCGGGTGGATGGGACGGGTTTTCCCCTCCACCCGCTATAGTGGCCCCCCGCGAGGAGGCGGCGTCCGCGTGTGCCTGGACGTCGCCTAATTGAGAGATTTTAAGTTTTACCCGGAGGTGGTGCCCGCACTTGCGGGCGGGCGCTAGGAGGGGTCCGGATGTCTTAATAAAAGCTGTTCCCGGATCCCTCCTACATAAGGCGCAGTACGGCACACCGTGTGGTTTTAGTCGGTTCGATTCCGACACACCGCCCCACCGAAAACCCCGGTGGGGTGACGGCCTGAGGGGGTTTCCACACGCCCAAAAAAAAAAAAAAAGGCCCTAACCCTTCCCACTCCCCTATTCCCGTCCTTTCCTTCTCCCCCCGTTTCCCACTCTTCCCCCGTCCCCCTCTTCTCCTACTCCCACCTTAAAGGGCGGCAAAGCACTTGTGACTCTCGAGTTACAGGTGACAATGGGCGGCGGTAGTCATTTACCATCGGGTGACCCGTCTACTCGTTCGCCCCCTATACTATAAAAAAAAAACCTTTTTTCTTTCACCTAGGAGTGACAGAAAAAAAAGGATTTAGTAATGAACAGGGTACAATTAAAAAATGTTGTCTCTATCGTCAGGATTTCCAAGCAGCGTCAATGAATCTAAGTCCTGCAGATACCTACATGACATTGAAATTGTGGAAGCTCCACAAATCAAAAGTTGAAGTTGATGAATCTAAGATTTAAGAGGTTCACCATCTAAGGTTCACCAACATTTGTTGCCTTAAGATGAGTAAAGTGTCTCACTTCCAAAAACTGTCTGAGTAATTTAATAACTTCCGTGAGTGATATTCATAATTTTTAAAGTTGTATGTAGTTTATGAGAGAGTGTAGCTTCAGACACTAATGCAAGAGTTCGCACCACTATTCGGCCTGACAGTAGTCGGGCTTCCCCAAAATACACACGTAATTAGTATAATAATTGATCTTCAATTATTGTCTGTGTAACCAGTGTAACTGATATATACTTGACTCACAGAAAGAAAGTAAACAACGGTCTGTATCGGAAGCTTGTGTATTACTGTCATCAATTTACAACGCTCCCGACTTATATGCAGGCACGAACACATGTGGGAGCCACGCGGCCGGTTACAGGGCGCGCTGCGTCGCCGACGCACACATATACACATACAAACACATCAGTAACATATAGGATCCATACCACTTCATAGGATCTACGTTGTGGAACATTCAACTAGCTTCACAACCGACTTACACTGACTGACTCCTCCTGACAATTCAAAAATACCTACAATGGGCTTACTTTAAATAAATAATTTTGATTTTGAACACAAAGCTTGTATAAACAGTTGTTTATCATGATTAAACGTAACATTTAAATTTACCTAAGTACTTGTTACTAAAAGATTTATTGTAAACATTATTTTAACACCACATAAGAAAGAGGAGGGCGAAAAAGGGTGGGAGGTTGTTCAGTATAATTAAAGATAACATTAGAAGATCAAAGAGTAAATACATATACATGGTTGAGAGTACAAGACGTATTCCATTTCACACTGACTAAATGAGCTCTTGTTAATAGAAATTTGATCTCTTACCTGAATTGATGAGACTTGGAAATTAGGTGTTTCTCTGTTTAAGCGTATCTAAAATGTTATTAGATAAGACTATTATTAGTACGTTATTTAAATAATAATGGAAAACAGTGTCTACTTGTGGTAAATACTTAAATACTATTTTGACATACTAGTTATACGATGGAGGCGCTTCACTAGTCTGAATATAAAAATATTGGTCGAAATTTTGTTATTGTCATAATCATAATCCACTAATGTTTTTAATGCTTAAGTTAGTAAGTGTGTGTGCGTATGTGTAATTTAGTATGTTTGTTGTATGAGTATGAGTTTGTATCTGCAATAGACCCACTTGTGACGGAACACCGTGTGGTTTTAGTCGGTTCGATTCCGACATACCACTTTACCGTTAGCTCCGGTGAGGTGATGACCCGTGGGGGTTTCCACACGATAAAAAAAAAAAATTACCATACCATTAGAATGCATACTTGTTTAATTAAATGGTTTAGAGTGCCAACTGTACTCTGTATACTACTCAAGTGAACCCAATCCTACGATCGTTCTTGTTGAGCGATCAGCGGTCGAGTTGGATGATCGTTGACAAACGTCGTTGTAATCGTCTAATAGCATCAGTCTGGTCGTTTACGTATAATATTCTGTTACTAATAGAGAGCTAATATTATATATTATCCAAAAATAATTATCTTAGTATTGATATTGTCGAAAGTTTACGCGAATGTTACACATTGAAATAAAACTATTTTTAACGGATTCTATCGCGATTTATTTGGTATTGCTATGCTTGGCTTGGGGATAATTATTGCCGCGTAACATATAGAGTAGACTCTGTATGTTACGCGGCAATACTTAAACCCAATACTACTTTCGTATACTAGTCATACTCTTTCCTTACACATTCTGTTATTTGCACAAATTAACTATTATCAAAGTTAGAGAGCTTAGACATTTTTTTTTAAGGTATAGTTGGGAAACGAGTAGACGGGTCACCTGATGGTAAATGATTACCGCCGCCCATGGGCAACTACAACTCAAGAGGCACAAGTGCGTTGCCGGCCTTTAAAGTAGGAGTAGGGGAAAGGTGGAAGAGGGGGAGAGGGGGAGGGAAGGGCCTCCGGTAACCTCACTCATTCTTCCACACTTCACTGCCGGTTTTCTGCGAGGCTGTGGTATCACTCCGGTCCACTCCCCAATTGTTCCGTATAAGCAATATCCCTCTCCTTCCATTGTCTTCCCTTCTTACCTAATTTTTCCCTTTAAATATATTCCCAATTTTCCCATCTTGAATTCCCAAAGTACCCGGTTGGCGGCAATACACGTAGGCTTGCCTCCTGTTACGTCAGTGATGGTAAATAATAGTTGACAAAATGTGGATTTAATGTATGTATGTATTTAATATTATTAGGTAAGACTATTATTGACTATTTTATGTAAAGTTATACACTGTATTCACTGTATTCATACTCATGTCGATCGTATCCACCGCCATATTACCGCACAGTTTGCTTAACCAACATCTAGTTCAAACAAAAACAACCAAAGATTGAAGCTTGAATCTAAACTCATGAGCCGGGCGAGATAACCGCGGGAAAACAAAACTGCCAACATCATTATTCTAACAAGAAAACACACGTAAGTAATTATTAAAAAATACACACATCAAGCTCTTTATAATAGAACCGGTTTCAAAACATAAATGTTAGCACGATGTGAATTTCTCACATAAATTTGAATGAAATGTTTTTAGTTGAAGGTAAGCTGAAAGCAGCCGTTTTTAATAAAGCTTAATATTTTTGCTTCTTTTTCAATTCATGGCAACATTCATATACGTATTAGTTTTTAAGTGCACATACTTCTTCTTACCAACATCCAAAGGTTGACTGGTATAGAATACCTTAAGCATTAAGTCCGCCTATGTCTAAAATGAGCATAAAGTTTAAAATACGTAACTAAAAAAATATCGAATCAAATCAAAACAATTTATTTCAATTAAAGGTATAGGTGTTTTTAAATAGTAAGAATTTAGAGTCAGTCAGAATAAGTCAGCCGGGAAGCTAGTTGCCGTTCCAATACGTAGATCATATGGAGATGATCAGGCAAGAAACTCCAAGAACACTATTTTTAACATGTTTAGCAATTTACTGCTTTTAACCAGGTCAACTATATTGAAGGGAGCCGAACGATCCGACACACATGATACCCTAAGCAGGACTTCTAGACGAGCATGACATACTCAGAACTGCCAGGCATTACAGAAAAAAATACTTAATAAGCGTCTACACAGATCTCATGTCAATTCAAAATTTTCTAACCTACATTGACAATAAACTGTAAAATTAATGTCAATAATGTGTAAAAATTAACAATGAAAAATATCAATTGATACAGACATGTCAATGATACATGAAGAAAATAAAACGTATACACAAATGAAAATTCATAATGAGAAGCAGAATCTAAAGACCACCACTCATTTACAGTGAGGCTGTGGAGCAGGCTAGCATTTTGTCAAGCGTATTTATCAGTTATATAATCATCTAGTTTATATTATACTCGTTAATAGACCGTGCGTTTTAAACAAGTTTTTCATCGTCCACATAACACTTCATTTACATCTAGCGAATATTAGCCGAACTACGTAGTAATTACTATTTCTACATCTATGAACCTTCTCGCGCCGATTGTTATGTATATAATATCTAACAATCACCCTAAAAACTGAGGCCCGCTAAGTTTAATCGTTTATCCTGGTCATCCTGGATTTATTATTTTATACCTCATCAGCATAGGTTCACCTGCCCTTTTCTCCATAAACAACTTGACCAGTTTCATTTGACTAATATACTTGAATTGCGGCCCGATCAATCCATCCGGCTTAGGCGATGAGAAAGAAATTTTCTGACACGGACGCGGCAGGTTGCTTCATCACTTAAAAACGTGGAATTCGAGATTTCCCGGTATATACACGTGAGTTAAAATTTATATCTTTAATTAATATAAAGTATTAAGAGCCTAAATGCTCATATAAAAGCATCAAATTCAAAAATGCATTCGAAACTAATCACGGTTTCAACATTTTTCACAAAACCGCAACTGGCCGAAACAACTTAGCAAACTAAGATTGATAGTTGCAACTATTTAGAAGTTGCAGCACCCAGGACTACACCTGAGCGCAGTAATTAAAGCCCAGACATTTATTGATAGAGTTAAGTTCGTTAAGTTATCATGTTATTTTCTTTGTTCACGGCTGTATTGTGAGAAGATAGTTTAGTAAATTCGGTTTTATTCAGGTGTTATGAGGTATTAAATATAAGCCGGGAATTATAACAAGATAAGATTATCGAAGTTAGTTTTATGGTCAATTAATGATGTATGGTTATCAGTCAAAATATTAAGTACGACATAGGAAACTCCAAAGAAATAACACGTCTGTGGAGGAGCGGTTATCGTGTCCCTCCAATACAAAGAGACCAGGCTGACCGCGGCCCAACGGTTGATGCTGGGAAGTTGTATCTATAAATTAAAACATAAAGAGAATTCTTTGTATGCATTTTTAAGAAAGTTTTGCGAACGTAGGAACGGGAAATTTGGAATGTTTAGAGTTTATGTTTAGAAGTGCAGAAAGCTAACATTTTTAAACAATATGTTACAAATTTTAAAATGAAGTGAAAACGTCGTTATCAAGCTATAGGCGTCCAGTATATATGTTGACCTGTCATAGTACAACAGTGTAAGTCTACATAAGGACCGTTGAAGTTATACTGGCCAATGAAATATACCAAAACTGAATTATGGTCGAAATTTGACCATATTAGTCGGCGATTTCTAGTATACCTATATTAATCGGCGCGAGAACTTTCATTGTGCGATGCAGGATCAGTAGGTACTCCGTAGTTTGGTGTGTCTTCGTTAGATGGCATTGATGTATGTTTTTCGCTGTATGTAGATGAAGAGTTCGTTTATTGAACGCGCAAATATTTGAATTGCCAGTCGAATTAAAAAAAATGTTTTATTTTTATTTTATACCCCAAATCAATCAAAAAAAGGTGGTTAAAGGTCATTTACCATCACGCTACGGCCCTTGGCAGCGGAGTAGTGACTCAAAACGTGAACTTAAAACAGCGTGGCTACAATCTTACTATTCTTATAAATGCGAAAGTTTAGATGGATGGATGCTTGCCACAGAGATAGATTAGTCTGGATTAGAACATAGGCTATTTATCCTGAAAAATGTACGACTCTCGTGGCATAGATTTTTCCACGCGAACGAAGTTGCTAAGCTAAATTGCTAAAAACTATTTTTTTTTATTTAAATCAAGGCAGCTATAAGTAACTACAACAAGATAATGTTTCTTGTTAGCTCGTGCCTATCTGCTTGTACGGTTGAAAATGAATTACTTTTCAGTTTTAACAGAAGCGGAATTTAATAAACATATCTCTGTATTCAAGTGTAAACTATTATATAACTATAATACTGAA
>OY982564.1:24223431-24385913 GCA_963859945.1 Euplagia quadripunctaria | reverse complement strand
GCGGATGTACTGACGAAACTCTCCTTCCTGCACACTGTGACGTTGTCCTCACTCACCTCCATTGTTTGGCCCCGAATGTACCGAAACATAGCACAGTTGCGAGTAACAGTGTAGCATGTATGTCGAAGTTATCAATTGTGAACACAGAATATTGAATGTTTTGTACTTTAAGTATAACGTGTGAACAAGTTATATATGAATTATCGACTTGCTCAAATATTAAATTTTTTCGGTACGAGATGATTCGTAGAGACCGTTCAACACTACTGAAATACTGATTTAGAAATGTTAAAGTTAAGTGATATTATTATGTAATTATAAAAATACGAATTTTAAACGAAAAAAACGTTGAGACGTTGGTAATTTTTCCGTTTGATTTTGTCCTTGTAAATATATTTGCTATATGATTTACTAAATGAATGTAACATATTATTAATGAAAAAATAGATGAACACAAATTTTAAGCGTTGTTTTACTGTTCCTTTTCGTTACTCCATTTGTTTTCTTCAAATTATTGCAAAATCAGATTGGAATTGTGACATATCTCAAATCTATTTTTAGGAAATACACATTGCAAAGCTGCAAGTAATTGTTTGTTTATTCGAAGATAACACTAAAACTACTGGACCGATATTTATGTTTGCTTAAATCATCAGGTTTTAATTTATTATATTTAGTTGCTAGCATTCAGTAATTGCTGTAATATATATGTATATGCTATTAACTAATAATAATAAAAGATTTTGATTAGCACACAAGTATATTTATAAACGCAACGGAGCTGTAACCACAGTCACTCTTGACTTGAACAGCACTGCAGTCTTAGAAAAAAACGTTTTCCTGGGAGCACCAGGACCATATTAGTCCGCAATTTGCTCTTACGTTAGGAGTTACGTCAGGAAGAAATTAAGTAATAAAATAAGAGAGGCTAGATTGTGAAACGAGGTATAAAATTAAACAATATTAGGAAGTATAAGTAGGTACCCATATATCGTACTAATTAATAAACTAGAATCAACATTTGCTACATATTTTTTCCCTTATAAATGTTCACGATAAGTATCGTTAAGTGGTTAGGTAACCAGCATGATAATTGACTGCAAACATGAATAGTTAATGAGAATTAGTTAAAATAAAAATGATAAATCACCTAGTTAAGACTCCTCAATACTCATACTCCTACGTTTTATCAAGAATTTGGCAAAATCATCTTTCTCCGGATCAAAAGAACATATCTTCTCACACTGGGCAGCCGTTGCCGCTTGCTGGATCTGTTCTCCAAATGCCTTAACATCGTCTCTCTTTAGTTCTACCATGTACTTCCTGGATTCCATCAATACAATAGCATCATCCCTCGCCATCGACCAAACACTCGGTTTCACACGGGAAATCATGTTATGCCCAACATATACACCATGGAATAATCCCTGAAACTGAGGCTTATGTGGGTAATGATCCAACGCTGACAGAGATAGAAAATGCACCTTTCCATAATCCACATTTATGTAAGTATCGCGATCCTCACGCAGAAGTAAAGGCGCTTCAGGTCCACTTTCAGATATTTTAGCGTCAATTTCGTTTAAGATAACCATGCCTAAATTCTTTTCAGTTTCCAAGTTCATGGTAGTCACATCAAAACTGTCCCGGTTTTCCAATTCGTACAACATTCTCATAACATTGCGCTCTGCTATATCTGTAGCACGTTTGAAGTTTACTCCATGGGATGACTTTAACATGTCCTTGTCTTCACAATCCAATCCATACCCAATATATGGCGAAGTTACTATATCTCCTAAGTAGCCTCTATGCAGGTACCTATCCCCGCACTTACAAACACCGGCAGCTAAACTTACATTTGGGCGGCAGACTTCAGTTTCAAGCCACGTGAAAGATACACCGTGTTCTCTAAAGTGTTTGTACTCCGGGTAACAGATGCGTTCTGCAATTTCCTTCAGCCTCATGTGGTAATCCCAATCGAAGACTCCCATTCTGTGATCGTATCTCGTGCCGAGGCTATGCCTCAAGCGATGCTCCCAAAGCTCACATGCGTTGAACTGATTGGTGTTGCCAGTAGTCCAAAAGTTTAAAAGATTTTCCATGTAGTCACGTTCACGATACTTCATTTGTTCTATAGAAACACAAGGTAGAAGGCTGCTCATGTACTCTGGGTTAGTTGCCATGCCTACTAACTGACGAGACTTTGCAATCAAATACCTTGATGTAGAAGGACGTAGTAGGAGGTTCCCATAAACTTCGAGGTAACGTCTTGTCTTTTCTAAGAGACCACATCTTGTAGTCTTTTCTAGCGCCATGGATGTAAGAAGCAACTGCCTGGCTATAAGCTCTGGACACCCATCGACAACGAATAGATTCATGTAGCGCCTATCATGACGATACGCTTGAGAGAGCGTCTTGAGGAGATGCCTGCCATCGCCGCCTCCAATAACGAGAAAATTGAGCTCGTAGGCATTTTTATCTCGACGTTTTAAGTATTCTTCTTGCAAATCGATAGCTGGACTGATACCCCAAAACATTTTGTATCGTCGCCACGGCTGACTGTTATAGAATGAAAATCATTGTCATGGTGACAGGTAACGAAGCGAGGTTATTTAGAGAATAGGGCGTTGCTATGGTAACCGTCTATTTACGTTCCATGGGCCTGTGGTTGATAGGCGATCGGCATTAAAGGACGCAGCTTTATATATATCATGAAGGTCCCAGATAGCCACTCGAGCGGAATTCAAGTGGCATATTGATTAACTCAGGATACTAATAAGCTTTGATGAGGGTTAGTGAGTATTTTTGATATTGAAGGGCATGTAAACCGTCGATAAGTAAAATAAGTTCAAAGTATTTGGTTATTTTTGAGTTACTAGGTAATTAGTAACTTCCACATTGTAAAAAAAAAACACGCGAAAGAAAAGACGTAAAAAACCAAACGTTTGAAGTTACTTACCTTTAGATATACCAGAGACATCAGCTTATTGTCAAAATAATATTGCTATTATTTAGTACAGCCTACCTACACGTATATTAGACGTTTATGTACGGATGACCGCACCTATGCTATTCAGCATCGGAGGTCTGCTACATTGCGACTTTTCTACTCTTTTGCCTTTCCCTTTCATTTCGTGCATGACGTCACTGCCATGTCGTTTGTTTTGAATCGATTAATCCAGCAAATCAAAAGAAAATACGACGACTTTACGGCGACGGCGAAGGTTGAATGTGAACTCAAAAACTCGATTAAATTTTGAGCCCTCTGAGTTTCTGAGTCAAGGCTTACCTACCGCCTTGTATCTTTCCTTCATGATCTATTCCTTTGTTTTTTATACAACTGGCAAACAAGTGTAGTTACTGTGAAAATAACAGCTATTCCTCGAGTTGTGTACCTACGTACATGTTTACACCTTGAAAAGATAAAATTATATACTTACCTGAAAAAACGCAGCTTCATGACGGTGTACACAACAATAATATTTATGCACATTAATCATGCAAATTCCAATTTCTATGACACAAAATACTCGATAGTGAAACAGATTAATATAAGAGTACTTGAATCAATTTGAACGCCACAATTGCAGGATAGACTACGTCGAGACAACCTTGATCACGTTCGGAAAAGAGACACGCGTTTGTATTGTAGCAGTCGCGCGCTTGTATTATAGCAGTCGCGCGTTTGTATTTTAACATCACATAATATTGAACACTTGCTAAAATAATATAAAATACACTGAATGCCTAATAAAAGACAAATTAAATCTTATAATAATTTATTCGTTATAATAAAATAGTAAATGCCTCTGTGCTTAGAAATATTAACAAGTTTTTAAAATAGTAGCAAATATTAACGGGAAACAAATTACGAATATTCGAGTAGATGTGTCAAAAGCGCATAAAAAAACAAAATCCTCGGATGTGATTTTACTAATACCATTTTCATTAGAAAGCTGAAATAGTTTAGTTAAGTTTAGATACGTGACATTTCGTTCTTTTTTGTTTTTTTGTTGAACTTAGTGGACTTGAGGTTTCGCTCTCTATGGAGTAATACAGCTGACTGGTCACAAATTTCTAGGCTTTAAAGTACTGCAGCACCGATGTTAAAATAAAGCTGTATTAAGACTTTCGCTTTGTACGACAAAAATCGAATACAGTTTCGAAAGCAACTAAAACTCTCATCATCCTCCATCCTCTGCGCCTTTTACTGCCATTAAACTTCCACAACCCAAGTACTCGGCGATATCGAAATTCTGTAGTTAGACTAGGTTGTTGGGCTTTTTAGGACTCCAACTACCCGTAACGAATGCGAAAGATGTTCGTATGGCAACTGGGACCGACGGCTTAACGTGCTCTCACTCAACAAATATAACTCGTAAAAAATATTAGTTTTTACCACAATAAAAACAAGTAAGTATTTAATATTTTGTTAATCAAATCAAGAAATGTTTAAATGCCTCAGTAAGAACAAATTTAAGTACAGAGAAACCTTTTTCGTTTCATTATTTTATGGATAAAAAGAACAATGTTCCAGAAGTAGGTTCACCTTGTTGATAATTTCGGAAAGGGCCTTCTGATATTGAATGGGATAATCTCATCAATAATTCTTTCCATGAATAAAACTGTAGGTACTATTTCAACTTTCTAGTAAAAGTATACTTCATATTTTAAAAAAAAGTAATTCAATCTGATAGCTCAATAAGATTTGTTCTCTGATACCAAAATCACTACAAATATTTACATACTTATTACTACTGCATATATGCACTTACAACATATATCTCCATAAAGCCTACTGTCCACTGAAGCGTAACACTGAAGCCAGTGTACGTCATAATAAATACTGCCATATCATTGAATGCCATGAATTCTATTACATAATTATAATATTCCGATATTTTTATTTTCTGAAGATGGCTCTGGTAAAATAATATTACTACGTATATATTTATTTCTGTTTAATAAAGTTATAATTATAGATATATAATTGCAGTGATTACGCTTAGTATTACGCTTTAGTGAATAGTCTTCATAATAATTCTTCGTAAATAGAAACGATTCAGATCGAGCCGTTTAATTCTATATTTGGTATCATCAACTTAACTACTCTAACCTAATTACGAAAGTAAAACAATGATAATCCAATGAATCAGATAACAGTATGAATTGAAAATCTAACAATCGCATAGTGTAATCGATTTTCGTCGAAGCAGTTAGTCATCATACGTTTCTGTGTATTTATGTATTCAGGGACCTAATTTAAGGCAGAAATGCTCCAAATGTGCACTTTACAACCGAAATGTTAGATTTTTCCATTAAGTCTGTGCATTCTGAAAAATACTGACATGAAAAATCAGGAATCAAGAATATGTTCGGATTTCCAATACGAAAATCGAATGTGTACCTATACCTAGTCAGCTGAAGAAATCGATAAAGTCTGTAGATTGTGATAAATTTTACACTCGGTTTCTTCTAATTCTAAAAATAATAAAAAAGCTTACAAATATAATATTTATTCTTTACTTAGTTTTGGCTTCAAATATTAGTTTAACTTTATTATTTCTAAATATTTATTTCTTCTACCTCTCAATAAATGTATGTACTCTTAGATTATAATATACGCTACATTATATACATCTATCTTGCCGTTAACTAATATAAGTACCTACATAGATCTATAGCATTTGCATTTTTTTTATATTAAAATAAGTAGTTTAAAATAAACTATTTTGGTAACTCTTTGATGCTTACCTTCTGCAACTGATTTCACACCGGACCGTTGTTAAATGCACATAACTGCTATAAGAGCATAGACGGCAAGCTTAAGACCTAGCCTTGAAGTATAGCAGAAACTACCTGTAGGGGTAATGTCTTCGAATTGCCGCCTGTACGAGTCTGGGGCTGAATGAAGTAGAATCCCGAAAACGGCTATTGGAACTCCCCAAGTAAACGTAGATGCTCGAAGTAATTTATGGGAAGCGCCTCGATTGAATACTTTTACTAATTTCTTATAGGATAAAACAGAACGGAAACAGAAACAAAACGGACTGGATAATGTAAAATAATTCCTAGGAACATACATCCTTTGTTATAGGTCTTGAATTTTATGAAAACAGTGATCAAGAAACATGTTACGAGCAGCAAAACTGCTAGACATAGTTGTAACCAGATTTTGTTATTAAAGTCTCTTCGCCAGGATCTGAATAGAATGGCAGTTATATCCACCATGGTCAGGCCTAAGATGGATAGGCAGCATCCAATTATAGATAGGATTTCGAGGACCGCTTAGTCTAATTCGGAAAATATAGTTCTGGAGACCAGCATCTCAGCAAAGTGCGTTAGATGCGTGCACTGGCAACTGTCCATCATCCCTGGTTCAGATGCTTCGACAAATATGCAACCATCCTCTGACCAGGAGCCGATGCTATCATTGTCAAATTTCCAGTAGCCACAAGTTCGACTCTGGTTGCGTTTTGCTTCACTTAGAGGTCGGAAATAGATGTCTATAGCCTGTAATAAAAAAACCCAGGTGTAAAAATAAAAATAAAAATTTAACAAAATAAAAACTTCAAAACACATATAATCAGCGAGTTTTTTTTTATTTGATATTAACGACACAATTTATATGTAAATATGTTTATCCGTGTTCTGGAGCAAGTCTAGATTTAGATGGAGCTATATTTTTATAATATGTAATACTCACAGACATGCTACCTCCAATTTTACAGTAACTGGTGACTAAATTTTATCTTTTCATAAAGTGAACAGAGGATTTGGAAATGACATACCTCTCCAGTCTTAAATTGGTTGGTGTTCTCAACGTTGATGCTGAGGATCCTGCTGTTAACGCTCTTGGTAGTAACATTGGTTTGAAAGGCTCGGTCGTTGCGGAACACCACGAAGCTAATACGCAGGGACGAGGAGGCCACTGATTTTGGCAGGTTCACCACTGCTTCGCTTGTATCCACAAATAGTTGGCTGGAGTTGAACCCATCTGCAGGAAATTGCATTAAAAATTTAAAGTTGGGGGGAAGAACCCGGTCATTGATCCCAAGGTCGGATGACAGTTTACTTCGAAGGCTGTTCCGATAGGTAAAGAGGAATAAAATGTACTATTCCAATTATCTTATTACTATTTTAAATTAAAGAAAAATCTGCCTAGAATTTGTGACTTTGGACTAGAAACTTACAGATTATTTTTTAGCGTTGCGCGTTGCAAGAGACTAATTAATTCCCTGTTCGAAAAAGCTCGAAAAAGGTTTCGTTATTCATTATACGTAAGGCGTAAGGACGTCCAAGATAAGCATAACATTGATTTAAGTCACCTTCATAAATATATATTCGTTAGCAGAATAGTCACATAAACAGTAATTTAAAAGTTATAAACCTAATAAAATGAGTTTTTTTTTTAAGTTAAACGTTTTTATTATAAAGAAAGAAACCAAATAATGATGCAGATAATGTACTAAAGGCTAAAAAATAATTGGAAAATAAAAGGTGGGGTTTAGCGTAAACTGAACCTACCTACTAACTGTACGCTACGCATTCTGCAAAAAATATCCATATTTCATTCCTAATTTTAACCCAGCTTCACGCTAGTAATAAAAAGAATACTAATTTGGAAAACAATTCAAACTTCAGTAACATCATTAATTTTTAAACCTTTCCATAGTTTTGGTTTGAACGAAGAGGTTTTTTCACTAGAAATTCTCAAATAGAGATCAATTCTTAATATTTTATGACATCTTTAATACAAATTCATAATCGTTGCATTTTGAGTACAGCGGAACCAATCATGTCAGCTTAATCTGACATCACACTTACAGGCGCTTTCAGTACAGTTAACTGATTATCAGTCAGGTTTAGCACACTGACAATCCTTACCCCGTAAAATCTCAAAGGCACCATCAGTGAAGGTATCATTTTCCCTGGTAGCTATTCTAAGACCATTCACGGGCATGCTTGGATCAGCTTTAGTCACTAACAGAGCTACATTGTTTCTGACTTCCCGGGCAGTGTCAGTTCCGTTCAACTTTAAATTGTTGCCAATGCTGTCCAACAAATTTAGAAGTCGGCCGGGTATCTCCAAGGACACATCATTTTCAAGAAGTTCATCAACCTGAAGAAGAATATTGCTATGACTAACACATTGCACAACAACTGCCAAAATACGTGAATTATCTGAAATTATCTGGTAAATGCACTATGTTGTAATAATATAATGAATAATAATTAGAAAAGTAAGGTAATATTGCCTTCTACCAATCAACAATAACAATCACTACATATTATAAAACAAAGTCCCCCGCCGCGTCTGTCTATCTGTCTGTTCGCGATAAACTGAAAAACTAGACAGAGCAAGGTTTAGGTGTATAATTTGTTAAGATTTTGTGTAAATTGATTGAAATCTGATAATGATTGTTGAAGATGTGCCTGCCACCCGTGCGAAGCCGGGGCAGGTTGCTAATATATAAATAAAAATGTGGACATAAAAGTGTAACGTGAATCATTTATTATAAAATGTTTTAAAAGTATTATATTGTTGTGATTTTTGATGATGAAAAATAGAAAAAATTTAGCTAATTGACGGAAATTCTAGACAGACAGACTAGACGAACATGGAACAGCGTACACAATATAAACAAGGAGTAACTCTAGGACCAAATCAATCAATATAAATAATCCAATGCTTTACACATACTTACATTTAAATCTTTTAGTATGACCATGCGCAAAGTAATATCGACCAAATTATCCGATTCTAATAATTAATACGACTTCATTTTTGCCTTGCCAACGAAGTAGTCATTTGTATGAAATATAAACTTACCCGATCAAATGCCTCAGTAATTTCATGAACGGGCAATGTGTCATTCTGTAGAAGCTGTTCCAGATTGTCCATAACTTGCTGCAGCTGTTCGTCAGGCTGAAAGTATAAACAACAGAATTATATGTGTAATAAAATTGAATTTCTTGAATTATTGGTACACTTGGCACACTTATCATAGATGTGCTTTTAGACCAAAAGGGAATGTATTCGATTGTTATCTCCAAGTATAAAATGCTAATGTACGCTACCCTTACGCTGTGCGTGAGAATTAGAAGTACATTGCTCCTATTCTATGAATTTATTGAATCTACTATCTATTATGTCTACGTAAGTCTTCTAGCATAGAGATCTACCAAATTACGTAAAAATCATGTATGACGAAATTGTCCCCCTTTGAAAGTTCTAAAAAAAACCGGAATAGCATGTCTATCTTTTGTGGTTGACTCACCATTACCTTTTTTATGGTAATCAAATTTGTTCTAAAATAATACATTATTTGCGAAGTTGTTTTTATAAATATGATATTAATCCTTATCCAAATAAATATTAAGTATACTACTATATTAAGTACACAAGTATTTAATTTTGGACGAAATTGCCCTTGACATCATTTCATTTCAATGAATATCTTAGGAGATATCACAGTTTTAATATAACTCCGCAACAAAATAATGATCAGGTACCACGTGCGCATTTATGATGTGCAAGATGGGCGGTCGCAAGTGGGAGGGCGCTGGGCGGCCGCCGGTAGCTCTGCAAGGTACCATGCCGCGCGGCTCAGGGTTTAGACGCGTAGTCAGCTCCTTCCAGCACGATTGTGTTCAGTGAACTGCTTTTTTAATATGTTTTTGTGATATCTCATCATTTAATAATTCTTTTTAAAAAATAAGTTTTGTTTTAATTAATTTCTTTATATTATATTTTTATTAAATTATTTCTTAACTAAGTAAATAAGTAGTTACCGTTCTACATAGGTACTTATAATACATAATTTAATTTTATAGTAATTTTCTATCTGGTATTGTTTGTTACCCCAGCAGGAAAGTGGCTCCTGGAGTGATATGGGTGGAACGTATAATTAGTGCGTAATTTGCTGTGAATGTGCGCCGCATAAAAAAATGTGCATATTATCGTATTGATAAAAACGGAAAAAACAATTCCTGCTGGAGTAACGTTGTTCCAGCAGGAAAATTCTAAACGAATAATCGGATAGAGAAAGATTGTGCATGGGCAGAGAGCTTATATTTGTGCAAAACTGTGGGCCGAAAATATAATTTATGCGTCTTCAGGTTTTTGAGATATTGCATTTTCTGCAGGAGTAATTTTTTGCAGAATTGTGTGTCTCAAAAATGTATGTAGAAGAGACATACACGAGTAGCTCTTTTTTTTGTGCAAATTTTGACAGAATAAAATTTAAGATAATATTAATAATCTTCAAGTAATCGCGCTCTTTTGAAATGAGAAAGTATAGTTTCGCTAATTCTTTTAACGTTTTCTTTATTCTTATTTAAGCAGGTATAAAATTAGGATCACCTACATAATTATTCACCTTAGGATTTTTTTCTTAATTATATGGTTAGTTTACCTAATTTCTACGTTCAAGTAATCAAGTAATTAAGTTCCTTTTATCTTTTTCGCCATTTTTTTAATTACTTAACATGTTTCCGTTAAGGTATCGTTTGCCGTAACAATTAATAAATCACATGGGCAAACATTTAAGCACGTAGGAATTGATTTACGTCAATACTGTTTTTCACACGGACAACTATAGATATGTTGCGTTATCATGATAAGGTTCCGGAGAAAACCAGTATGTTCTTGAACTGCAAGGAAATAAAACTAAAAATATCGTGTACGCAGAAGTACTCCAAAATACCTACTGCAAAATTACTACTAGTTATATAAATACCTACATAATATTACTACATGGTCACATTTTACAAGACCCCAGTAGTTTTACCAAGCGTAGAAACGCTTCCCGTGGAGAACAGGAGTTCTCGTGTCATTTTTTCTTGTAGTTCAACTCTTACTGATCATATCGTGATGTACATAAAATAGCTTCTTAAAGTAATGTAATAAGTAATACTCTTAAAGTAATGGAATATACTTTAGTAGGTATTTTCCTCAAATTAACGCAGGTGAAACCGCGGGGCACAGCATTACAATACATACATTGTAGGTACAGCATTGTCCACGCTAGCTAGATAATTATGGTAATCTAAAAATAAAAGAGATGGTTTCATCTTACCTTTCACTCGGCAGTACGTTAACCATTTTGGCAATTTTGTGCAGTTTCGGCTGCTGGGATTAACCAATACTGACTGTTAATGTCAAGTGGAAAAAAAGACAAAATAATTATAACTATACAAATGAAGACTTACTCTCAATGTAGTTGTTGGTGCTTCAGTAGCAGTCGTTTCTGTGGTCGGTGTTAGTGTGGTCGGTGGGAAAGAAGGTTCAACTGTTATAATCGTATCATTCAATTGTCGTGTGTTAGTAACGTCCGTGGTGGAAATGTCCGTGGTATATGGAGTGGTGGTATATGAGGTGGTTGTTGATGGAGATTCTGTGTCGTCGCCGTTGTCGTATTCAGAATTTTCTGAGGAACTGCTACTTCTGTTCTTAATCGTGGTCTAAAAAGTAATGATGTATATTAGTTTGTGCCATGCCTTACAAATAATGCTGGTGATTATTTTTGATGCAAGTATCGCGACTAGAAAAGTTACTCGTACCTAAGAATATGAGAACCGAAACCTCGTAAATAAGCATCTGAATAGTCAACTCTATGTTTGATACTAGAATGATCTAGAATGGTGAAATGAAATGCTCTGTGGATAGGGTTTGTGTGTAAGCTGGCTCGGTTTTGAACAGAGTTACTAAAACATTTCTTGTATCTCTGTAATGAACAATTTGTGCATCTGAGTTACTTTTGAACTAAACCATTAAAAATAATAGATTGTTTGAAACTAATTAGCTTGTATTACAAACTACATATAACTGAGATCGGTGAGATCCGGGTGTATCTGAAAATGGAACACTTACTTAAATCACTGAAAGGGCATGACTCTAGCATGCAGTTACAAAAAGAGTCATACACTTTCAGTGATTTAAGTTAGTGTTCCATTGTAATTTACACCCTGTATAATGGGGCTATAAAATGGGCTTCATAATATTTACCAGGTAGCAATAAATTTGTAGTGTACATGCTAACATACAGCACCCAAATTATTGATATAAATTACAAATTTATTGACAAATGAGCAAAATAATGTGCGTATTTATCGTTTTTATCATATTAAGTGATGTTAAATGGAATTCTCGTCTACAAAAAAGCCGCTACCTTTGACCCCTGTGGTACTGTTTTATAACTTACTATATCTCTAAAGGGGGACATTTCGTGGGGCATACTGACTGTAACGTTGGCGGTTAACTCGGCTTCAGCCTCCATTTGACAGGTTTCATCACTGGTCGTCACCACTACCACTCCATTGTTGAAATTGCCAACACAGGAGTGAATATCACATTTTTCCGTTACTTTGTAGACTGAAACGGAATTATTTATTAACTTTAACCAAACATATTTATGAAGTTGATCAAAATTATTGATATTTTTTTAATATATAGTTTTAATTATATAGAGGTAGGCGTGGATATAAGTATATTTATCACTTCACCATATTGTAAACAACTAGCAACCCGCACTGGCTTCGCACGGGTACAAATTATACACCGGCTGTCATTAAAACTAACAATATACGGCTGTCATTAAAACGCGCGGGTGTGAGGCTCTACGAAGTTTGCTACGATTTAATAGCTGATCGGCGTAGATATAAAGTGTGTATTATACTGTAAAGCAAGCCAAGCTGTGCCTAAGTACAAATGTGTCAATAAATGAAAGGATAGCTTAAATTTGAAATTCGTAATATTGTAAAAAAGTTTACAGATCAGCTCAATACGAAGACTCTAATATAAGAAATTTTTCTTTTTTTTTTATTGTGAAATATCATAAGCGTTTTTCTTCCAACTCAAGTGATGGAAAGTGACGATGAAGACAAAGATGGTACATGGATATCCAAGAGAACCCTATTTACTCTACACATGAACGGATTCCAGGATTATAATTGACTGGAAAAATAGACGCGGGCAGTTCATTTCACATTTTGGCAACTCGAACTAAAAAGGAGCTGTCAAAGCGTTTGGTTCGACTTTTTGGTGTTTCGACAACGAAAAGGTGGGAGCTCCGTCTGTAGTCCGATAAAGGAATGGTGAAGGTTCAATTAATTCGAAGAGAGCTTTCGCCCCCTCACCAAAGTAAATCCTACAACAAATACGGTTATTGCCTCACCATGACCCTCCAAGGCTTCGTTCCATAGCGGGGTGGCGTATATCAAGAGGTCACCAGTCGACCGTCCTCTGCGAAAACCGTATGGGCTGTCACTGAGGAGGCTCATTGGTTTCAAGATATGCCAAGAGACGGTTATTCTATACACGCTCCATAATCTTGCATATTAAGGAAGTGATTGCAATGGGACGATAAATGGGCCTGTATGGCTTCCCCTTTTGGGTATAGGTTGAACGTTAGCAAGCTTTCAGGATCTGGGGACCTTGCCAGTTTCTATTGAGAGTCGATAGAGCCGCGTCAGCACAGGAGACAACTCGGCTGCGCAGCGCTTCAAAACCACTGCGGGAATGCCATCTGGTCCACTGGACTTATTCACGTCTAAATGCAGCATACATTTACGATCCACGGCTTTGCTTCTGCGAGCGTCAGCCCAAGCCAAATATGCTTCCCACTTACGCTTTCAGCTGAGAGGCAGTCAGTGTTAACCATGAGCGACCTTTGTTTTCGAGGGATATGTCAGCAAATGGAATAAAGTACTCCATTGCTTGACACAACACGTCTAAGATATCAGCAGCGCAGCACGATAGATCTTTAGAAGAAAAGTAGACCCGCCGCCAAGGATAAAAGGCGAAGAATTTTATCCCAATCTGCTGACTTGTACCGCCATACCCGCTTGGTGCCTTTTGGGCTAGTTTCAGAAGACGAGTAGTGCGACACAGATTTCACCACATAGTGATCCGACGTCCCAAGAGGTGGTGAAACGGACACCAAATGTCTGTCAGTATTGGTCGTCAGCAAAAGCTTCAAGCAATACGCAGTGTGATCTGCCACGTCAGGGATGCGTGTGGGCTCATGAACAAGCTGAGAGAGGCCACAAGTTATTACAACCCTATAAACTTCTCTCTCAGTGTGGTCGATATCCTGGTACGGGCACAGCTACTCCCCATGGTGGGCATTAAAGTATCAAGAGACATTGGAACTGACAATAACAATATTATGAAAGATAATGAATTTTAATTATTTAGTGGCACGTGGTTGTCATCGTGTTGTCTCCTCATCAGAAACTCTTCTTTATTTAATTAAAAATCAGGCAAACTATAATAATAGATATCCAGTTCTCAATATCCTACCAATGCAATTGGGGTACAAATTCTTATTTTACTTCTATAAAATCAATTTTATCTTGGTTTTATTATTTAGCCGCTGTCTGTGACTGAATAAAAACATTTCTCAAGTAACCATTGCTTTAAGACTATTCCCAATTTCTTATATGGCATCTCTTTTATTTCTTTGGTATCTTGTTATACATATTACATGACAGTTCTTTTATATAATAAAGTTCTTGGAATTCTCGGTAGCACTATTCAATTTGAATCACGAGAGTTTCCCCGATAAATATCTTTAGCACAAGTAAACAGGTTTTTATTAAGTTTTAAAAATTTAGCACATTCCAAACACGCAGGGGAATGTGAGTATATGTAGCTTTTCAAATAAATGCTTGGATGAAATCTACGGCGCTACCCTACAGATTCCTCTTACACCCTTTGTTGGAGCAATGAATACTATATTTATGTATGGTATATACTCTGAGAAAATAGTACTTCTATTTCCGCAGAGAATAATACCATTGTTTAACACTGAAGCTACATAGTCATGGTACGCGCTAAAGACAGTTGTTTATGTTGACGTTCGCGTGAGCTTAGCTAAAACGTAAACAAAGCGGTTGACTTTATTGCATATATTTTCTACTAGTCTAAGGTCTCGCTGCAGGATTGCTATGTTCATCAATGAATATGTATACCACTATAAATTCAAAGTTTATCGTATATTTGTAAATGACGTCTAGCCGCGACGCTGGTGGGCACGTGGCTAAGTGCAAGCCGGACAATTAGCCTACTTTTATGTTTCCAATATAGAATGCGGGCAACGCATCTATGCCTATAAAAACATCTTAGATGTTTATCATGTATTTAATCAAAATCAAATTTTTATCTACCATTATAAAAGGATCAATATGTTTTGGCCGGGTTGCCTATTAAAATTTGTCTGTTTATTTTAAATTAAATTTATATTGATTGAATTTTTAGAAAAAAATTGAAATATTGGGAATTTATTGAAACAATTTCGGAACAAATAATTTTTCTTCTAGTTCAGATATATATATATATATATATATTATTTTATTATGGACTCTATCCCGCGCGAAGAATAAGCGCAGGAATTCATAACTTTGTTTTTTTTTTGACAGATGAGAGTTGACATAAGTCTTTGTCGTAGAGATAGTTTATTTTCTTGGTTTATGATAGTTTATGATGTCTTTGACCATTGAGGATGTATGTGATTAGTGTTGTTGGCATTGAGACTTAAGTTTTTTTTTTCTAAATAGTAAACAAGATCAAACAAACACACACACACACAGAACAAATCACTTGTCGGATAAAGAGGATATTTATTTGAAATGTTGTACTGATGATATTTGTGTATTGATCCTGTTGAATTTTTTTTGGTGTCCAACACTGGTGTTGGACATAATTATAGCACCAATTAACTAAATGATGTGTGTAATTTTCTTTGTTTTAGAAAGCTGGGAGTTTATTTTTTCAGTGAGTTTTTATAAACACCGTGACTCGCCCGCCAGCAGAGGAGTTTTGTAAGACGTAGTAATAGAACATGAATGTATTATAATTGATGTCTTTATTCCCTCAGCCAAAGACCAGTCATTACTTCCATCGGCGAAAGCAGCCTCGGAAGAAATGACATCCCCACTAGACAGCGCAATAAGAGGGAGGTAGGAGGAGTTCGGCGCCAACGAGAGGCCGAAGCTCGTGTAATGATGAGACCTCCGCGCTGTTTGCATCCTCCTTCAATTGGAATGAAAACTCCTTAAAAACACACGGAAGTCTTGGCTGGTGGCGCCTAACTCGAATTTGTTAATTCGAAAATAGTCTACAAGATTCAAATTGGAAGAAAAAGATGACACTCGTGAAAGGACTTCGGTGACAGCCTTCGTGCGGTGTGCACGGACGACTCAATATATATTAATTTATTTGCCATACATTATAATTGTTGTTGTATTGTATTACCATTGTTACACATTATTTGCATAATCTTTCAATTCTTCTCCTCCAGCTAACGAACCTATCGTCTCCGGTACAAGCTACCCCCCGGACATAGCAATATGTTATGTTAAGTTTCTCGTGTTTACGTCCGTAAGTGTTAAACGGACTATATTTTGTTTTCAATAGATTAATATGTAAATTATTATCGTCAAGCCATTTTATTACACATTGAATTACTTTATTAATATCATGGCTTATCGAAGGCTCGGTAATAGGGTTCCGTTGGCACCCTTTGGGGGCGAAAGCCTAAAAAGCCAAAAAGACAGCGACAGCGAAGCATAATCGGTTTTGGTATTTTTTATAATATAGGGTCGAATCGAGATACGCAAATCATTACTACGATTACTTTCATAATTACTGCCTGCATTGCTTCAAACACGATAAGTTATTTTCTAATAAACTATCCGTTAGCTAAAGACAATTGGATCTAAAATAGATCAAATACTTACGGAATCGCAGCCCGCCTACTGAACAGTAATGCACTGGTTTCATAAAAATAATAATAATGTTTTGCCACCACCCTGGCATGACAGCCCTCATTGTCGGATCTATCTGGACATGTACCAAAGCTGTTTTTGCATCTAAGTAAACCTCTTTTAATTTCATTTTGAATAATATTTTTTCTGATTTCGATTTCAATTCAGGATGCTCCTCTTTGAACAGTTCCAAATTATTTTTATAATCTTCGGGATCTACAACTTCGACATCGCTTCCTGTACTGTTTTTATAAATCGTGGAATAGTAGATGTAATCTTTGAGCTCCTTTTCCCAAGTCTTCATGACATCGTCTACGTTATCTAGCGTATATTCATTTTTAAACTTGATTTTGACAGCGTATCTCTGTTTTAGAGACTCTTTCTCTCTAATCCAGAGATATTTATTAGATTGTGCTACTAGAAATCGTTTAGAATCCTTGTAAATGCACCAATAATTTCCATCACCTGTCGGTGTTAGAACATAAGTATATAATCGCTTGTCATAACGAACTTTCACAGGTGATGGATAAAACATAACAGAGTCAGTATAACATAGAATATCATCTACGTCAACTTTAATACTTGGTATTAGTACCAGCTTGTCCTCACTGAAAAAAAAAACATATTTTAAACAATTTGATTCACTGCAAGAGCTATAATTTAAAATTAAAACTTCCTTTAAATAACGGTCAAGAGTTAGGGTTTAATAAAAAAAGTATTTTAGCAACTTCACAGACAACGGCAGAATATTTTAATTAAGTCAGTCAATCAGATAAACAATGCAGTAATACTCACTTATTAACTTGAACTACCAACGTGACGTTTTTGAGCTTCACCTCACTCTCACAAATGAGGTCATAAAATAAGTAGGAACTATTGACTGTTGTCCAAACATCGTTTTGTATGATACCATATAATGTTTCATTTGAGGGAAGTGGATCTATATCACTCCGCAGTGGCTCTATCTAAAATTTGAAATATAGTTAAACAACGAATCACGTGGGTCCAAGATCCTCCGAGATTTACGTCATTTTAACAAAGCAGAAAAGTTTGTCATTATTTAGATTCATTATACCTTTACATTATTATATTATTTACTAATAAATGGCTGAGAAATAATTATCGATTCAGAAAATAAAGTCTACCTAAAAATTAAAAAACCTTTAGTTTTTTTATTAAAAATAGGTATATTGAACAGGCAGCTGTAATAATAATAATCTCAAAGTGTTTACTAGTTTAGTAGGAATTTCGCTGAAAAAAGCAAAGAGAAAAAAACGTAGCCATGTTCCATTAGAGTGGTCCTCTGTTTTTAAATTCTGATCTGATCTAGATGAACTTGTTCATCATGTATCGATGATTCGAGAGGAAGCTAAATATAACAGTTGATGCAGTTAACTTTGAAGCACTTTGTTATCACTGAAAAAGTTTCTATAACTAAAATTAACGTCGACATTCGACCGCAATCGTATTTCGTTAAACAGTTATTTATCACAATTAGTAAATAATAAAGTTCCGTAGAAAACAGGGACAAAAACAAAATTTTTTTATTTAAATAATATTCGTAAACTGCTACTAAATTAAAACGGTTGACAAACAAAAGACACTAAAGTACATAACTTTAAAAAAAATGTTTACCTGTTTATAAAGATATTAAAAGAATTGTATTTAACAAATTTCAGCACAATAAGTACGTCTATTGCCAAATGCAGTATCTATCTACTATACTAGGTTACGACAATTAAACAAATACTAAGGAAAAAAGCTTGTTATGTGATAAAATGTAGAAGGCAGGGTGTATCTATTTATAAGTATTTACACAATAAAGCAGTCGTCAATTTCTCAATATCCTTTTTTTGACGTGTTAATATTGGAACCCCCGGGTGCCACCTCGCCGAGCACTCAGCGAAGTGGTTATGTCGAAATCTCAAAGAAAAGTCTAAGCATCTCCACTTTATGAAACATTATACACGTGACGTGCGTTTTAAGAGATTTATAGCTACTTCAAAATTTAAAAGATTTCCGAAACCAAACATTACTTCGTTCATACGATTGAACTTCAATTTTTCTAATCTAATGATTTTATTTAAGCACTTAAAAAGTAGTTTATATTCCTTCTTATGACAATTTGTCGCTAAAAATGAACATATATGTGTATTTTGATGTTGTTTTTTAAAACAACTTGTATATGT
This sequence comes from Euplagia quadripunctaria, assembly GCA_963859945.1. Taxonomy (NCBI): domain Eukaryota; kingdom Metazoa; phylum Arthropoda; class Insecta; order Lepidoptera; family Erebidae; genus Euplagia; species Euplagia quadripunctaria. The sequence continues at coordinate 24,366,957 of OY982564.1, read as the reverse complement.
CGACGCAAGGCTAACGTAAACTTAAATAATATTAAGTTTAAGTTCAAATCTAGTAGTCAAATATGACTGGATAGCTTAATATGAGTTTAGATTCGATTATTGTTGTAAAAATAGCAAACTATTGCTGTTTTTACAATGTGTTATGATTGACTGTTACTATAACAGAAAATAGTAACTGAAGTTTTATTAAAACTCAAATTTAAAAACAAGTTATATATTGTTAAATTGATGTCTTAATTAATAAACGATATGCGTTAGTTTAAAATGATTTTTGGTTAACTTTTATTTTTTATGGAAACAGTTGAGTGAACGAATGTTGGTTACGCGGAAAGCGTACCGCGTGTTTAAAATGTTAAAATGTTTTAATCATCCTCCGCGCCTTTTCCCCACTAAATTGGGGTCGGCTTTCAGTCTAACTACGTTACGTCCGAACTTCGATGTTTTACGTGAAGCGACTGCCATCAGACCTCCACCATCCACGTACTAGGCGATAACGAAGTTCTGTAGTCAGACCAGGTAGTCGGACTTATTAGGGCTCCAACTAATTGTGGTTTACTAGTAATAAGAATAAAAGTGTAATTCGATAAATTGTGTGCATTCATTTTGCGATGAGTGAGCCTGGTGATAGAGGCGGTGACGTCAGCTCTGCCGACTTCACGCTTTCTAAAAATCCAAATGGTCCCGGAGTACCGGTTTACCTCTATGATTGACAATTAATTGAACACCAATTATTATAAAAGTAAACTATAACTATATAAATGAAATATTTTATTCGTTAAGAAGATCCAAACATGTATAACAAAAAGTGCATAAAAATCCTACGGGATGCCAAATGGTCAAGAAAGAGCATTAAGTATGGGGCTCTTTAAGCCTGTATTCTGAGTGTATAATTATTTATATATTATGATAATTAACTAACAATTCCATAAACTTAAAACTTTTTCTTAAATAATAATTAAACTCACCCTACATTGAAAGTATGACACACAAAGCATGACACAAAAATGGAATTTAATAACATTTAAACGGCGGTACCCTAAACCTACGTATTTCACTGCAAAAATTTACCATTCACTTTGACACAAGCACTTCGTTTGCTTACAGGGTTTATTTTATAATAATAATAATAACTTACGACATGAAGTGTCGCAAGTCTCACTTCCGTCTGACCCTAAACTGGGCAGAACCTGTAACCCATGGGAACTAGACTGATGAACTGCCCTTTTCCCAATTTTATTTGGGATGAGGATATTTTCACATGAGCATACCTAGTACACTCAACAGCAAAATCATCGAAACATAAAAAAAGCTGTGACATTAAAACATTTTTCAAATCCTCAGAAAATAATTCATTTTTTATCATAACAATCATAATAAGTAATAATAAAATCAATTATTGCATTTTTTTTGTAAAATCTGTAAATTTCGTAACTGAGTCCTTAAGCCACTTTTGTTGCCAACTGAACAATGAAAGGTTGTACTACATTAAAATTTCAGTTTATTTATTTACAGCATACTGTAGAACAAAAAGAAGTTTTTTCAAAATTGGAAACCGTCACATATGCAATGATTTTTAGGGGATAGTAAGTATAAAAATCAGAATTATCGCTCGCATTTTATTGAATTACCCATTCCCCGTAGAAGTCTGGAGGCCTACTCACACACCATTAATGCCACACTATTAATTACACCTATTTTATCTTCATCATCATTTCATTCAATCGTGGAACGTAAGTCTAGCGAGACACTGAATATGGGGACATCTTCGACAATTTATTGACGTTTCAGGGTTAAAATGATGATGATGATTAATGATCATCAGAAAACTTCCCACATCTTTCATCGAATGTCTTGTATTTAAATATTGTATCAGCCAGTTTAGATAATCAAGAGAAAATTTTGTATGTAGTAAAAGGGTAATTAATATATATTGGACTGTACCAACGAACCACGATCAAATGACCACGATCGGTGCAATTCGATCGAAACGTCGGGTAACCAAGAGGTATTGTACCTTTTAAATATTATCGCGATTAAGTCCTGAATTACAAACCTAATATGTATCAAAGTCGCGAAAGTTTAAAAATAATTATGTACCAAAGAAATTGCATTATTTAATCGCAAGACGTTACGAAAGTACAAAATAATTTTTTAAACATAATATTTCTTTATGTTCAAGTTATGAGATGCCTAACATATTCGTATCAAACATTACTTTACTACTTTTGGTTTTTATAAGCTGTTTATTGATATAACACCGTTTTATAAGCAACTTGAAGTATCTGATCTTAAATATATGATAATTGTAAGTAAACAACAGCATGTAAGAACTTGTCATGTATAAAAGTATGAATAAAAATAACTTACCAAACTTTCCGAAATGCTCGGAAATGTTATATTCCACTTAGCATCATATGTCACACGCAGAGGATATACTCTAGTGTGTAAAGAAGAGAGATGTAAGATCGGATCGTTTGAATACCTCCATCCATTATAGAGAATTTGTCCTCCTTTCTTTTCACAAATTTCATGCGATTTCGTCCATGTAGCTCTAATACCCATACCACGAGCCCCGGGAATCGCACTCAAGCACATCGGTTTAGGAGAATAAAATCTAATACCGCCTTCCAATTTTTCGCACCCTTCATGAGACTCGGGATCTTCTGCATACGGCTCCACAAAACAATATCTATAGTACTCTTTATCACATCTCTCAGCCGTGTAGTTGCCAACTGGATCTTTAGCCACGCACAACTCCTCTTCAATTTCAAGATGCGAGTTAGTTACATTAAAACTGGTTTTTAAAAGAGAACCCGTAGTTGATGTAAAAGAGATATCAACAAAGGGCCCTCCAGGATAGGCTGATCTGTATTCAGTCCATAACACCAGATCTGTATAATTACTCATCATCAAGTTATCATATAATTTTGCAGTATATAAATTGCCTGTGCAGTTTTTGAATGCATCTGTAAATCTTTCTGGTCCTTTTAACCGGTAGCAAATCGGAGTTTTGTCGTCTCTTGTATAGCTTAGCTGAAATCCGATTGGACATGTTTTTGTAGTTTTTGCATCGAGTGATGCTTGCAATAATAATATGGGTATTATTGAACAAAACGTGGGTATTCGATGAGGTAGGATCATCTGAAACAAAAAACAGGTAAAAATATTAACACGAATATTGCTAAAGAAGATAAGAATATGTTAGGGGAGAGAATAAAATTCTTTCTAGATTTCAACAGTAACATGATTCACTAACGTTCTATCAATGACTGAAATCCTATGTTCTACATTAAACTTTTTTTTTTATATAAATCATGACAAATGAGCTAACAATCGTCATAGATAATTCAGTCATATAATACCTACTTTTAAACTTTCACGTTTCATGATATAATATTATTTACGTATTTACGGGAATTAACGCGATCACGAAAAGGTATCACATATCTCTGAATTGCCTGACATTTCAACCAGGTTGCACTGGCCGTGGTCACAGGCTGATTGGCTCAGCGGTGCACGCCCTCCGTCGAGTAATAAAATCGTCGAGGAATAAAATTCACACAGTATGTTATAACTATTTAATATCTGGTATTGGAACCCTTGTTTGGGTATAGGCCTCCCCCAGCTTGTTCCAAGCTTCTCTTTTCATCCATTCTCTTCTTGCAGTAGCTATTATATCATCGGTCCACCTTCTCTTCGGACGGCCTCTTTTCCTTCTGCCAATAGGTCCTTTCCATTTTGTTATCTCTAGTGTCCATCTGTTATCTGTATATCTTACCAGATGCCCTGCCCATCGCCACTTAAGTAATAGGGCGTAGTGTAGAACATCTACTAAATTGATTCGCCGTTTTAGGTGTTCACTTCTTATTTTTTGTGTTCTTCTAATTTTTAGTATGCTCTTTTGTGTTCTTCTAATTTTTAGTATCGTCTTTTTGAGGTGTCCAGGACCAAAACTTTTTCCAGCTCATGTTTACTCGTCGTTCTACTTCGTCTTCTCCATTACCTTCTTCAAATGATAATTGTTTTTCCAGATATATGTAGTTGTTTACGTACTCTAGCGGCTTTCCGTTCAAGGTGATATCACTGTTCTTGCTGTTAGTCATTATTTTGGTTTTGACTTCATTCATTTTTAGACCTACGTTTTCGCTTTTCTTACTAAGAGATATTATAATTTTTTCAAGTTTCTTACTTGTTTCGGTGAAAAGAATGATATCGTCAACAAACCTCAAGTGAGTAAGTAATTTTCCTGCCACCTCGATTCCTTGCCAGTATAAGTTTTCGAAAATGCTTTGTAGCAACTATAAAAAGTTTAGGCGACAGAGGGTCACCCTATCTCACCCCCCTGCAGATTGGTATGTCTGGGCCGCACTTCTCCAATTTTACCGTGCTAGAGCTGCCATCGTAGATATTTTTAGAACCCTAACATATTTTTCGTGTACATTTAGGCAGAGCCTCCCATATGGAGTCATGTGCAGTTGTGTCGAAAGCTTTGGTGTAGTCGATGTACGCTATATATAGTGGCCTGTTGACTCTTTTTATTTCCCATTAACTTGTTCCATAACGTGTATGTGGTCTGTTGTAGAAAAACTAGATTGAAAACCCGCTTGTTCAATCGGTTGTGTATTATTCCAGTCCAACAATCGTAACATTTTTCAAAAGTAAAAAACTTGTTACCAACTTTCGTTAAAGTGCGGTATACTCAAAAAATAGTGCTAAACATTTTTGTAGAATGAGTCATAAAAACGGCTATACTCAAGTTTAAAAATAACTTCCTACAAAATGGGCGTGCGTTCGATCCTGAGTATCTTACAGCTCTTTTTGCGAATATCTGTACGAATGGCCTCATTCTTTGATAGAACCGGAGTGGTATGAGCAGTAGTTAAATCACTCAAAAAAATATAGCGACAACGCAAACTATTTAAAATGGAAAGTACAGGACGCGATAATGTTACACTACGAAAATGTCAACAATTATTAGCCAAATCAAGATCAGTTGAATCCCTTGAAAAAAGTATAATTTGCTCAAATTCATCGTGTGATGATTTATTAAGCAGGAGCCTTGATCATTCTACAAATATGTATTCTACTTATATGGCTGAACTTAAAACTGAAATAAATAAACTAAAAACAGACCTACAGAGCACACAGAATGAGATGGAAAACATTATTCTAGAAAATATTGATCTGAAAAAGCAAATATGCAATATGAGTCAGGAGGTCAGTGTGCTGAAACAACTATGCAAAAGCCCATTAAGTACATCTAAACAGTATATGTTAAGTACATCTAAACAGTATATGTCATCAAGTATGAAAAAAGCGTGCGGGGTCGGATCAGCAACAGTTTCCAAAAATCACCTAAAAAACTAAATGAGAAAATTTCAAACAATTCGATAGTTGAAGAAAAGCAAGCCACCGCATATCCCGCCAAAACTTTAAATACTAACTACCGTTCATCGACACTCTTGGGATCTACAAAACCAAATCCTCCTGACGATTATACAAACATCCAGGAAACTGGAAACGAGCCTATGCCATGCTCATCCTATGAAAATAAAAAATATGAAGAGAAAATATCCAATCCATATCTAAAAAGAACATTTCTTTTGGGGGGAACACAGTGCCGGGGATTGGCCATAAGACTTATGAAATCAAGACTAAATAGTTCATTTAACGAATATGAATTCACATCAATAATAAAACCAAATGCCTCTACAGAGGAAATTTTAAATAGTGCTAAAATGTTTGATATTGCCTCTACCGACAAGTTGATATTGTAGATAGGACAAAATGATCATAATAGTCTGAAAATGACAACAGAATTGTATTTATTTTTAAAGTCAGTACAATGTCCAGTATTAATTTTGGGTGTGAATAGAAACATCTGTTTCAATGAATATAGATTAAATTACATACTGAATCTCATTTGTAAACAAAATAAAAAATGTTCATTTATTCCTAGATGCCAGAATATAGCATCACTATGTCATCAAATTAATTTAGTGATAGACCAAATAGACTATGATAACAGGTTTTTATCTTTTAACAATATTGATAGGACACATTACACTACAAATCAACTAGTATTAACAATGAGAAGAACACTTAACGATACTTGCAACAAGATCACACAAACAGACATGTTGGGCTCTGAATTTTTTAATGAATTAAATAACCAAACATTTTTTCGAGAATAAAAAGGAAAATCTTGACATATTTCATCAGAATATTGCAGGTGCCATTAATAAAGCAAATGTCATTGAAATAGCTCTAAACTTATTATATAATCAACACGTTTATATTAATTTTATATGCCTCACCGAAACATTTATAAAATCAGGCGAAGAACATAATATGATTTTAAATTCGTATAAATTAGCTAGTAGCTTCTCTAGGAAAGAGATAAAAAAGAGGGGGGTATGTATAATGGTAAAACCAGATACTGAATTTGAAAACATAGAATGGTTAGCGAATATCGCAATAGAAAATCATTTCGAAATATGCGGTATACAAATTAAAAACCAACATTTGAATCTATTATGTATTTATAGAACCCCGGATTCTGATATAAATATATTTTTTCAGAAAACTGCAAATAGTACTAGATAGATTACATAAAAAAGAAAATTATAGTAATATACTATGTGGTGACTTTAATATAGATATTTTAGGCGAAAGTACTAATAAAAATAAGTACATTGACATTTTATACAATTATAAATTGAAAACACATATCTCCAAGCCTACCCGACAAAAAAAATCATAGATAATATAATAAGTGATATTGAAGGTGCAAAAGGTGAAACACATGAATTAGGGCTCTCGGACCACAACACAGGACAAACATTGTCAATAAAAGTAAAACCCTACTTGAATTGTCCAAAGCAATGGTTCTTATTTAAAAGAGATATATGCTAAGAAAATACTGAAAATTTTAATAACTGTCTAGCAGAATTGTCATTTTCTGATGTTTTTAGAGAAACTGATGTAAATAAGGCATTTACACTATTTCATGAAGACATATGTCTATTTTTCAAGCTGTGCTTTCCAATAATAAAAATTAAAATGAACCAAAATTCAGGAAATCCTAAATGGATAACAAAGGGCCTGAAAAGATCTTTTGTGGTTAAAAGAAAATTACAAAGTAATTATTATAAGAACAAGACGAGTCCAAACAAACAAAAGTATAGAACATATAGCAGAATATTAAAACGATGTGTTATAAATATCCAAAAAGAAAACAATAAAAAATACATTGAAAACGCTGAAAATAAATGTAGAGCGACATGGAAAATAGTAAATGATAGACTTAAACATAAACAAACGACCATCGAAATCAAAGAAATTTTAAATGAAAACCACATTCTAACAAGTGGTGACGATATTGCAACATATTTTAATAATTATTTTATAAACATTGCTATACCGAATGTCACCCAAAAACCTACTAAAAGTCAAGATACAAAAACATTGCTAAACTCTATATATCTGGAGCCAGTAACCTGTTTAGACATCTATAAAGTAATAATGAAATTGTGAAACACAAATTCAACTGGCTATGATGAAATAACGACAAAATTACTTAAACAGAACGTACTTGCTTTGGTAAAACCTCTAACTCACATTATGAACCTGTCCTTAGAAAACGGAATATTTCCTGATGGGTTAAAATTCTCAATTGTCAAGCCAATTTTTAAAAAAAGGTTCTCGTTCTGATGCAGGAAACTATAGACCTATTACTCTCATTCCAGTTATTTCAAAAATTTTTGAGAAAGTGATGAGCACAAAAATTCTAAATTTTTTTGAAAGAAATAACGTTTTACATGAGCAACAGAATGGTTTTATTAAAAACAGGTCCACAACGCTCGCATGCTTTAAAGTAGTAAAAGAAATTACCAAGCTATTGATAAGAAAGATATACCCATAGCCGTTTATCTAGATATGAGCAGAGCATTCGACATGGTATGTCACAAGAACTTATTACAAAAACTTGAACAATTAGGCATAAGAGGTCCTGCGCACAGTTGGTTCGAAACTTACCTAACAGGTCGACAACAATGCACAGAAATAGAAAAAATGTGTTATGCTACCAACACTCACTCAAAAATATAGGTCAGCATTTTCGGTAAACCACTATGGAGTTGGTACTCCATAGTGGTTTACCAGGGAGCGTGCTGGGCCTCATTTTATTTATAATATACATAAATGAATTACCAAACTCTACAGACCAATACAGTATATTATTCGCTGATGATACTACCATCCTAACAAAATGTAAAAATTTAGACAACTCCATAAACACTACAAACCAGGCTCTAACAGACATTAGTAATTGGTTAGATTCAAACAATTTGAAAATAAATAGTAACAAAACACAATTTATACGACATTTAACATATAATGATAAAAATAAAGACAACATTGGGCTACCTATTAAATTTAATAATGATGACATCGAAGAAGTAAGTGAAATAAAGTATTTAGGCATAGTTATTGATAGATTCTGTAACTGGAAGCCTCAGATAGACAACGTATGCAAAAAATAAACAAATTCATATTTGCATTGCGTAAAATTAAAACCCTAACCAATATTCAGACAGCTCTAATGGTTTATCATAGCCACGTATGCTCTATTTTAAGATACGGTGTTATAATATGGGGAAATTCCAGTGTTCCAATTATAAATTGAAAACACATATCTCCAAGCCTACCCGACAAAAAAAATGCATAGATAATATAATAAGTGATATTAAAGGTGCAAAAGGTGAAACACATGAATTAGGGCTTTCGGACCACAACACAGGACAAACATTGTCAATAAAAGTAAAACCCTACTTGAATTGTCCAAAGCAATGGTTCTTATATGAAAGAGATATATGCAAAGAAAATACTGAAAAATGTAATAACTGTCTAGCAGAATTGTCATTTTCTGATGTTTTTAGAGAAACTGATGTAAATAAGGCATTTACACTATTTCATGAAGACATATGTCTATTTTTCAAGCTGTGCTTTCCAATAATAAAAATTAAAATGAACAAAAATTCAGGAAATCCTAAATGGATAACAAAGGGCCTGAAAAGATCTTTTGTGGTTAAAAGAAAATTACAAAGTAATTATTATAAGAACAAGACGAGTCCAAACAAACAAAAGTATAGAACATATAGCAGAATATTAAAACGATGTGTTATAAATATCCAAAAAGAAAACAATAAAAAATACATTGAAAACGCTGAAAATAAATGTAGAGCGACATGGAAAATAGTAAATGATAGACTTAAACATAAACAAACGACCATCGAAATCAAAGAAATTTTAAATGAAAACCACATTCTAACAAGTGGTGACGATATTGCAACATATTTTAATAATTATTTTATAAACATTGCTATACCGAATGTCACCCAAAAACCTACTAAAAGTCAAGATACAAAAACATTGCTAAACTCTATATATCTGGAGCCAGTAACCTGTTTAGACATCTATAAAGTAATAATGAAATTGTGAAACACAAATTCAACTGGCTATGATGAAATAACGACAAAATTACTTAAACAGAACGTACTTGCTTTGGTAAAACCTCTAACTCACATTATGAACCTGTCCTTAGAAAACGGAATATTTCCTGATGGGTTAAAATTCTCAATTGTCAAGCCAATTTTTAAAAAAAGGTTCTCGTTCTGATGCAGGAAACTATAGACCTATTACTCTCATTCCAGTTATTTCAAAAATTTTTGAGAAAGTGATGAGCACAAAAATTCTAAATTTTTTTGAAAGAAATAACGTTTTACATGAGCAACAGAATGGTTTTATTAAAAACAGGTCCACAACGCTCGCATGCTTTAAAGTAGTAAAAGAAATTACCAAGCTATTGATAAGAAAGATATACCCATAGCCGTTTATCTAGATATGAGCAGAGCATTCGACATGGTATGTCACAAGAACTTATTACAAAAACTTGAACAATTAGGCATAAGAGGTCCTGCGCACAGTTGGTTCGAAACTTACCTAACAGGTCGACAACAATGCACAGAAATAGAAAAAATGTGTTATGCTACCAACACTCACTCAAAAATATAGGTCAGCATTTTCGGTAAACCACTATGGAGTTGGTACTCCATAGTGGTTTACCAGGGAGCGTGCTGGGCCTCATTTTATTTATAATATACATAAATGAATTACCAAACTCTACAGACCAATACAGTATATTATTCGCTGATGATACTACCATCCTAACAAAATGTAAAAATTTAGACAACTCCATAAACACTACAAACCAGGCTCTAACAGACATTAGTAATTGGTTAGATTCAAACAATTTGAAAATAAATAGTAACAAAACACAATTTATACGACATTTAACATATAATGATAAAAATAAAGACAACATTGGGCTACCTATTAAATTTAATAATGATGACATCGAAGAAGTAAGTGAAATAAAGTATTTAGGCATAGTTATTGATAGATTCTGTAACTGGAAGCCTCAGATAGACAACGTATGCAAAAAATAAACAAATTCATATTTGCATTGCGTAAAATTAAAACCCTAACCAATATTCAGACAGCTCTAATGGTTTATCATAGCCACGTATGCTCTATTTTAAGATACGGTGTTATAATATGGGGAAATTCCAGTGATTCTCAAAGAGCTATTATAGTTCAAAAGAAGTGTATCAGATCTATTTTCAATTTAAAATGGACTGACTCTTGCCGACCCCTATTTATAAAACACAAGTTGTTGACACTTCCATGTCTATACATATATGAAATGTGTAAATTTGTTAGGAGTAATTACTCGCTTTTTCCAAAGGATGGAAACGCCCCATTCAAAAGAAAAGTTGCACAAAAACCGCTACAAGTGCCACGGAATAGGCTGATTCTCTGTGATAAAAACTGTTATACGATGACGATAAAAGTATACAATAAACTACCTATACAGTTCCGGGAGTCAATTAATACATTTAACACGAAACTTTATGTTTGGCTATGTGACAGATGTTTTTATTAAATTGATGATTATTTCAATTTTAATGGAGAGTAAATTATTTAGTTTCATTTTATGACATACTTATTATACTATAATTTAATTTTTCTCTACAATCTTTTTAAATTATTCCATAACTATTATAATTTCACAAAACATGACATCTCTATTTTAATATTGCAATAATGATAGTGTACTTAATTATTATGTTATTACTTTATTTAATTCTCAATGATATTGTTTTTTTTTTAATAAGTGTGTATAAACTGCATGTTAAACATTTGCACAACTGAAAAGTTGAATATGGTGAAACTATTTTGTTCTATTATATCTGTCAAATGTATCCATGTTCTCGCAAATAAAGACTTCATTCATTCATTCATTCATTCATACAGTTTTATACCTTCAAGGTAAAAACGCACTGCGTCTAACAGCTACAGGGTAGCGCCACAAGAGGTGTACAACCAGCCTTATTAGTATCCTTACTATTACGGTACAAGTCCGAGACGAGCTACAGACTCCAGCCGTAGGCGGTATTGCGGCCTGCAGTCGCAGTCGAACGCATGACGCATGTGAGCGCTCTGCGGTCAGCGTCATCACTGGTGCTTTCAGTATAATATATTTTAGTTTATGACTGGTGTTGCAGTCTGCTGTCGCCGTCGCTGTCGCTGCTCACCGCGGCCGCAAGCTGCTATGTCGCTCTGGTCGGAATAATTTTCGTAGAAATTCATGGAATCCATCAGTGTATATATAGTCCATGAGGTTATATATTTATTTGTTACGCTTTCACGACTTAAGGGGCCATTCATGGGGGGGGGGGGGGAGGTGATCAATGAAGTGTGACATTGTGTGACAGGGAGGAGCGGTATTAAACTTCGTGACGTCACATGTGAAAATAAAGTACTAAACACAAAACATTTCCTGTAAACGAAAGACTACTTACGCCACTAAACTTTTACTAAAAAACAATATTTTAAGGGCCGAGCCGACTCTCGACAGCGCCTGTGTGTGAAACCTATGAAGGGTTTTTTTTTTGTTATCGAGTTACGCCGTGAAAAATATTTTCTTTTAATTTTTGCCGGAAATGTGTTCATGTTTAGTTTTATTTTATTTTAGGTTATAGATTAAAAGATAAAACGCAAGTTAAATAATTTACATTCTTTAGTTAAGATATTTATGAACCTGATGCTTTATCGCCTTTGATAAATGAACTAGTCGTTATGATTATTTAACAATTAATTTGTTATCTATAATATATAGGTCTTTCATCTACGGAGAACCGGAGAATAAAGCGAGGTGTGAAATTTTTTATTCATTAAATGGCATGTTCAGCAATCTCTTTACAAGTTAATAAAAATCAAGATACCTTGCTGACCTTTTTAATTAGAAACAAATCTGAATTTTAACATGGGCAACATATTATGATATAGGTTGTGTTTGATGATGAAAATTCAAAACATTTATATATTTAGCGAAGAAATGTTTGCAGTTTTATTATAAAAAATAATAATTATACATTTATTTTTATTTATTTACATCTAACGCTTACTTCTATTATTATAGGCTTTGCCAAATGCAATAGAATTAGCCAACTTATAATCTATATAACTTATTATATACATTCTGTCAAAAAAGTATCGGGAATTGATAATTTAATTCTAATTTCAAATTCAATTCAAATAATTATTTTTTGTGGTTAAGTTGGCACAACTATTTTCTATATTGCGCGAAGTTTGAGCAATATGTGTCATTTAGTTTGTTTTCAGTACTCGGTTTTGTAAGCTCATCTCAAGAGTGTTTTGCGATTTTTATAATGGATAAAAACATCGAACAAAGAGTTTGTCTCAAATTTTGCATTGCAAATGGAATTTCATGTTCAAAGTCGCTGAAAATGTTACAGAAAGCATACGATGAATCGATTTATCAAAAACTCGTGCATATGAGTGCTACAATGCATTCAAAAGCGAGTGGTCGAGATTTGTTAGAAGATTTGCCCTGCTCTTGTCGGCCATCAACGTCTTCAACTGAAGTTAACATCGCTAAAGTGAAGGAAATTGTGACTGAAAATGTGAGATAGCTGCTGAACTTTCTGTTTCTCACGAAACGATTCGTACCATTTTAAACGATCGCTTGGGCATGAAACACGTTGCCGCTCGACTGGTCCCGAAAGATCTGAATTTTCTTCAAAAACTCAATCGCGTAAAAGTCGCTCAAGACATGCAGTCAATTCTGACCCTACATTCGTAAAACGCATTGTTACTGACCGTGTGTCACAATGTTACTTATTATCGTCGGGTGGAAGGTGAGTTCAGGAATCCAGTTGCCACACACATGATGGCTTACTAAGCCATCATGTGTGTGGCACATGATGGCTTACACTAATATGGACACATTGTGACAGCCGCGATTCTTTTGATTTTAACGGAGAGCTCGTAATTAATGTAAAACAAAACCCGAGAGATAAACATCGGGTCAGTTCAAATAATGTAAACAAACTTAAACCACAGACGTAAGTAAATATTGTTTTGGAGACTTATACCTATTTACTTATCGATACTCAACAACGGAATACATAATACTCAACTAAGAATCTGAACAATTAGAAAAGGAGCAAAAAGTAATAATTCTTGCAGATCAGCGTGGGAAGAATGTTCAAAATATATTATCTCTGAGTTGATAAATTCCGAGTAAATAGTTTACTGGAAGCCAGCTGCGAAACTCCACAACATTATGAATTCTGTGAAACAAGAACTAAAGACTCTAACCACAAACGACTATATAATGATACTAGGGGGTGTAAATGATAACAATTCATATGAATTTAAAAGTTCCCTTGTTAGCTGGTTCCTTACAGTGCTTCACACCAATATTATAGTCAGTGAAATACCATAAAATCGTTACCTTAACCCCACTAAACTTAATTATGAATTAAAATTTGTCTGTAATCAATATGACAATGAAACTTACGGTCAAACATCCATGCTTCGCGAAAAAATTTACGGGCCCCTCGCGGAATTGAATCGCGCGGAACTGTGCCGCAGAATGTTATTAAAAACCTTTATAACAGCTAAAATATAATAGCTACAGTGAAGATAAAAATACTGATAAATAACTAGACGTTTATTATTTCAAAATCCGATAGTGATAATCTATAATACCTAAAATGAGGTTTATTACGAGGTGTCGAGTAAAAAAAAAATTGTTTCGTAAGCATAAAATGTAATATTTTTTACCAATTAAAAACGAAACTATTTCAAAATTCGATAGTGATAATCTATAATACTTATAACGAGGTTTATTATGAACTCCTAGTTAAAAAAAAACTTTCTGTAAATTTGTTTCGTAAGCATAAAATATATTTTTTTTTAACAAAAACACGTAAAAACAAAACTAGATTAATTTCCCTTTAATATGATCCTAATATATTGATATCTAATTTAAATTTATTCTAATTAGAAATCTAAATAAATATAATTTTGCATATTTCTACACATAATCGTTACAGGGGCTGTTGTCAAATTACAAAAACGTAAAATCCTAATTAATATTTTAAATAGACAATAGTCTATTTAAAATATTAATAATAACCAGTCTCCCTAATTACCAGATAAAATATAATAAATTATATGATATACCATACAAAAACATTACGATAAACCGGCAAACAAAGGCGAAGTTTTACTTTTAATAAAATTAAAAAAAATATATCACATCTAAAAACATTCACATATCGAACTTTGGATTCTTAAAAATTTTAGATATACTAAAAGAATGAATCATAAGAATTATTTTGATATATAATACTAATACAGATGAATAATAAATACATAATTACTTACATTTTAAACGCAGAGCTCACACACAAAAACACCTACTTTTACGACACTTCACACACCGTTTGAAAGCATTTTTTGTTTAAATAATAGCGTGCCCTGCCACAGATTAAAATTATTGCAAGCGGCTTTTAATAGAGAACAACCTCGTATAACATTCATAAAGATGTCGCAAGCATGTCATAGATAAAAACTCGACCAAAGCGTCCAAGTCAAATGTGGCCCAAAAAATTTGTTGGCCGGACGTTTGAGCAGTCCCAGTTACTTACACTTTATCCAATTTACACGAATCAGTACAAATAATACACGCCTACAGACGGACTTAATGCTTTCGGTATTTTCTTTCAGTCACCATTTGGATGATGCAGAGACGTGCATGGCAGGTGTATAATTAAAATCTTAGACTTACCTAATTGCAAAGTAAAAATAATATATTACGTAAATAACTATTTTTTTTTCGTGTGGATACCCCCACGGGTCATCACCTCACCATGGCTATTGGTTTAGTCATATGTCAGAATTGAACCGACTAAAACCACCCGGTGTTCCGTTACAAGTTCTATCGCAAGGGACTCAGGTATACCCTAGGAAGGAAGTCCCCGACAACGTAAATACACACAAACATACATAATTATATAAATATATAATAATGATATAATATACATA
Organism: Euplagia quadripunctaria; assembly: GCA_963859945.1. Classification (NCBI taxonomy): domain Eukaryota; kingdom Metazoa; phylum Arthropoda; class Insecta; order Lepidoptera; family Erebidae; genus Euplagia; species Euplagia quadripunctaria. Next base: position 24,351,477 of record OY982564.1, on the reverse strand, counting down.
TATAAATAATGAAGACATTTGTAGAGTATTTATTATTCAGGTGATTCTGCCAGTTCGTTTGCCAGATAGAGGTTTTCTTACAGGTAGCATAGGCTGTACAAATTAATTGTATCTTGAATACATCAGTGGTATCATATACATGCTACCAATCCTATAACTCCTGCTCAGTACTTAAGCAGGGAACACAGGATTGCGTATCTGCGTGTTGGTAACTATTTTACATCGGTGGTCTAATGCGCAAACCAATTATTTGACCACTAAGCTACCGCCCGCTTGGAAAAATGTCTATAATTTATTCATCACTATGAGCCTGCTAGTGGGTTGTGTCTAATCTAAATTCGTTATGCAATCAAGCTTGACTAGTTTTGCTTGATATTATTATTATTGAATACACAACAGTGGTTTAGAGTCCGGGTATGTTGTCACGCGAATCGTGCGCTTCCCTACTCCCTACCTCAAGCCCCGCACACCGCGCCCTTAATAAAAAGGGCAGACTACAAGGTGCAGACCTCTTCCCGGTCAAGACTGCCATGAAGTTAAGTACTCTGCATCTACCAGCGCCAGAACTACGTCCAAAGTCTCTGAAGAACTTCACCCTGAGCCTAGTATCGCTAACATCTAAAGTCCTTCGAATAACTGTACCACAAGTTTCATTATAAACCGTAAAAGTGAATAATCGTGTCTAATTCCTCTCCTCACTTAAATTTACCTACGGGGGACCACGTTCAGACCACGAGACCATCCTCCACGTTACAATGTATAAAGAAGTGTTTCATACGTATGTGCCTATGTACTTTTTAATCTAACTCTCAATATCACAAACAGGCTATCTATCGGGCACAAAAGTTTATCACAACTCAAAACAGTTACTTCTACATCACACACATTATGAGCCTAACGCTCGACGCAATGATTGTTAAACCATTGCGTCATCCATGCAGGCAAAATATACAATATGTAAGCCTAATTATTTGTTTTCCAGAACTAGATAAATTTTTTAAGCTTTAATTATTACAAACAACCAACAAAGGCTGTCGGTGCTACACCACTTGAAGGGCTGCCGTTAGGCAGGTGGCGGCGCGGCGAGCATCGGAAGCTATCCTACACAAATTTTTATTTTATTTTTTTATTACCCACAGCATCACCATCAGTACAGGTTTCCCTAATGCAATAGTGTTGTCGTGAAATTGTTGACAGAGTCGTCAAGCATCACATTGTCATCACTATTTATTGTTTTATAAAACAAAGTCCCCCGCCGCGTCTGTCTGTCTGTCTGTTCGCGACAAACTGAAAAACTACTGAACGGATTTTCATGCGGTTTTCACTAATAGACAGAGTGATTTAGAAGGAAGGTTTAGGTGCATAATTTGTACCCGTGCGAAGCCGGGGCGGGTTGCTAGTTTAAATTAAAATACTCATAAAGTAAAACTTGCAAAATTAAATTAATGTACTATTACTCAAATGTATCAACATTTGAGTGATAGTACATTAATTTAATTTGAGAGTTCATCTGGGAAGTGTACAATTTTATTTAAGTTTTTAACATAATTATAAAATTTTGACAATCTATGTTGTTGTATGCTATATATTTAAGAACAGGCAGCAGATTGACAACTTTCTTATCATTTTCTTTTTTGTTAACTGTACCTGTGATAGATTTGGAAATCCCGTGGAAAGGTTTTGAATAATTATAACTCCTGAACTGTTATAGCCATAAGGCTGATATTGATATGTGGATAGGTAGCAAATAAGTAGCAAATATTGAAGTAAAAACAATAACTCAACTCAACTTATTTTACACAAACGTACTGTTGACCAGCCAACCTGATGTCACAATGACTGGTCACATTGAAATTCCTTATTTTTTTTAAATAATGAGGTAGCAATTATTTAGTTGTAGGTAGCAAATAGTACCTAGCAAATAGGTAGCAATTTTTAATCACTACCTCGATGCTAAATGAGACAAGCACCCAGCCATTCTGATTCACCACACGATCTAGCGTGGCCACTCGAGCTAGCCCGAAAAAACTTGCAATGATTTGTTTATTCAATGTACCTCACAAATTTATTAACAAGATCAAATGTACCTCAACTATTTTAATAGAAATTACAATAAATCGCCTAATCCATCCAGCGGGGCCCGCGGTTGTATTACAACTCCGAAAACATAAAAATAATACTGATCGTAACTTGTGCCAATGTACCTCTCAATTCATGTATTAATTCCAAGGGATCTTTAGCAGAACAGAAGAAATCCAGCAAGAAAATTTTGTCTGCCCAGCAGGGCCCTTTGTAATTTGAATCATATGTGCATAAAAAGCACACCATTGTTATGTAGTACCAATGTACCTTAGAGTTCTTCACTATTACCAAATTTTTCGCGATTTTTCTACATTTTATTATAAACACAAAATAATGATAATAGTAGGTAGTAGGCGCTTGGTAAGTGTGACAGTATATCTAAATAAATTGTATAGTAGTGGGCGCAGGCGGACGGAGGCTCACTCGCTTCTCACCGCTACTATAGTAAAATACCAGTGCTGTGTTTCAATTACATCACCTAATACTTACCCCTGTGATGACAGGACGTCACCACCCAACAAACATTTTAGTCGCATAAGTGAAACTAACGCTACTCGAAGTGCTATAAACGTCGTAATGAAGTAATTTCATTATGTAATACGGCTTAGTGTCTCAAAACTTTATACGACTTTTTGGTTGTGTTAGACATCTTATTCGACTTCTATACAACCTGTTGCATATGACTTTATACAACTTTTAGCGGTATAACCAGTGCTGTCGTCTTAGTAACGCCTATACAACTTTTACACCGTTATTAATCGTATTAGAGTCGCGGGAACTACTTTTACGTGATGGTCGTGTAAGAGTGACAAAATACACTCTTAAACGATTTTCAGTCAATTTGATTACTTTTATATAACTTTACAGTGACTGGATGTCGTATTAGTGTATAAAAATTCAGCAACCAGACATTCTTTTATGATTCTTAAAAATAACTGTATGACGTTAAAATGAATAGAAAAAGCTGGGCAATTGATTGTTTACACGAAATCTCTAAATTAACCCTAATTACGTAATGGCTGACATATACTAAGTGCACAGAATGCATAACCCAACAAACATTTTAGTGGCATAAGTGAAACTAACGCTACTCGAAGTGCTATAAACGTCGTAATTAAGTAATTTCATTATGTAATACGGCTTAGTGTCTCATAACTTTTTACGACTTTTTAGTCGTATTAGACATCTTATTCGACTTATACAACCTGTTGTATATGACTTTATACAACTTTTAGCGGTATAAACAGTGCTGTCGTCTTAGTAACGCCTATACAACTTTTACACCGTTATTAATCGTATTAGTCGCGGGAACTACTTTTACGTGATGGTCGAGTAAGAGTGACAAAATGCACTCTTAAACGATTTTCAGTCAATTTGATCACTTTTATATAACTTTACGGTGAGCGGATGTCGTATTGGTGTATAAAAAATCAGTAAGCAAACATTCTTTTATGATTCTTAAAAATAACTGTATGACGTTAAAATGAATAGTAAAAGCTGGGCAATGGAATTTTTACACGAAATCTCTAAATTAACCCTAATAACGTTAATGGCTGACATATACTAAGTGCACAGAATGAATAAGTTGTTTAGACGTTGTATTATGGTCGTGTCTTGAACTCTATGTCGTAAAAAAATAACTGTTAGCACGTTCGTTAAAATATTTGTGAAAATATTGCTTAATTTAAAGCATATATAAGGCGCGTTCCTTTTATAGATAAAACTTGCTCATATTACTCGATAAAATTAATTTCCCAACAGTTTAATGTACAGGACACTTTAATTTTGAAGATGCAAATAAATATATATACCTAAAAATACAAAATGGATACTGAAAATGAAAATAATTTATTACAATATAAAATTGATCGTCACAGTCAATCAAAATCCCTCATAAAAGTCGCGATAGTACATATTATGTAATTCGATAAAATGCGATGAAGCGGTTATAGTAAACACCATTACTCGATGAGAAGACTTTTATTTGGGCTTTCACGATATCTACGCGACCACTACATGACCATTTAGTGATTAATGCAACCACTTCGCGACTCTATTACGACACTGGTTCGTATAAAATGGGCCTTTTCTCGGTCGTGTCGACGTGATAGCAACGTATTGGCGAACAGCTTATGGAACCAAAAGTTAGATTTGGCACGTCGTGGCAACCTATAAAATGTTTGTTGGGAGTGGACGACGAGTCTATGGGTAAGTGAACTATGTAAAAAAAAAAGAGGAAACAATAGCCGTTTATACCAAATATTGGAAATAAAGAAATAGGTATGAGAGTATAAATAGTGGAGTCCGTTTTTCCAATCAATGATTTTAATATTGCAACGTATATTCCGAATTTTAATACTATACTGCAATCGTGCAATAAAATATTACAAATATTGCAAATATAACCGATTGACGACATTGCAAATCAACAATAAACATAAAATATGAATTAATTTCCTAAATTCGATTAGTTATTCTCTAGTGCTGATATAATTTTTGGTCAATAACCACTCCCCAACCTTGGTTGGTTTTCAGCAAAGAACTCTAGAGCAATAATATACTCCGGGTCTATTCTACTCTTCGCTAGAGCCAAATAAATGAGTATATTTTTTTATAAGTGACAGACTATTCAGTCTAAAAGTACATTTATTCATAGGTTTCAATTAAATATAACAAAAGAGTGGGTAGGTGTCACACTTTTTCCCATTGTATATAAAAAAGTAAGTGTGTATCAAAGTGTGGTCAAGTAAGTGCGGTATCAAAATATGATGGATAAATAGATACCAAGCGATTTTATTATGCACAATTTTTATGGAGGACGTGAATATGTTATATATTCAAAAAAAAAAGTGAGTAGTAAGTCGATTAATGACTGGTACTAATTAGAAAATTTAAATAGATATGAATTACACAATGGTATGGTTACAGTATCTTAATCGAGTTAACAAAATAATGGTTAGTCAAACTACAAAACGTCATCATTATCAGAAAAAAATAATAGATACGGTAAAAGATGATTCCACTGCATAAATCAGTCACCAGGACGCTGCTATTACGTATGGTGTTATGGGTCTGATTCCCACGTGGGACAATATATAAACATAATAGCGTACTAAGTTGTAAATTGACAACATCAATTGGTATTAACGAAAATATCAAAAGTTAACCGATAAAGTCGGTTGGTACTACGTAGATAATTATACAGCGTGTAAGTAACACCGTCGCAAATAATTTACAAATACGTCTTTCTTGGGATACTTATTACAATGCAAAAGCCAGTTCATCATAAAAATGCGAGATTAAGGATTTACAGTCAATAGTTTGATTTTGAACTACGCAATGTAACGCGACACGCGTACGTGTACGGTCCGGTGAATGACCTTCAGCGCACGGTGCCGTCGAAGCAGCTGATTGCTTAAATGTTTTACATTGCTGTTTTTGGCCGTATGGGGTATTTACTGATTTTTTGTCGGTAAAATGTTCTGTTTACTCATTGTGATATCACTTTTAAGCAAAAAATTTAAAAATAATAAAAAAAAAATATGAATTTTCCGGCAAAAAATTCCAATGATTTTCCACTCAGAATAATGGTCTGAATACACTATTTTAGGATTCGGTACGGTGTCACTTACACCCTGTATACAGAAGTATTAATATAAATGTACACCAGTAGTAAACCGATGAAGTCGGTTGGTACTAAGATAAATTATATAATAGCTCGCAGAATAAGCATGCTGAAGTAGCAATCACTTCTACCGAAGGACCAATTGCCGTTGGAGCAAACGGGTCCTAGAGTGGAAACCGCAAATGGAAAACGGAAGGTAGGACGCCCCCCAGCCAGATGGACTAGTCAGTCCATCTGGCATTGTATACAGTCGGATACGGGAGGCGGAGGATCGGTTGCTATAGCACACATTAGGTGAGGCCTATGTTAAGCAGTGGACTGAAATATGCTGATGGATTGATCTCTTCAATAAGAAATGTATAAGAATTAATGTGAAAATTAAAGACGGGGATAAAATATCCCTCAGAAACGGTACTTTCTGGATGAGGGATGCCCTGTCCTTTTCTGTTGTTGTATGGTGTATGATAAAATGATTAATTACCAACGTAGAGACTTCTCCTTTTCTATGTAGGTACATATAAAATTTAGATAATCAGTTTGTTGTTTGGCGCCGACTCAAAATAAGTATATAAAAATTTGATAGTTTATCTAAATATGCTCAATACTTAGACTCGAGACTTAAAAGGTTTATTTATTTTTGGCTTTTTAGTTCTTTTCGTCGGTTTATTTTTTGTTAAAAAGATTTTTATTTTATGATTTTTTTCCAGCGTCAGCCTCATTTTGTGATGATTCCTAAACGCAAATACTTGATTAAGTTATGAAAAATAGACAGAAAAACTATTCGTTCCTACAATTTTCGAGGGTTTCTCTCATTTTTTTTTTTTATAATTTATTTATCTAACAAAAAAGAATCATCAAAATCGGTTCATAAATAACGGAGTGAATGAACACACATAAAAATATATATAGATACGGTCGAATTGAGAACCCCCTTTTTTCGTCGGTTAAAAAATACCCAAATCGCTATACGTAGTGTGCCTATAATATTTAATAATTAATTTTTGTGCTAACTAGGAATAAAAAATATTTTACAATAAGCCAAGTGCACTGTCAAATGTGAAAGGAAACTTATTATTATATCTACTAGGGATGTTATGGATATGATATTTTGGATCTGGATACGGATATGGATATAGGAATAAAATTATATCCGTTTCGGATACGGTTACGGATATGTAATTATTTCGGATTATCCGTTAGTTTCGGAAAGTTTCGGTTACGGATATTAGATGAAGTAAAATATAAACACAAACAGTATGTAATAATTTTTGTTGCTTATTTTGTTCCAGCAATAAAAGTTCTTTGTACTTATCTCTGTGTTTTGATTTGAGATGAAGTTGCAGTGAAGTAGTGCCACCTCCTTTCCGGGAAAAGGTTTACTCACACACACTTTCACACTGTTTACATTTTGCAGAATCTACATAAACTTGATGAAAAAATGTCCAAATTAAACTAGACTTTGGTCGCATTTTGTCTATAGAAATCAATTTAGTACTTAACACAAGACTTTCTTAAATTAAGTATCAACTCTTAAATAAAAAACTAACTAGTTATGAAAGAGGTTATGTTATGACTAGAAATTAGTGATGTAACGAATATTCGCATTCGCATTCGCGAATATTCGCATGATTTTTCACATTCGCATGCGCATTCGCATTCCCAAAAAAGATGCGAATGTTTGGCGAATGTGTTAGACAAACGAAAAAGAAATTATTTGTGGTAATTCATCTGCTAACGTTTATATATTTTTAGTTATATTAGAACAAATAATAATGGAACGGTCTTGAGTAGATTTACTAAATGGAAAACACTTTCTCTTTTGTTCGACCACCACGCGATCTCTAGTATTTATATTATCATAATATCTTTATAGAAAAGGACTTGAGAAACGACTTCAAATTAATAATATCTACTAAGCCTAATTACATATATGTAATTAGGCTTATTAGATACATTGTATACACTGAGAGCCACAATTAACCGGCCACTTAGTACATGTTGAATCCTTCAAAACTCCTTTATAATTTAATTGTTTTTGATAAAATACCAAATTAAGTTAACCCTTTACAAAAAAAACATCGAACAGGAGTCAAATATAAAATGGTTTATTTAAAATAAAAATACGTATTAAAAATATGCAAAAAATGTGAAATTAGTTTCCTACTCAACATTTGTAGCTTTCAGCTCTCTGATGGTCGTAAGAGCTGGTCTACGATTTTGAATACGGTTTTTGAGATTGTTCCAGACGTGTTCGATTGGAAAGGTCAGGACTATGAGCTGGCCACCGTAATTACTGAATATTGACTTCGTCAAGGTATTTAGTGATAGCTCTCGCAGTGTCTAGTCGTCATCGCCAATAAACGGTGCAAATTGAACCACATGATATTCTAAGAGTTCTTCCAGGTACCTGTGAGCATTAACACTGCCTCTGTCAAAGACGTCTAACTCCATACAAGCGTCATAAGAAATGACACCCCACACCATTATTGAACTCCTAACGTAGTCCACTGTTCCGACCACAGCACATCCAGCAAACCTTTCACCACGGCATCTATATACGCGCTGATGTCAAACAGGACCACGTAAAGCAATTCTTAATTCGTCTGAGAAGAGAGCTGCCTTAAATTCATCCGTTGTTCAATTTAAGCGTTCTCAGGAAAACTGAAGTCTCGCTCTTTTGTAAGCTGTGGTAAGCTGTAGAACTTGAGCTGGTTGACATGCTCTCAAATCCTTCTGTGCTAACATTTGGTTATTGTTTCTATACCTGCACTCACATCTCGTACTTGAGGTACAAGCAGCGACGAGCCTCAGAATCTGACATTAACTAATTTCAAAGAACGTTTGAGACGATATAACGGTCATTACTTTCTGATATACACCTACTACGATCTTGTCCAGGCCTTCTTGTACAGGAACTGGTCTTTCTGAAATGTCGGATAACATCTTGTATGGTGGTTCACTGATATCAAAGCATCCGTTCAATCAGACGCTGGCAGCTTTTGCTAGTGCCACTGTCCTTGTTTCTCAGGCTGTCCCGAGTGGCGTTTTATTGATGAAAAGGAAACTACGACAACCCCAAACCTTCATCTTAGCCAATAAAAAAAAATGACAACGTTACAAAACAAATTTACTGTTACGCAAAACGGGCGTTGGGGATCTTAAAGTTCAACTAAACAGACTAATGTGCGACAAAAATTCAAAATAATTTTTTGCGTTTTTGTCGCAAAAAATTATTTTGCGTTTTTGTCGATTACGGGTATAATAATTTTATTTATTGCAGAACTACCTAGTTAAACAAATACACCTAGTAATCTTAACATACGTTATCGTAAACCATGGGCAGCAGTTTTAAAGGAGACGGTTAAATGTGCCTCTGAGTGTATTATTATAATATATTAGTTGGTTTGTACTTACTGTACTTTTTAAAAAAATCATTTTAAATAAAGAAATAAAAAATAATCCAGTCAATTAAGTGAGAAAAAAGGGTCAAACTCCGAATGAGAGATAATAAGCTGAAAACTCGTATAAACTGTTATTTTGGCATTCTAAATGTTGTCTCAAAAGTCTCATAAAACTCGTGTCCACGTCTTCAGATACATTGACATTTTATAAAACACATGAAATTTTATAAAACGTTTGAGATAACATTTAGAATGCCAAAATACCAGTTTATACGAGTTTTCAGCTTATTATCTCTCATTCCTAGGTGAATTTAATTATTTAACCCCAACAAAACAAAAGTCTGCTCGTTAACTGCCAAGAAAAAACCATTCACTGTGGCCCCACAGTTCCAAGACATCCATGTCCATTTTATCTTAGAGAGTATTTAGGATCCTCGGTTTGGACATGAAATGTTCACACCGAGGATCCTAAATTTCGATGTCACCTAGAAGGCAAGGCCAAGCTGGCATCCAAAAAGCTCAGTGTGCTCAATAGAGCGAAGAGGTACTTCATCCCGGGGCAAAGACTTCTATTATAAACCACAAATTCGTCTATATGGAGAACAGCTGTCATCTCTGAGTGGGAGCACCTGGATACCACCTCGGATCTTTGGACTCGTTTTAAAGACGTGCTGTGTGAATCGTCGACGATTCTAAACTCACAAGAGACATTGGGCCCGCTAATTATACACATTCTTTCCACCAATTAAAGATAATGAAATATAAATGCAAAAACAAACTGAGGTGTGTAAAGCAGTCTAGCGTTACTAAAAACTCTTTCAGTGGTACACTTGATGGTGGTTGGTGGAGTAACCAAATATTCTTAGGTCATTCTCTCTGTAACCATCCATCACAGAAGTGTTCTTAATTTTAAAAAAAATTCTTCATTACATCTTCAATAAAAAAAATTCAATTTGTATCTCGCATCAATAAAAGGTGATGCGAAACGTCAAGCCATTCGTGTATTTTGATCGCTCTTTAGTTGAAAAGACAATATTCGCATTCGCATTCGCATTCGCGAATACTAGAAATAAATATTCGAATTCGCATTCGCTTTCGTGAATGTGAAAAATCGACATTCGTTACTACTAGAAATAACAAATACACTGCAAGATTCACGTGGCGCGCGAGCAGCGAATCAAAAACCTGTCGGAACATGTCGTTTTATTTAGACTCCGCCCTTATACAAAACTATCCGAAACTTGTGAAACGGATACGGTTACGGTTACGGATATATTTTTATTTCGGATATCCGATAGTTTCGGTTACGGTTACGGAACTCCATAACATCCCTGGTATCTACCATGTACAGTTATTATTATCGACTAAACACTCGGCTTCACACGGGAAATCATGTTGTGCCCAACATATACACCATGGAATAATCCCTGAAACTGAGGCTTATGTGGGTAATGATCCAACGCTGACAGAGATAGAAAATGCACCTTTCCATAATCCACATTTATGTAAGTATCGAGATCCTCACGCAGAAGTAAAGGCGCTTCAGGTCCACTTTCAGTTATTTTGCAAAACGCTACCTTATGCTGATCAGCGTGTATTTAGGTGTATCTAGAATGGCGTTTAGAATTTAAATTTAATCAATGCTATGTGACGAATTAGCGTAGATCGAGTGTGTATGTTTTTAAAATAATGATTAGCGTCTAATGTCTTCGTCGTCGTATACAACTGGCGACGTAGAGAACAGAAAACAGACACATATATACACAACACATATTCTCAGTTCTGTGCATAGATCCAACTGTTTTTAAACTATATACGCTGCCCTCGATTCATTCTCAATTGGCATTTAGGTGCCTCTGTATATTGGAGCCATTTTACTGCAATTTTATTATTATTATTTGCGGTTTTATTGCAACTAATAATTAAAATTTATTGTGAAACAAAGTTTGTCAACTGACAACAGTGACAGTTTACGCAATATAATAATTTATGTATAGACGAGTGTCTTAAAAAAAATCCACTCAACTACTCAGATTTTTTTATGCAAGTTTCTAACTATTATGGCATTGGTATTGATTGCGTTGACTAGTTTTTATGTCTCCAATGGTTTAAGGTCCATTCTTAATATTTAAAAAATATAAAAAGCATGTTTTGTCAATGATGCGGGTGGAACTGCTCATCCTTCGCTCTGCAAGGCTCATAGCGTGATGGTAATTAGCCTACAACCTTCCACAAGAATTGGAATTTTTCAAATCCCACAATCCGTCAGTGCAATCAAAAAAGAACTTAAGCTTTATTACTTATATTAATATATCTGTTCTACCTTTGATTACCTATACCACTATATTTATAAGAAAAGATACAACAGTGTCATCAAAAAGATTTCGATCCAATAAAAATAAAGTTTTTTTTTAAACAAGCTTTTATTACTTGTTAATAAAAATAACTAAAAAGTTAAAAATAATAATAAAAGCGTGTTACATTTTGACGGCAAGAGAAATATTCTTTTATTTTTACTTAAAACTAATATAATACTTCCTTATTTTTATATTCAACTTTTTAGTACCTATTTATGATTCAGGATTTACTATTTATTTATTTATTTGGAATAACAAACAGTAGTACAATATTAAATTATTCACATTATAATTTAGTACAAATGTGCTAATTATACTACCAACAGCATTATCCACTTGTTACTATACACAATGTTGAAATTAGGAACCTGATTTGGAAGCAGTTTTATTATTCAAAGTTTCTAGTAAACATTTTCTATATTTGATTCAGAATGCATGAAGATATCAGTACTGTTAAAATAGGTATTTTAATTATCTACAAGCTGTCGTAGAGGTGTTCTTAAGCCTGCGTTTGTTTTAGGAACATGATTAGTAGTAATCGCTAAGAGACGATGCGGCCAAGCCTGCGTTTGCATGACTGTTCTGGGGACAATATAACAATCTATTTGATAATTCCAGACAGTCATACTTGTTATGAATAATGCCATGCAAGAACATAGTTCCAAGAAGGAGCCTCCTGTCTTCCAATGACGACAAATTGTATTTCAGGAGTAGATAATTATATGCCTGATAGCCGTGGCAACATCTATGATGAAGTGTTTGCAAGATTTTTTTTTGACATTTTCCAATGCATTGATGTATTTATTTATTTATTTATATGGAAACTCGAGACAAGATCTTACTAGCGTTATATAAAGGTTTTTATTTGGGTTTTTAAATTCTTTAGTGATCTGTATAACAAATCGGTACATTCTAAATGCTGCTTCGATGATGTTGTGAATGTCAAAATGTAACTTAGAATCTAGAACGACACCAAGGTATCTAAGTGAATATAATTTAATCAAAGGTTGGTCATTTAAAAAATAAGTGTAGTTGTATACCTTTTTGTTTTTTGTGAAAGATATTGTATTACATTTAGGTAAACTCAAGAAAAGCTTATTTTCACTGCAATATTTTGTCAGTCGACCTTAACTACTTTGGAAAAATAGGCAGTCATTAAGATTATTAATAGTTTTATAAACTTTTAGGTCATCTGCGTATAACAAAAAATAAGTATGTGAGAAACAAGTGTCAATATCGTTAATAAATAGAACAAATAATAAAGGGCCTAAAATAGAGCCTTGAGGAACTCCAGATGTTATAAAAATTTGGTGATTGTAATCCGTTAATAACTACTTTTTGCGTACGGTTAGTTATATAGGAAATAAATCATCTTAAGGGATTTCCACGAATGTCATTAAAGGCTACTTTTTTAATTGCAACTCATGGTCCACCTTATCGAAAGCTTTTTGGAAATCTGTATAGACTGCGTCAGTTTGACAACGATTATCCATATTTTCAAAAAGGTGGCTTACAAAATTAATTAGATTGGTAGCTGTTGATTTTAGTGTTCTTAGTTTTTTAAAAGACAATTTTCTATTTTTAACAAAGCCATGTTGTTGCTTGATAATGATCTTATGTAAGAGTGGATAAATTTCGTTGAAGTACTATGAATCAAACGAGTCCAAACTCGATGGGGTTGCGTCGTTTCATTACAGAGTTCATATGACCACCTTCCAGCTCCATGTCATCATAATATTGTATTGTCACGCGATATACATATGCGTGCAAAATTTAAGCTCAATCGGAAAGCATGAAGTGTGTCAAATTTAACTTGCAAGATTACAGACAGACAACGGGACAATCGAAACTAAATAAAAGCTAGTAATAAAACGAAAACGTTTTAAAAATATTATACTCAAATATAAAACGTAATAACAGGAACTAAAATATAATACACATATTATTTTATCATAGATGCATAGACACAATTGACCAACCTGTTCCAAGTATAAGTGAGGTCACCCAAGGCGACTTTTTGCAGCTATACAGTAGCATGGCAATCGCAAAACAATAGCGATGCTGTCATTTTGACCCACGTCCATGATTCTGTATCGCTACAATCGCGATGTTGTCGCCCTTCAGTAGATACAGGCGCATGTAAACGCGCAGCTGTCGTGTCGCAACTTCTATACTGGAATCAATTTGAACGCCACAATTGCAGGATGGACTACGTCGAGACAACCTTGATCACGTTCGGAAAAAAGACGCGCGTTTGTATTGATGCATCGCGCGTTTGAATTATAACATCACATAATATTGAACACTTCCTAACATAATATGAAAGATTCTGAATGCTTAAAACAGTTTGCCAATTGTGATAGTAAACATTAATTGAATTTATTAAAGACTATACGGTTTTATTCACGTTTGTATTTCGGGGATGTCCGACTAGTTTTGGACCCGACGGGGGCCCTTTTTCAAGGAGTGAAGCGTCCTGCCGCGACGGTGTCACAGTGACGCCTGACACTGTCGCGGCAGGACGCTAATACAAACGTGAGTAAAACCGTATAGTCTTTAATAAAACATGAATACCACTCACGAAAGTTTTTATTGTAACATTAATTGAATTTTTGTTTTAGAGATAATTTTGAATACTTTGCATACTTATAATGTATGAATCTGATGCTGACTGTGCGTAGTGAACGATCCGGGCGGCTTGAATTCGGGCTAACAACTTACATACAAAAGAAACATAGTCCTGCCTCCTTGATGTGTAGGTACATAACTGTTAAAAAGGTAAAGATTGTAATATAAAAGACAAATTAAATCTTATAATAATTTATTACGTTTATAATAAAATAGTAAATGCCTCTGTGCTTAGAAATATTAACAAGTTTTTAAAATAGTAGCAAATCTTAACGGGAAACAAATTACGAATATTCGAGTAGATGTGTGTAAAAGCGCACAAAAAAACATATCCTCGGATGTGATTTTACTAATACCATTTTCATTAGAAAGCTGAAATAGTTTAGTTAAGTTTAGATACGTGACATTTCGTTCTTTTTTGTTTTTTTGTTGAACTTAGTGGATTTGAGGTTTCGCTCTCTATGGAGTAATACAGCGGACTGGTCACAAATTTCTAGGCTTTTAAAGTACTGCAGCACCGATGTTAAAATAAAGCTGTACTAAGACTTTCGCTTTGTACGACAAAAATCGAATACAGTTTCGAAAGCAACTATAACTCTCATCATCCTCCATCCTCTGCACCTTTTCCCGACTAAATTGGGGTCGGCTTTCAGTCTAACAGTCGTGGAGCGACTGTCATTTAACTTCCACAACCCAAATACTCGGCGATATCGAAATTCTGTAGTTAGACTAGGTTGTTGGGCTTTTTAGGACTCCAACTACCCGTAACGAATGCGAAAGATGTTCGTATGGCAACTGGGACCGACGGCTTAACTCTGCAAATATAACTCGTAAAAAATATTAGTTTTTACCACAATAAAAACAAGTAAGTATTTAATATTTTGTTAATCAAATCAACAAATGTTTAAATGTGAGGCATTTAAACAAGTAAGAACAAATTTAAGTACAAAGAAGCCTTTTTCGTTTTATTATTTTATGGATAAAAAGAACAATGTTCCAGAAGTAGGTTCACCTTGTTGATAATTTGGGAAAAGGCCTTCTGATATTGAATAGGATAATCTCATCAATAATGGGAAATTCTTTCCATGAATAAAACTGTAGGTACTATTTCAACTTTCTAGTAAAGTATACTTTATATTTTAAAAAAAGTAATTCAATCTGGTCGCTCAATAAGATTTGTTCTCTAATACCAAATTCACTACAAATATTTACATAGTTATTACTACTGCATATGCACTTACAGCATATATCTCCATAAAGCCTACTGTCCACTGAAGCGTAACACTGAAGCCAGTGTACATCAAAATAAATACTGCCATATCATTGAATGCCATGAATTCTATTACATAATTATAATATTACGATATTTTTATTTTCTGAAGATGGCTCTGGTAAAATAATATTACTACGTATATATTTATCTCTATATAATAAAGTTATAATTGTAGATATATAATTGCAGTGATTACGCTTAGTATTACGCTTTAGTGAATAGTCTTCATAATAATTCTTCGTAAATAGAAACGATTCAGATCGAGCCGTTTAATTCTATATTTGGTATCATCAACTTAACTACTCTAACCTAATTACGAAAGTAAAACAATGATAATCCAATGAATCAGATAACAGTATGAATTGAAAATCTAAAAATCGCATAGTGTAATCGATTTTCGTCGAAGCAGTTGGTCATCATACGTTTCTGTGTATTTATGTATTCAGGGACCTAATTTAAGGCAGCCTATAGATACAGAAATGCTCCAAATGTGCACTTTACAACCGAAATGTTAGATTTTTTTCCATTGTGTCTTGCACAGACATAATTTAAAATTCCGAAAAATACTGACATGAAAATTCAGGAATCAAGAATATCTTCGGATTTATACGAAAATCGAATGTGTACCTATACCTAGTCCGCTGAAGAAATCGATAAAGTCTATAGATTGTGATAAATTTTACACTCGTATTCCTTTAGTTTCTGCCATTCCCGTATTATTTGGAACCATTACAAAAATAAATACATTCTAAAAGTAATTTAAAAAAAACTTACAAAAATAATTTATATATTTTTTACTTAATTTTGGCTTTGATTAATAGTCAAACTTTATATAAAATAATATTTATTTCTTCTTCTACCTCTCAATAAATATATCTACTCTTATATTATAATATAATATATGCTACATTATATACATCTACCTTGCCGTTAACTAATATAAGTACCTAGGTACATAGCATTTGCATTTTTTTAAATATTAAAATAAGTAGTTTTAAATAAACTATTTTGGTAACTCTTTGATGCTTACCTTCTGCAACTGATTTCATACCGGACCGTTGTTAAATAACACGTGATCGCAAACTGACCTACATGCTAAAATATTTTATTTTATGATTAGATCAAAAAGCTTCTTTGGCATATAAATACCAATCATAATATAAATTAGTCTTGAAACTTAACGAATATTTAGATGGACTAGATTAGGAAAGTGATACACACACATAAGGTATAATTATAGTACCGTCGACCGGGGCACTTATCCTAAGGCGTCAGGGTGAATAGAGATATTAGGGTGAATAGTCATCCTAATTCCAATTAATATTATAAATGCAATAATTGCGTGTGCGTGTGTGCGTAAGTACGTTTGTTACTCCTTCAAGATGAAACCGCTAGACGGATTTATTTGAAACTTGACACACCGATAGATCGCATACTGCATTTAAATATAGACACACGGGAAACATACTCTAAAAATTAGGAAATTTGTGAAGGTTATTGTTATTCAGGCCTTAACCACTGAACTGATTAACCAATTAACACAGGGGAACCTGTATTTACACAAGCTCATTGAATAATATACGATTCATTATCAGGAATATAATACTGTATTGCATAACAATATGCAATAACTCATAATTGGTGTCTGTGGTATGTTTACCAGCAGTCTGGTTACCATAGTACAGGCTCTGCCTAGTTTGGGATCCCACAGTCGTGTGCGAGATGTGTTAAGTTATAAATATTTTTGGTAAACCGATGAAATAAATTATTCAATTAACAAATGATCATTTTATTTTTATTCACCCTATTGTCACTATTCACCCCGATTGAACTGGTACAGTGTATAATACCGTACGATACGGTACATAAAGCAGTGCTGCTAATTTGAACTGACCACACTTTGAAAGACCACAATTTGGACTACGTACACGAACTTCGAAAATCAATTATGTACGACTTGGGATAGGACTCCAACCACCAGCGGGAGATGCCAAAGGGATTATTTCTCATATAAATCATACGAAATTTTACATTTAGTGACATTGTATTGGTGCAGGTTCTGAAACTGTTTCTTTCTCCAGGTACATGTAGATAGAGCTCGCACTTCCCGCAATTGCCAGTTCGAGTTACAGGCATGCGACCCTGACCGTCTCGAGCTACACTCCCCAATTCACCCGTATAAGCAATATCCTTATCAATAAAGTGCCCGGTTGGATTCAAAAGGGAACGGGACAAATTATAATTAGCAAAATGTGGGTATTTAATCACTTTTGCCTACGCGAGTGTATTATGTATAAATCTCCTCTCTGTACAAGATATACTACACAAGATTTCTGTTGAAATTAAAATCACCCAACTAGCAAAGAATCTCATCTCGTCACAAACAACGGTGCGCTATAATTTTATTCTGATAAGATAGGGTTGGCAACGCACAGGCAACTCACTGCTCGCGGCTTACCATACTGAGTTGTTTTAAAAAGATATAATACTACAGTTACTACTGTCGTTGTGACTATACTTTTTGACGAATTTAGTGTTTATTCAATTGCTTTGAGCTGAAGCCACCTCACGAGTTATTTGAACTTACACAAGACCGGTGCTAAAGTTAACGTGTACTTTCAGTACGCCATGATTGGAAACCAAGTAGACCGATTCTTGTAAAGCCACACATTCTTGGAAAGCCACAAAATCATCAGTGACCAAGTTGCGGTAAGTTAGACAAGTTTCAGTTCAGCAACTAAACACAATTGAAGAAAATTTTTGTGCAGTTTCTGAGATACATCCCTGGAATATCTACTACTCTATCTACTTAATGTAATATAATCAATCAGAGATACTGCAATAGTAGATGATTGGCCACAATTTAAGAAATATTGGATTTTATCGAGTTTAATAAAAACCATTTCTTAGACATTTGGATAAAGGACGTGGATATCAGTACTTTAGGCAAAGTCTTAAATAACAACAAAACTATATATCATACATCCTTCATCAAGTGAAGGCGAATAGATAAGGAACAATGAAGTTTTCAGAGAAAAGACAGTGCCTGACAGTACGATATTAATTAAATGATGTATCATGTCTATGAGGATAAAATATAATAGATCGTTTAGAGCCTGCCCACGAGGTTCAATAGGAGGAATAAATTATATATCCTACTGTTACTGCCTACGTTTGTGGTCAAGAAAATCTACTATTATCAGTATTTGATAAAGATTTGGGCTTGGAAAGCTTGGCTTCGACAGTGCCTGTAACTCCTCCTCGCCAGCCCGGCGCAGACCCACCAGTACTTCGATTCGTATAAGTTGACAATGTAACTGGTACCCTTAAAGTCTGTCTTATCTTCAACTTGTTCAGCCAAAGATCCCTAGTCTTTTTATTCCCTACTATGAAAAACAAGAACAATACGAAACCTTGGAACGTAGCTGTTATAGCAAACAAGTAAGAGGCAACGACGTTCTGCGCAAATGTGCCGAAAATCCAAGGTAGACCGAAGAGAAATATTAGAACACAGCTGACAGAAGCACAACGTAAAGCTTCATTAGTATCCCCATGTCTCTCTATTCTTTTGGAACCATACAAAGATCGAAGGATCCGAATAAATAGGGTCCAGTTTACGAGCAACATGACTGCTATAGGAGCATAGACGGCAAGCCAAAGACCTAGCCCTGAAGGATAGCAGAAACTCCCTGTAGGGGTAATGTCTTCGAATTGCCCCCTGTATGAGTCTGGGGCTGAAGCAAGTAGAATCCCGACCACGGCTATTGGAACTCCCCAAGCAAACGCAGATGCTCGAAGTAATTTATGGGAAGCGTCTCGATTGAATACCTTTACTAATTTCTTATAGGACAAAACAGCGGCCACCAGCATCCAACAGAACGATGCTAGGACTGAATAATGTAAAATAATTCCTAGGAACATACATCCTATGTTATACGTATTGAATTTTATGAAAGCAGTAATCAAGAAACATGTTACGAGCAGCAAAACTGCTAGACATAGTTGTAACCAGATTTTGTTAGTAAAGTCTCTTCGCCAGGATCTAAATAGAATGGCAGTTATACCCACAATGGTCAGACCTAAGATGGATAGGCAGCATCCAATTATAGATAAGATTTCGAGGATCGCTTCGTCTAATTCGGAAAACCTAGTTCTGGAGACCAGGATCTCGGCAAAGTGCGTCAGATGCGTGCACTGGCAACTGTCCATCATCCCTGGTTCAGTTGCTTCGACAAAAGTGCAACCATCCTCTGACCAGGTGCCGATGCTATCATTGTCAAATTTCCAGTAGCCACAGGTTCGACTCTGGTTGCGTTTTGCTTCGCTTAGAGGTCGGAAATAGATGTCTAAAACCTGTAATAAAAAAGCCCTGGTCTTATAAATCAGACTAAAGATGAACAAAAATTGGACAAAATAAAAACTGCAAAACATGAAATCAGCAACAGTTTTTTTTTTTATTTGACTACGACACAATTTATATGTAAGTATCTAAATATGTTTATCCATGTTCTAGAACAAGTCTAGATCTAGATGGCGCTATATTATTATAATATGCAACACTCACAGACATGCTACCTCCAGTTTTACAGTAACTGGTGACTAAATTTAATCCTTTCATAAACTGAACAGAGGATTTGGAAATGACATACCTCTCCAGTCGTAAATTGGTTGGTGTTCTCAACGTTGATGCTAAGGATCCTACTGTTAACGCTTTTGGTAGTAACATTGGTTTGAAAGGCTCGGTCGTTGCGGAACACCACGAAGGTAATACGCAGAGACGAGGAGGCCACTGATTTCGGCAGGTTAACCACTGCTTCGCTTGTATCCGTAAATAGTTGGCTGGAGTTGAATCCATCTGCAGGAATTACATAAAAAATTTAAAGTTGGGAGGAAGAACCCAGTCGTCGATCCCAGGGTAGGACGACAGTTTACTTCGAAGGCCGTTCTCATAGGCAAAGAGGAATGGGTTATATTATTCAAATTTTATTTAAATTTTATTATTATTTTAAATTAAAGAAAAATCTGCCTAGAATTTGTGACTTTGGACTAGAAACTTACAGAATATTTTTTAGCGTTGCGCATTGCAAGAGAGTAATTAATTCTCTGTTCGAAACCTTACGTCCAAACATAAGCATAACCTGACAAAATAAGTATTTTTTTTAGGTTATCAGCCTGATAATCATTTTTACCCGTTAGTTATTGTTATTGTGAGGTGTTCTACCTACTTTTAACATTTCTACTGTCCTAATTTTTTCCCTTGGGACACTGACCTTGACTAACCTCTGTGCTGTCTAAGCAGCTTACTCATGCCTCCCTTTTTGGGGGTCCAGGTTCCAAGTTCAAGTTTCCAAGGTTCCAGTTACAAGTTTCCAAGTTCTTGTTACAAGCTTCCAGTACCAAGTTTAACTTCCCGTGTACAGAATAGCTTCAACCTACCATCTTAACCACCGCTTCGAAGCTGAAACTACTACCAACTCTCAGGACGGCGGTTCTACTAGCCGCGTGTCTAAATCCACTGCGGACTACGACTGTCCTACGCCCTGGTGCATGAAGACTGCATACTGCGGACACTTATTCTAGCTGAGGCCAGTGTTCCCTATTTGTATTGATGCATGAGGCGGTCGCGAGAAAATTGGCT
This sequence comes from Euplagia quadripunctaria, assembly GCA_963859945.1. Classification (NCBI taxonomy): domain Eukaryota; kingdom Metazoa; phylum Arthropoda; class Insecta; order Lepidoptera; family Erebidae; genus Euplagia; species Euplagia quadripunctaria. The sequence goes on along the minus strand of OY982564.1, from coordinate 24,330,473 downwards.
ACAGAAATTAAAAGAAGTTAACCGGGTTAACGGTTCTTTTTATTTGAACCCACCACCTTCACTTTCACCCACCGCAGATAGTGTGAGCTTCCCCCGCCGCAATATATTTGAGGCTGTAAAAAAAAAGATGCAGCCGACATTTTGTTGCGGTGGCCACCGTGGATTTAAAATGATACTAAATACACATAATTGTATTGTCGTCAGAATTAATGGTATGTACCAAATTTCAAGATCAATCGGTCAAAAAGAAGGGCGTAAAATTTCAATTATTACATTTGACCCACACAAAACACAAGCAAGGCAAGCTAAATAAAAGCTTTTAAAAATATCCATATTTCATTCCTAATTTTAACCCAAATTCACGCTAGTGAAAAGAATACTAATTTGGAAAACAATTCAAACTTCAGTAACATCATTAATTTAAACCTTTCCATAGTTTTGGTTTGAATGCAGAGGTTTTTTTACTAGAAACTCTCAAATAGAGTTCAATTCTTTATGAACGATTATGAATTTGTATTAAAATATTTTATGACATTTTTAATACAAATTCATAATCGTTGCATTTTGAGTACAGCGGAACCAATCATTTCAGCTTAATCTGACATCACACTTACAGGCGCTCTCAGTACAGTTAACTGATTATCAATCAGGCTTAGCAAACTGACAGTCCTTACCCCGTAAAATCTCAAAGGCACCATCAGTGAAGGTATCATTTTCCCTGGTAGCTATTCTAAGACCATTTACAGGCTTGCTTGGATCAGCTTTAGTCACTAACAGAGCTACATTGTTTCTGACTTCCCGGGTAGTGTCAGTTCCGTTCAACTGTAAATTGTTGCCGATGCTGTCCAACAAATGTAGAAGTCGGCCGGGTATCTCCAAGGACACATCATTTTCAAGAAGTTCATCTACCTGAAGAAAAATATTGGTATGACTAACACATTGCACAACAACTACCAACACCGTGACATACGTGAATATATGATATTATCTGATATTATCTGATAAATGCACTATATTATAATAATATAATGAATAATATTTTTTTAAAGTGAGGTAATATTGCCTTTTGCCAATGAACAATTATAACAATCGCCACATATTATAAAACAAAGTTCTCCGCCGCGTCTGTCCGTCTGTCTGTCTGTCTATTCCCGATAAACTGAAAAACTAGACAGACTAATTCATGAGCAAGGTTTAGATGTATATAAATTGATTGAAATCTGATGATGATTGTTGAAAATGTGCCTGCTACCCGTGCGAAGGCGGGGCGGGTTGCTAGTATATAAATAAAAATGTGGACCTAAAAATGTAACGTGAATTATATATTATTAAATGTTTTAAAAATATTACATTGTCGTGATTTTTTAGGAGGATGAAAAATAGAAAAAATTTAAAGAAACAATCGTCTTGTAACTAATTGACGGAAATTCTAGACAGACAGACTAGACGAACATGGAACAGCGTACACAATATAAACAAGGAATAACTGTAGAACCCAGTCAATCAATATAAATAATCTAATGTTTTAAACATACCTACATTTAAATCTTTTAATATGACATGCAAAGTAATATCGACCAAATTATCCGGTTCCAATAATCTATACGACTTAAATTTTGTGTTTCCAACGAAGTAGTTATTTCTATGAAATATAAACTTACCCGATCAAATGCTTCAGTAATTTCATGAACGGGCAATGTATCATTCTGTAGAAGCTGTTCCAGATTGTCCATAACTTGCTGCAGCTGTTCGTCAGGCTGAAAATATAAGCAATAGAATTATAGATTATGTGCTTTTAGACCAAAAGGGGATGTTTTCGATTGTTATCTCCGGATATAAAAAGCTAATGTTGTTCAAAATGCTTTTATAAATGCAAGTTATGCTTCATTATACATACTACACTAGACAACGCTATTATTTTGGAATTGGAATTGGCCAGCAGAAAAATGGCTCCTGGAGTGATATGAGTGGAACGTATAATAAGTGCGTAATCTGCTGTGAATGTGCACCGCATAAAAAATGTGCATGTTATCGTTTTAGAAAAAAACGGAAAAAGCCTTCTTGCTTATATATTATTCCTGCTGAAGTAACGTTGTTACAGCAGGAAAATTCTAAACTAATTATCGGAGAGAGAAATATTGTGCATGGGCAGAGAGCTTATATTTGTGCAAAAATGTGGGCCAAAAATATAATTTGTTCTTCAGGTTTTCGAGATATTGCATTTCCTGCTAGAGTAACGTTTTGCAGAATGGTGTATCTCAAAAACCATTGTATGTGCGCCTGTAGAATAAACATACACGAGTAGCTCTTTATTTGTAACAGAATAAAATTTAAGACAATATTAATAATTTTCAAGTAATCGCGCTTTTTTGAAAACCCAAAATAATATCGCAGCGCCTAAATGAGAAAAAGTAGAAGCTCGCTGAAAACTGTATTCGGTCCTTCTTGATTCTTATAATAATAACCATTTATAGTTTCAAAAGTGTACATACATCAGCTCAACCCAAGATGTGTAGGTGTAAACCAAAAATTAGTTGACTGTTAATGTCCAGTGGAAAAAAAGACAAAATAATTGTAACTATATAAATGTAGACTTACTCTCAATGTAGTTGTTGGTACTTCAATAGTAGTCATTTCTGTGGTCGGTATCGTTTCTGTGGTCGGTATGGTTTCTGTGGTCGGTATCGTTAGTGTGGACGGTGGGAAAGAAGGTTCAACTGTTATAATCGTATCATTCAATTGTCGTGTGTTAGTAACGTCCGTGGTGGAAATGTCCGTGGTATATGAGGTGTTGGTATATGAGGTGGTTGTTGATAAAAATTCTGTATCGACGTATTCAGATTCTTCTGAGGAACTGCTACTTCTGTTCTTAATTGTGGTCTAAAAAGTAATGATGTATATTAGTTTGTGCCATGCCTTACAAATAATGCTGGCTGATTATTTTTGATGCAAGTATCGCGACTAGAAAACTCGTACCTAAGAATATGCAAGAGAACCGACACCACGTAAATAAGCATCTGAATGGTCAACTCTATTTTTTATACTAGAATGATCTAGAATGGTGAAATGAAATGCTTTTTGCATAGGGTTTGTGTGTAAGCTGGCTGTGTTTTGAACAGAGTTACTAAAACATTTCTTGTATCTCTGTAATAAATAATTTGTGCATCTGAGTCACTTTTAAAAACCATTGAGCTAAACCATTAAAAGAATAATAGATTGTTTGAAATTATTTTAAATTAGTTAATATAAAGTAATTTAAAACTAATTAGTTAGTATTACAAACTACATATAACTGAGATCGGTGAGATCCGGCTGTATCTGAAAATGGAACACTTACTTAAATCACTGAAAGGGCATGACTCTAGCATGCAGTTACAAAAAGAGTCATGCACTTTCAGTGATTTAAGTTAGTGTTCCATTATTAATGTTGTAATTTACACCCTGTATAATGGGACCATAAAATGGGCTTCATAATATTTACCAGGTAGCAATAAATTTGTAGTGTACATGCTGACATACCGCCACCAAATTAATGCTCGTCTACAAAAAGGCACTACCTTTGACCCCTGTAGTACTGTTTCATAACTTACGATATCTCTAAACATTTCGTGGGGTATACTGACTGTGACGTCGGTTGTTAACTCCTCTTCGTCCTCCATTTTACAAATTTCATCAATGGTCGTCACCACTACTACTCCATTGTTGAAATTGCCAACACAGGAGTGAAAATCGCATTTTTCCGTTACTTTTTGCTCTGAAACGAAATTATTTATTATCTTTAACCAAACATATTTATAAAGTTGATCGAAATTAGTGATAATTTTTCAATTATATAGTGGTAGGCGTAGATATAAGTATATATATATCACTACATATTGTAAACAAAGTGCCCCGCCGCGTCTGTCTGTCTGTCTGTTCGCGATAAATAAAATATGTTGACGATTATTGAAGATGTCTCTGCGTACGAAGCCGGGAGGCGGGGGGGACGTAAAACCCCGAACTATGGTAAATATTAAGATTAGCCAGTAAAACCTAAGATTTACTAACTTCTAATGGTAAAAGTCAGAAATGGTTGGTACCACCATCCACTCGGTAAATGTTAGGTTATACCACAGAGATACGGTAAATGTCATTGTAAAGTATTTCCGTGTTGCTTAAAAAAACGAACCTAGCCTAAATTTTAGAATTACAAAGTTAGCATGTATATAACTTTGCTCGATACTTCTCACGACATACTACGGCTGTCATGAAAACGCGCGGGTGTGCGGCCCTACGCAGTGTGCTACGACTTAGTAGCTGATCGGCGTAGATATAAAATGTGTATTATACTGCGAGTATAAAGTAATACTTTTCTGTAAATGTAAACTAACTTTTAAACTGCCGCGTGTTTTAATGGAAATGTAATTGTTAGGGGCTCGGACTTCCCGGTTGTTGCCACTTCATGTTTACGCTTGCCAAATTGTTTTATAAACTTTCCAATAGCTCAGTTTTCAGTATTTTTTTTTGCGTAAAATGTGTTGCAAAAAAGCAGTTTATACAATATAGACGACACAGATTTCGCCAAGAAATTCGGCATGAAAATATAAGGTTCTTAATTTAGCAAACTACTAAGGATTCTAAATGTAAACTAAAATAGAATAACATATCTACACAATAATATTCACGAACAATACCTACAATAAGGTAAGGTAAGAGAAATGTGAAAGCGGCGAGGGATTCCTCTTTTCTGGTTCAGGGAAGAAGAGCCTCTTGGACTAGAAACCCATTTCAAAACGAATCATCACAGCTCGTTTTAACAGCAGGGCCCGTAAGATAACCGTTGTACAGTGCTACGCACACACAAATCTGGCATCAGAGGAAGACGAGGACGATTTTTATAGTGTACTCAACCTGACTTTGAAGAACATCCGCAAGCAGGACATAGTAGGAAGTAACTGAGTTGGGCATTTACTTTTGCTGTCTAGACGAGAATATTTTAGCAAATTATTAGATTAGCAAATAGATCTGCTTTCTCCTTAGTGGTGTGGGCCAGAGAAGCAGCGGGTTTGTGCAGAGGTGGGAGCGATGTGCGACAGAAATTCAACTCAACCGACTTGGCAAGAGACCAAAAAGCTTTACTTCCTGAAGGATAGGAAGCTAACTTGTCCCCAATACGGCCAATATTGTCAAAATGAACTCTTCTGATCGCCTTTTTGCAGGACTTGGTAGCTTTCTTTTTGGATAGAAGCTCCACGGCTTTGCTTCTGCGAGTGTCAGCCTAAGCCAAATATGCTTCCCACTTACGCTTTTCAGTTGAGAGGCAGTCAGCGTTGACCATGGGCGCGCTTTGGTTTCGAGGGATATGTCAGCAAATGGAATGAAGTACTGCATTGCTTGACACAACACATCTTAGATAGCATCAGCGCAGCACGATGAATCTTTAGAAGAAAAGCCGACCCGCCGCCAAAGATAGGAAGCGATGTAGTGTCGCATTTCATCTCAACGTGCTGACTTGTACCGCCATACCCGCCTGGTGCCTTTTGGGCTACTGTCAGGAACCGAGTAGTGCTACACAGATTTTACCACACAGTGATCCGATGTCCCAAGAGGTTAAAGTATTAAAGTCATTAAAGTCCCCCAGGAACACCAACTGTGCAGATGGAAAGCGTTATTGGACCGTGTCTGTAACATCGCTGAGGTAGTTCATAAGCCTTGTTGTCTCTCGGTCTCCACTATCAACCCATTTCACTGGCCTGTTGGTCTAGTGGTTAGTGACCCTGACTGCTAAGCCAGAGGTCGTGGGTTCGATTCCCACCCAGGACAAATAATTGTGTGATGAGCACGATAATTTGTTCTGTGTCTGGGTGTAATTTATCTATAGTATGTATGTATTTAGAAATATATAAGTATGTTTATCAGCTGTCTGGGTACCATAGTACAGGCTCTGCCTAGTTTAGGATCAGACAGCCGTGTGTGAGATGTGTGAAGTTATTATTATTGTTATTATTATTTGCGATTTATCAATGTACAACTCTTTGTTATCATTACTTATCATCAAGCAACCGATGTATCTCGTAGTATAATGGCGACACGTCTAAATCGTGCATTTTTTACTGAGATAAAACAATGTTAGTTAAATGATAACACAAGTTTATGAAAATAATTTGTGCCGTTTTGTTTTTTGTTCGTGTCTTCCTGTTTACCTACCTTACATTGCAATGTAATGGAGGTTTAATTAGTCTATCAAGAGACATTGGAACTGACAATAACAATATTATGAAAGACAATGAATTTTAATTATTTTGTGGCACGTGGTTCCATCGTGGTCTGCAGTATATTTACTTGCTAGTAGCTAGCTACTATTTTAGCTACAGTTTCGAAGAATAGATAGTGTTGTCGCCTCATCAGAAACTCTTCTTTATTTCATTAAAAATAAGGGCAAACTATAATAATAGACTATAAAACAGTTCACTATTTAATAAAAATGAATTAGTAGACATTATTTTGAATAGTTGTACCTACCGGTAACGCAATGCTATTGGTTGGTTGACAATAATGGGGTTATAAAAGACTAGACATGCATTATAAATGATAACAATTACTGAGTACGGATTGAAGTACGAACAACATAGCACTTACTGTTATTTAGTGATTTTGATAGTTTATAGCAATAGTGGTGAGATTATTGCTAACAATAGACAAAGATACCTTTTATTTCACACCAAAGTAGGCCTCACAGAAAACCGGCAGTGAAGCAATACTTGCATTGCTTTTCGCCGAGTGAGTGAGATTACCGGAGGCCCTAACCCCTCGCCTTCCCCTTTTCCACCTTTCCCCTACACCCACTTTAAAGGCCGGCAACGCACCTGCGACTCTTGAGTTGCAGGTGCCCATTAGCGGCGGTAGACATTTACCACCAGGTGACCTGTCTGCTCGTTTGTCCCCTAAACCATAAAAAAAAACATCATAAATGACCTTATTTATATACGTGCACCGTCACATGCGCATACGTCAGTTTTAAGGCGTTTATGGGATGATTTTGAAGGCCAAGTTCTAAACATGAAATTTAATTTACCAGAGATAAACATGTTACAGTTAGTAAATAGTCTTTATTGATCCAGGAATATTGTGTTATTATTGAGAAGACCATCTTTGCTTGACCCCTGCACTTAGTCACTCCGGGATAAATTACACTAATTAGACGGCCACTACCAATGTAACGACTCTGGTAAGCTCAGTACATCGCAGTGACCCTGAACCCGTGTAAAAGTTGACTGGAGATGCCAGAAATATTATAAATGACTGATGAAAGAAACTACGCAACATGAGATACAGACCGCTAACAAATAGATGGACATCGAATTCAAATTCAAATATCTAATATTCTTTATGTGTGAGACAAAGGTACAAGTCTTACAGCACATTTAAGGTATATATCCAGTTCTCAATGTCCTACCAATGCAATTGGTGTACAAATACTTATTTTATTTCTATAAAATCTATATTTTCTTGGTTTTATTATTTAGCCGCTGTCAAGAGCTGTGTGAATGAATAAAAACATTTCTCAAGTAACCATGGCTTTAAGACTATTACCAATTTCTTATATGGCATCTCTTTTATTTCTTTGGTATCTTGTTTTACACATTACATGACAATTCTTTTTATATAATGAAGTTCTTGGAATTCTCGGTAGCACTATTCAATTTGAATCACGAGAGTTTCTCGGATAAATATCTTTAGGACACGTAAACAGGTTTTTACTAAGTTTTAAAAATTTAGCACATTCAAATATATACATGCAGGGGAAAGTCAGTAAATGTGCCAAGCTTTTTAAATAAAGGCTTACATGAAATCCATAGCGCTACCCCACACACTTTGTTGGAGCAATGAATACCTTATTTTTGTATGGTATATACTCTGGGGAAATAGTACTGCTATTTCCCCAGAGCATAATACCATGGCTTAACACTGAGGTTGTCAACTGTCAACTGTCCTTAGCGCGTTCCATGGCTATATATGTAGCCATGGTACGCGCTAAAGACAGTTGTTTAGTTTGACGATCGCCTGAGCTTAGCTGAAACGTAAACAAAGCGGTTGACTGTTTGTTGGTTTATACACGCTAATCTCTGAACCTGCCAATCGGATTCGAAAAAATGTTTTTGTATTTGATAGAGTATTCATTAAAGAAGGTTAAAGGCTATGTATCATCACGCTAACACCCTTAGGAAGGGAGCAATGACCATAAGCGCGTTCGAAACGAGTAGTTAAATAATGAAGTTCAGCATTGGAAGCCTATTGGCAGCATGGTAGCAGAACTGCGTGACTAAATGAACTAGACTCAGAATAAGAAACTTTAATTAACTCCTACAACTTTCTTTTTTTCTTTTTTTTATATTATAGGGGGCAAACGAGCAAACGGGTCACCCGATAGTAAGTGACTACCGTCGCCCATGGAAACTGCAACTCGAGAGTCACAAGTGCGTTGCCGGCCTTTGAGATAGGAGTACGCAATAAGTAAAAAGTAATATCTTTTCTACAAAGAGATTTCCATTTAATATATCTATTGGTCTACTACAATACCTAAAAAGGTTGTGGGATCTACTTTCTCTATTTCAGTGTCATTATATGTTATGTTAAGTTCCTCGTGTTTACGTCCATAAGTGTTAAACTGACTATATTTTGTTTTCAGTAGATTAACATCTAAATTGTTATCGTCAAACCATTTTATTATACATTGAATTACTTTATTAATATCATGGCTTATCGAATCATATCGAAGGCTTGGTAATAGGATTCCGTTGGCACCCTTACTGTACGGAATCCTAAAAAGACAGCAACAGCGAAGCATAATCGGGTTTTTATAATATAGGCGAGTCGAATCGAGATACGCAAATCATTACTACGATTACTTTCATCATTACTACCTTTTTTTTTTTTTTTATCATTACTACCTGCATTGCTTCAAACACGATAAGTTGTTTTCTTAAAAACTACCCGTTGGTTTAAGACAATTGGATCTAAAATAGTTCAAATACTTACCGAATCGCAGCCTGCCTACTGAACAGTAATGCACTGGGTTCATAAAAATAATAATAATGTTTTGCCACCACCCTGGCATGACAGCCCTCATTGTCGGATCTATCTGGACATGTACCAAAGCTGTTTTTGCATCTAAGTATACCTCTTTTAATTTCATTTTGAATAATATTTTTTCTGATTTCGATTTCAATTCAGGATGCTCCTCTTTGAACAGTTCCAAATTATTTTTATAATCTTCGGGATCTACAACTTCGACATCGCTTCCTGTACTGTTTTTATAAATCGTGGAATAGTAGATGTAATCTTTGAGCTCCTTTTCCCAAGTCTTCATGACATCGTCTACGTTATCTAGCGTATATTCATTTTTAAACTTGATTTTGACAGCGTATCTCTGTTTTAGAGACTCTTTCTCTCTAATCCAGAGATATTTATTAGATTGTGCTACAAGAAATCGTTTAGAATCCTTGTAAATGCACCAATAATTTCCATCATCTTCCGGTGATAGAATATAAGTATGTAAACGCTTGTCATAACGAATTTTCACAGGTGATGGATAAAACATAACAGAGTCAGTATAACATAGAATATCATCTACGTCAACTTTTATACTTGGTATTAGTACCAGCTTGTCCTCACTGAAAAAAAAAACATATTTTAAACAATTTGATTCACTGCAAGAGCTATAATTATTATTAATAACGGTCAAGAGTTAGGGTTTAATAAAAAAAGTATTTTAGCAACTTCACAGACAACGGCAGAATATTTTAATTAAGTCAGTCAATCAGATAAACAATGCACTAATACTCACTTATTAACTTGAACTACCAACGTGACGTTTTTGAGCTTCACCTCACTCTCACAAATGAGGTCATAAAATAAGTAGGAACTATTGACTGTTGTCCAAACATCGTTTTGTATGATACCATATAATGTTTCATTTGAGGGAAGTGGATCTATATCACTCCGCAGTGGCTCTATCTAAAATTTGAAATATAGTTAAACAACGAATCACGTGGGTCCAAGATCCTCCGAGATTTACGTCATTTTAACAAAGCAGAAAAGTTTGTCATTATTTAGATTCATTATACCGTTACATTATTATATTATTTACTAATAAATGGCTGAGAAATAATTATCGATTCAGAAAATAAAGTCTACCTAAAAATTAAAAGACCTTTAGTTTTTTTATTAAAAATAGGTATATTGAACAGGCAGCTGTAATAATAATAATGTCAAAGTGTTTACTAGTTTAGTAGGAATTTCGCTGAAAAAAGCAAAGAGAAAAAAACGTAGCCATGTTCCATTAGAGTGGTCCTCTATTTTTAGATTCTGATCTGATCTAGATGAACTTGTTCCCTATGTATCGATGATTCGAGAGGAAGCTAAATATAAGAGTTGATGCAGTTAACTTTGAAGCGCTTTGTTATCACTGAAAAAGTTTCTATAACTAAAATTACGATTGCGGTCGAATGTCGATGTTAACATTCGACCGCAATCGTAATTCGTTAAACAGTTATTTATCACAATTAGTAAATAATAAAGTTCCGTAGAAAACAGGGACAGAAACAGTTTTTAATTTTTTTATTTAAATAATATTCGTAAACAGCTACTAAATAAACACGGTTGATAAACAAAGGAGACTAAAGTACTTACTGAACTTTTTAAAAATAAAATAAATTGTTTACCTGTTTATAAAGAGATTAAAATAATTGTGTTTAACAAATTTCAGCACAATCAGTAAGTCTATTGCTAAAAGCAGTATCTACTATACTAGGTTACGACAATTAAACAAATACTAAGGAAAAAGCTTGTTATGTGATAAAATGTAGTAGGCAGGGTGTATCTATTTATAAGTATTTACACAATAAAGCAGTCGTCAATTTCGATCGAGCACACAGCGAAGTGGTTATATCGAAATCTCAAAAGGAAATCTAAGCATCTCCACTTTGTGCAACATCAATCATACATACGTTTTAAGAGATTGTTAGCTACTTAAGAATTTAAAAGATTTACGAGTTTTACCAAACATTACTTCGTTCATATGATCGAACTTGAATTTTTCTAACCTAATTATCTTATTTAATCACTTATAAAAAAAATTTTAACAAAAAATTAAACCGACGAAAAGAACTAAAAAGCCAAAAATAAATAACTATAAAATTTTTATAATCTAATTTTGAGTCGACGCCAAATAAAATGATTAATTATATCTACGTACAGTTGGTTGTTTGGCGCCGACTCAAAATAAGTGTAACGGTTAAATTTTTGGTTAAAAAGATTTTTATTTGATGATTTTTTTTATCATCAGCTCAGCTACATGAGGTGATGATTTCTGAACGCAAATACTTGATAAAGTAAAGAAAAGTAAACAGAAACACTATTCGTCCCTACAATTTTCGAAGGTTTCTCTCAATTTTATCAGGATCCCATCATCAGATCCTGACTTCCTTGACATGGGACCACCCTTGAGGTATACCCTATCTAACAAAAAAAGAATAATCAAAATCTGTTCATAAATAACGGAGAGAGGGCTGAACAAACCTAAAAAAAAATAAAAAATATATATATGTACGGTCGAATATAGAACCTCCTTTTTGTTTTCGTCAGTTAAAAAAGTCATTCCTATTCTTTCTTATGACAATATTTTAATGTTATTTTTTTAAACAACTTGTATATGATTGACAATTCCTAGAACACCAATTATTATAAAAGTAAACTATAACCATTTAATGAAATATTTTATTCGTTAAGAAGATCCAAACATGTATAAAAAAACTGCATAAAAATCCTACAGGATGCCAAATGGTCAAGAAAGAGCATTAAGTATGGAGCTCTTTAAGCCTGTATTCTGAGTGTATAATTATTTATATATTATGCTAATAAATTAACAATTCCATAAACTTAAAACTTTTTTCTTAAAATATATATATTTTTTAATAATAATAAAAATTTATTACATTCCACAATAAAAATTACATGTTTACAAAGCATACCACACAAAGCTCCAGTAAATGGAATTTAATAACATTTAAACGGCAGGACCCTAAACCTACGTATTTCACTGCCAAAATGAACCATTCACTTTTTACACAAGCATTTCGTTTGCTTACAGGGTTTATTTTATAATAATAACTTACGACATGAAATGTCGCAAGTCTCACTTCTATCTAATCCTAAACTGGGCAGAACCTGTAAACTATAGTAACCAGACTGCTGATAATCATAGTTATCATCATCATCTCCCTGCCCTTTTCCCAATTTTATTTGGGATGAGGATATTTTCACATGAGCATACCTAGTACAGTCAACAGCGAAATCATCGAAACACAAAAAAAAGCTGTGACATTAAAACAAATCTACAGGCAACTAGTGATTGAGAATTTTTCAAATCCTCAGAAAATAATTCATTTTTTATCAAAACAATCATAATAAGTAATCATATAATCAATTATTGCATTGTTTTAGTAAAATCTGTAAATTTCGTAACTGAGTCCTTAAGCCACTTTTGTTGCCAACTGAACATTGAAAGGTTGTACTACATTAAAATTTCAGTTTATTTATTTACATGCCAAATCATTACTTGTAATAGCGAGATTAGTTACCACAATAACAAAAACGAATTAGTTACTTAGTTTAATATGTAAAAGAGCGCACCAACTTCGCCGACACCGTATCTATGAATCTCTTTCTTTCACTTTCGTTATCATAAGTACAGGGATGTGTTTCAATCCCACGTTTTTTTAATTTGTACGGCGCCCAACCTCCGCAGTACCACTGCTACATAAATAAAACAAACATTCTAAGACAGCGATACCCACACCTTATGTACTTTAGTATACTGTACAACAGAAAGAAGTTTCTTCAAAATTGGAAAACGTCACATGTGCAATGATTTTTAGGGGATAGTAAGTATAAAAATCAGAATTATCGCTCGCATTTTATTGAATTACCCATTCCCCGTAGAAGTCTGGAGGCCTACTCACACACCATTAATGCCACACTATTAGTTACACCTATTTTATCTTTATCATCATTTCATTCAACCATGGAACGTAAGTCTAGTGAGACACTGAATATGGGGACATCTTCGACAATTGACTTTTCAGGGTTAAAATGATGATGATGATTAATGATCATCAGAAAACTTCCCACATCTTTCATCGAATGTCTTGTATTTAAATACTGTATCAGCCAGTTCAGACAATCAAGTGAAAATTTAGTATTGTTATGTATGAAAAAAAATAACTTACCAAACTTTCCGAAATGCTCGGAAATGTTATATTCCACTTAGCATCATATGTCACACGCAGAGGATATACTCTAGTGTGTAAAGAAGAGAGATGTAAGATCGGATCGTTTGAATACCTCCATCCATTATAGAGAATTTGTCCTCCTTTCTTTTCACAAATTTCGTGCGATTTCGTCCATGTAGCTCTAATACCCATACCACGAGCCCCGGGAACTGCACTCAAGCACATCGGTTTAGGAGAATAAAATCTAATACCGCCTTCCAATTTTTCGCACCCTTCATGAGACTCGGGATCTTCTGCATACGGCTCTACAAAACAATATCTATAGTACTCTTTATCACATCTCTCAGCCGTGTAGTTGCCAACTGGATCTTTAGCCACGCACAACTCCTCTTCAATTCCAAGATGCGAGTTAGTTACATTAAAACTGGTTTTTAACAGAGAACCCGTAGTTGATGTAAAAGAGATATCAACAAAGGGCCCTCCAGGATAGGCTGATCTGTATTCAGTCCATAACACCAGATCTGTATAATTACTCATCATCAAGTTATCATATAATTTTGCAGTATATAAATTGCCTGTGCAGTTTTTGAATGCATCTGTAAATCTTTCTGGTCCTTTTAATCGGTAGCAAATCGGAGTTTTGTCGTCTCTTGTATAGCTTAGCTGGAATCCGATTGGACATGTTTTTGTAGTTTTTGCATCGAGCGATGCTTGCAATAATAATATGAGTATTATTGAACAAAACGTGGGTATTCGATGAGGCAGGATCATCTGAAACAAAAAACAGGTAAAAATATTAACACGAATATTGCTAAAGAAGATACGAATATGCTACGGGAGAGAATAAAATTCTTTCTAGATTTCAACAGTAACATGATTCGCTAACGTTCTATTGATGACTGAAATCCTATGTTCTACATTAAACTCTTTTTATATAAATCATGACAAATGAACTAACAACCATAGTCATAGATAATTCAGTCATATAATAGCTATTCGTATTATTAACACTTATTACTATGATAGGTATGTCTTATTATGCACATACACATACGCTAAGATTAGTTAGCAATTCAAGATACTAAACAATAATCACAATAAGAGGTTCAATCTATGAACAAAAACATAGGTGACATGTGATTGTTATAGGCTGAGTATGGAATTTAGAGGATTCTTTAAAGTAGGTTATTTACGTAAACAAGAAATAATAAAGCCCTAAAATGCTACCTTGTGGTACTCCACACTTATTTATCCGTGGTACGGAATTAAGAATCAAAATTAAAAAAGAATAATAAATGATAAAAGTAGATTGGATAACAGCGTCTTTGTGTTGCTTCAGAGAACCTAAACCACAAATATGTATATCATACACATTTCATATTTTTATAGTCCTCTTCTTCGTTCTGTGGCACAATTGTGTAGTATTGAATAATGAAAGAGAAATGTATTCGGTGTATCGTGATAAGACGTGACACTTACCCGAGATATATTTGAAGATATGGCCATTAGATGTATGTGTGTTCTATGAGGTTTTAGTGAATACTATGATATCTGATTCAGCAAAAGTACTGTGTAACTTTATATTAGACAAGTAATTATGTAAGCATATAGTTATTAGAGTATACCTATTGTATTTGCACGATGGGAATTATTTAATTGGCTCAAAAAGAAAATACCGACTATTTTATTTACATGAGACAATTTTATTTACATGAACTTTCTACAAGCTTCACAAAACAAAACATTGCACTTAAATTATTACAAATAAGTATGTGCTATGTTTTGTTTTGCTAGAGATCGCATGGTGGTCGAATTTCGACCACAGTTTTTTAATGGCCAGTATAACTTGAGCTGTAATTGTATAGACTTACTTGCCATGACAGGTCAACGCATATACTGGACGTGTGTGATTTCATTAAGCCGCTTTCATGTAATTTTTAAAGTTATAAGAAATATTGCTTAAAAATTTTAGCTTTCTGCATTTATTATAAACTGTAAATATTCCAAAATTCACGTTACTACGTTAGCTAAATTTTCTTAAAACGGGGTACAAAGAATTCTCTTCACGTATTAATATAATATAATGATTCTTAAATTAAATGAAAGAGTTAAAAAAAAAATCTTTCTAACAAAAAATGAAACCGACGAAAAAAACTAAAAAGCAAAAAATAAATAAACCTTTTAAGTCTCGAGTATTGAGCTTATTTAGATAAACTATCAAATTTTTAAATACTTATTTTGAGTCGGTGCCAACCAACAAACTCTATGTAGGTTTAATTAATCTCATTTTATTATTTCAGAGTCAATGTTTTTTTACGAGCAACAATATTATTTGTCGCCAAAGTTTTGGGGCTGTTGATTTTTTGGAAAAAAGAAAACAAAACGAATAAAGCCAGTCTTCACTCACGAAGGCTTTTCAAGGGAAATAAATAATCAAGAAATAGATAAAAATAAATAATATGAAAAAACAATAAATATAAAATGAATAAATATTATGGTGTATACAAATCAATGCACTCCATTAAAAATCGTAAGTATTGACCGATCGATCGGGATTCGAGACCGCTCTAAACAGTGGATTGAAAAATATTTTGCAAAATTATGCTTACTTGGTGCAATAAAAAATTGTGCATAAAATTCATTCATTGCTCAATCCCAAACACTACCCTTTCATGTTGAATTAATATTTTGCAATAAAGGCGCCTAAAGGTCTTCATAATCCATTAAGGAAAATAGAAGTGACATTTTGCTAAGTGCCTTTATTATGTGAATATTGCGTTATCAGTGGTGTGTTGAAAAAGATTATTTCAGTCATTTATGGACCTACCCAAACACACAAAAAATGTTCGCACGGCTCAACGGGCCGGACTGAACCGATTTGGATGAAGTTTTTTCTGACTGTTTGTTTGGGTCCCTGGATGGTTCTGATTCACCATCGGACCCGGTAGATGACGCTGCATCCGCGTTCTGTTATTCTTATTTAAAGATTTGATGTTTTTTTCTGTGGGTGTTTGAGTGGGTCCGTAGATGGTTTAGAAAGATATAATAAAATAATGGATCGGGCTGCAACCGTGTTTTAGAAATTATACACTTTTTTACAAGTGCTGGGTACTGTTATTTTTTTAAGATTTTAGTGTGTTTGTTTTATTGTTGAAATCAATTATGACACCAAAAAGAAAATCCTACGTTCGAACAGGACAACGTATGTTGGGTCCGTTAGTATAATCTATACTTCTATGCTAATATTATAATACTGAAGAGTTTGTTTGTTTGGTTGAACGCGCTAATCTCAGTAACTGCTGGTTTGAATTGTAAAAATCTTTTAGTTTTTTTTTTTTTTGTCATTAGACAATACAAACATGTTTTCTTCAGAGGCTACTCTTGAAAGAGCGACATATAATTGGCGATGTGAAAAACAATCAACGCTCAAATATAAGCCTGCAACATTGAAAGTTTGACGTCATTGCAAAAGATATCTTTACCGGAAATTGTCCGGCCCTCTGGCCGGTACCGCCGCAACCGCTATGTCCCTGCATTTTAAATCTGTAATATCTTCGAAAATATTCATTGAAATTACATGCTGTTAAGGGCCATTTAGATCTATATTATTTATATATATACTTAATTGGATAAGGATTAATGCTGTATTGCTTAAAATCGTTTCGTAAATAAGCCATTATTTCTCGTAAAAAGTAAAGGATAAAAAATGGTTATTGTGGGTTATCCCTAAGAGATAGACATATACCATCGCGGACTTTTTTATAGACCTTTTCAAGGTGTACAATACCGTGGTACATTATTTTGATCTATCTCGTAGGGTCCAGCCAGCGTTTGCAATGTAAACGCAAAAAAAATGTGTTTATTTACGACATCACTTTAGAAACCTCTAAACTTATCAGTGTTTCTCTACTATATTATGCATGTATTATACATATAAACCTTCCTCTTGAATCACTCTATCTATTAAAAAAAACCGCATCAAATTCCGCTGCGTAGTTTTAAAAATCAAAGCATACATAGGGACAGACGGACAGCAGGAAGCGACTTTGTTTTATACTATGTAGTGATATCATCACGCTACGACCAATAGGAGCGGACTATCAATGAAAAATGTTGCAAAAACCGGGAAAATTTACAAACGCGGACGAAGTTGCACGGGTCAGTTAGTAATTGTTTGTTTGTTAAGCTTTCACGCGTTAACTACTCAACTTTGTATGTATGTCTATATGTAGCAATGAAATGAGTATCCTAATACCGAGGAAAAAAGTAATTTGACTTTTTTCTATGTTATTTTTTACCGGCTTATTTTTTCTTATATAATTCAATAAAATGAAATACCAAAGAGTAACAGAAAGGTGTGGTGAGATGTTAAGATCGTTATGTTGTACAATAGACGGAAAATGGTTGAGTATTGATTTTCCTGGACTAGATTTATATATCTAAACAACGTTGATAATATTATCATGTCAATTTCAATGATTTTGTTTATTTATTTTCTTTATCAACAGCGTTGGTAATAATTATTAATTTCCTATAGTTTTATTTATGTCAGCTCGCGGTCTTTTCTCACATCACCGAATTTTTTTTTTTTATTCTTTTTTATTTATCAAATTCAATATATGGTTTCTATATCTAAAATAATGAATTTTCTGAAATTTATTAGCCCTTTATGTCATTTACGGGCTCTTCTATAAAACCCTGAAATATGATTACACCTTATTTTAACAAGTTGTATAACTAATCAGCGTTGATTCATAACATAACGAAATTTCACGAAATCAAACAAATTACTGGCCGTAGAAGGGTAATTGCGTTTAATTAAGTGCTCGATACCAGAGCTATCTCCACATATATTGGATTGTAGATAAGATAATCGCAGCCAAACCACAAAAACGTGACAGCGCTTTTGGAGGTAAACTTTGAACGAAAGAAATTAATAAAATCAACTTCGTGAAAAACCGTCGATAACGCGTGATTTAAATATAGGTTAGTTTAGTCACCGTATTGAAAAACTATAGACCCATTTGGCTTCTGAGCCATATTTATAAGCTGTTTTCGAGCGTCATTTCGTCGTCTTCAAACAAGCTGGATTCCGAAAAGGCTTCAGTACAAATGGACCAGATCCACGCGAGTTATACAGAAGACCGAAGAGTATAACTGGCCATTATGTCTATTTATTTATTTCTTAAACAATATTACATTGTGTTGAAATACAATTATCTTAAAAACTAAAGAGGATTCATAAAATAATAAATCATAATAACAAAATACGTGACAATATTAATGATAAAATAATTTGAATTATAATCAGGCAAAAATATTAAATTACTAAAATGTCATAAGCAAAATTATATTGTTATGTCAGGAGATAAAAATATTAAATGGAATAAATAGTTACAAATGTCCATGCAAGTTATTTTAACATGTCATTTCATAAAGTCATCGATTGAATAGAACCACCCCATCAACAAAAAATGCCTTAAGTCTGGATCCAAATTCCTTTAGATAAGAAGGAAGTCTATTGAATAGCCTGACTGAATTATAACACGAGCTATATTTTACAACGTTAAGAATCGGTGCTATCATGGTTGGCATATCTTTTCTTCTCGTGCTTTCACGTAGCAGTCTTTCCTCATTATTTTCATAGTAGTGTAAGAAGCCGTTTGAGAAAGCCTTTGATTCAATCGAAACACGGGCGGAGATAGTCTTTCCAGTAATACTGAATTGACTACCGGTACATCGAAGTAGTAAAGTGCTCTACAACAACAACAAGGCCACAATATCAGTCCGAGTATAGGAGCAGAGTTTGAAGGCGATTCCTTTAAGGAGAGGCGTAAGACAGGGATATGTCACTATTTACTGACACTTGAGAAGACGCCTTCAAGCTTCTTGAATGGCAAGGGCTCGGCAACAATATTAATGGCGAATACATCACTCAGCTTCAGTTTGCCGACGATATCGTGGTCATGGCAAATTCGATGGAAGATCTCAGCACGATGCTCAGCGACCTCAATCGAGTCTCCCAGCGGATGGGTTATAAGATAAACATGGACAAGACTCAGTTCTGCCTACAATGCATCGGTGATATTCAGTTTTGGTTTTATATTGAAAAGCATATGGCAAGGGACATCTCCCTTCTGTAGTCTTCGAGTTAATACTTACAAATTGTTACGAATAATAACTTAAGGTAAAGAATGTATCTGAAAGATATAGATATTTACAATTAATACAAAACTAGACCGAATGATGACGCCGCCTGTGGAAATTCGTATAGCAATCTTACTCAAAAACGGTATGAGAGTATCTACACTAGTAGTGGTATGCTGTCTTTTTTTGCCACGCTTTTTTTCAACACAAACCCTTCATATTTAAGAATTACTCTGTACTTTTTAGTTTCGTTTGCTATTAATTAGTTTTTTTAAACTGTAATTTAGTGTCTGCTGGTCGGATTTGAGTCACCCCAGTCAATTGATTAAAATTTGAACAGAAAAGTGCTGCACCCCACTTTCTATATTACTAATTGTTCAGGATTATTTATTAAATTACGGATAAAAAGCAAAATCCTACTTGTAAATTTGACTGGCCTGTTGGCCTAGTGGTTAGTGACCCTGACTGCTATGCCAGAGGTCGTGGGTTCAATTCTCACCCGAGTCTGGGTGTTTTTGTGTTCGTTGTTTGTATGTTTGTAAAGTCCGACACTCCTGTGTCGCGGGGGACAACAAATAACTCCTGTAATTCCTAATGCGGGAGTTGTCTCTTATGAAAAAAAAATTGTTGAATTGTACTAATTATACATAGGTACAAGCAACATTTTTTTACCTACAGTATGACAGAAAATAAACGCGTAACAATGAATGTACAAATTCAAGTTCAATAATACATGTAACTAATCATAATAAGGACCAACGCTCTGTTGGGAATGCCGAATGCATTAGCTGGTTTGATTTATTTATTTTATTGAATAACTTTTGAAGAAGGCTTACAGACTAATAATAATTATGGTTATAACAAATATATATCCATATTACTAACAACAAGCCTCCATAGTTAGGTAACAATTATGATATGATAGTGTTCGGAATCAGTCATAAATATAACCAGCCTGACTGTGTTATGTAGCTAATCGGCTACATATTTATGTTGCAATAAACTTCGATCAAGAATTCTTGATTATAGCACAGAATACAATAATTATATAGATAATCCACCAAAACAACATTTTTGTCTACTTAGTGCGATGATGTACCTAGCAGCATCTATCGAAAACAACTCGTACTACTTCGGAGCTAAACATAATAATTCGTCCTGTATGTACCTTTTTACACAAACATACTTGAAGAGTTTCAATCAATTGCCGTATTGAGTCTCAATTGGTCTGTGTTGATAAATATTACATTAATGATGTCCAATTGCATCCAGCAATTTGTTTTCTTCAAATTAAACTCTTTTAACCTGAAAAACGTGGAAACTTTGTGGTCCAATATGTCTACTCCTTTTTTTGCAACTAAGATGGCGAACAACGTCACGACCGGCCTGGCGGATAGTGCTTAAAAAGCCACACAGAGCTCGACTCATCCTACTAACGAGTCGAAAAAAAAAACAGATCAGCGTTAGTAGTGTTGCCTAACCGCGTTCTTCTATAGAGGTCCTAGACCAGTTGGGCGGTTCCGACTGGAGCAGTAACCTGCTGTGCCTACATCTTGAAATGCGTCGTCGCTCCAAAGAAAAGGAGTACAGATACTACCACTTCCCTTTTGCCCAGGATTGAGCTATAAGGAGGTTTTATAGCCAATGCCCATGTAATATTACAAACATTACAATTATACAAATTATGTACTTCTATTACCTTCTTTAAGTCTTAACTTTTTATTCAAAATGCGTAATATATCATTGTCCCTTATGTTATTGTAGCATACTTCTTAATTTATTATGTTATGTGTACAAACATTTAAGTGTTGCTATTTATTAAATATTACAATAACAATTATTGTGTGAGTGATGAGTGTGATGACAGAAACATCACTAAAAATACT
This sequence comes from Euplagia quadripunctaria, assembly GCA_963859945.1. Lineage (NCBI taxonomy): Eukaryota > Metazoa > Arthropoda > Insecta > Lepidoptera > Erebidae > Euplagia > Euplagia quadripunctaria. The sequence continues at coordinate 24,309,169 of OY982564.1, read as the reverse complement.
CAAGTCAGTCGGCCAACAGCACATTGTCTTTAAGAATTATTTTTTGTAATCAAAGTATCTCGGCCTTACATCAACGTAATTTACGCTCATACGTTTCCTGCCAAATTACTGAAGAGTAGCGGAGAAACTTAAATGGCCGTATCTTTTGATTGAATTGACCTGAACTTTGAGCTTCAAGGGACCGCAGATATAAATATTATTTTGATGTTAATTTCAACTTGATAGCTCCACGGGTTCCTGAGAAAAGGGGTCTTGACAGACAGACGGACAACAAAGTGATCCTATAACCTTTATATCCTTTTCTTCATTTTGAGGAACGGAACCCTACAAATACCATCGCTGTCCAACTTACGTTAGCCGCTGTTACGGATTCAAATCCCGTGATATCAGTTGTTTTTTTTTTTAAGATATGGGAGTCTCGAAAAAGGACATAAAATATTTTTGATTTCGACAATACTACGGCCGGTTAATGAAAGGCTGATCAACGCAAAAATAATTACTCATGCATTTGTCAATTTTCAAGTTTACATTGAGTTGCAGAAATCATGAGTAAACACGTTGATTGGATCATCGGATCAGTTTACAGAGCTTTTGTCATCAATTTTACTGCAAATTCTTATGTCAAATGCCATTTAAACGTTCATTGAAATTGATAATAGATAAGTAAATTTTTCTTTGATCATAGTTTCAGTAAGTCGAATTGATTTAACACCACTGCAGTGTTAACTTGACAGCTATGAAGTTAAAAAAAAAATTATCAGCCTTTCAGAAACCGGGTGAAAATCTATATATACTAATGTAATAAAGCTGAAGATTTATTTTTATTGTATATTTATTTGTTTAAACGCGCTAATCTCTGAAACTATTAGTCAGATTTAAATAATTATTTTTGTATTGGATAGAGTATTCAACACTTACTTTCAAGAGGACTAACAAATAATTTTTATTTTAAGTTTAGGAAATTGCATCTTGCACCCCAAACAACTCTATTATCTGAAAATTGCCATTGAAGTTATAACTATTACATAATAATAATATGTATAAGTTTAACCGTAAATATTCTGTAGTTTAAAACAAATTAGCAAAAAACATGACATTACCTTCATCGTGTCTATGTAATCTGAACGTAAATGTTGATCGGTTCTCCGTGGTCGCACATCTTATACTCCCATTTAACACTCTATCTTCAAGGCGGTAAGGTTCAATATCTCGTACTTGTTGTACTGCAATTGTCTGAAAAGATTACAAAGTGTCATTAATGTGGGCACTTAACCTTTCGGAATTGACATGATATGTCAAGATCGAGTTAATTGGGGCCTTAACTTTTGAGATCGTAATTCATTTCTGAGTGACACTTTACAAGAATCAACATAATGTCAAAACAATAATTATTACTTGAGTATTTTACATTAAAATGAAAAAGAATCTCTGGCCCACTAAGTATGTTGAAATTGAGTATCTGAAGGATTAATTCCAAAATTTAAATATATGACCGATTTTTAAGGAAGTAAAGCTGTATAAAGAGAACTGTGTTAAGAATAATTTTGATGTATTCATCTACGGATTTGACATCCGGATAGTTGTAGGATCATCACGGGGCATTTAGCCCTGAACTGTCACCTATTCATCATCACTGCGAGGGATGCAGCCATACAAAGGGCTAGTACCCTAACGGGCGTGAGGTCACTTCTAGAAGCCTGTGAAAGCCCAAGGAGGCTTCTGTGCTTCTGGAAGAAGCTAGGCTGACTTAACTAACCAGCGATGTCTGAACGCATAACGGAGCGAGTATAAGTTTAAATGCAGAAACAGAGCCCTGTACTAAAACCAATATTTCCCCAGTCGGGCGGTCCCAATTCCAGGAAAATTCGGCGTGTCTTACCTCAATGTTTAATGTATTCAATATAAATGATGAACATACGAAATTTTATAACTGAAACAATCGCAAAGATTTCTCGATCGTTCATCTTATTGCCTAATTATTTTGTTGCAGTACTGTGTGGGAATCAACTTTAAACTGGTTTATAATAGTATTTCCTCTGTTTCGTGTTCTTCATCTACAAATACACGCCGTGAAAACCATGGTACCTATCATTAATCTTTTTTAGATGGCCATATTCTATTATGAAAGAACATTTTAAGTTTAAAGTTGTATATGATTTATAAAAATGTAACGGAAAGGAAGCATTCTTACATGTCAACACTTAATTGTTTCCAGCCAAAAGACCACAATTTATAATCTTTACGACTTACATTAAAAACGACCTTATGCCCTTAAATCACAGTGATAAATTCACTACGTATGTTGGCTGTATAATTACCTTAGCCAGTAGACTACATTTCACTGGCGTGATTAAGTACAATAAATCTACGGAAATATTCGACCGGGCCTTGTCATATTCTGTTCCATTAGACACCGACGAAAAAATACATTAGAGGTCAAGACTAATATTTTGCTCAAGTACCCTAAATGTATGTCAAGGGCCTTTTTTATTGCAAAACTAACAATAACAAGTGCTATTCTTAAGATATTTAACTAATAAGGACATAAAATATACAAGGCAACAAAAAACGGAGGAGCTATGAAACGTGGCAGACGACGCAATGCGGCGTCATAACACTCATAACCTTCTTATACATAACAATCAATTTAGGAAACAGGATCACGTTTATGCTATCCTAAAGCACTACGCTTTAGCATTGCATAAACGTACATCACTCAAAGTATAAAGCGAATAGACTTAAGTAATTTCCTACTTAAATACTGATAAACGAACTGGGAAGGGCGCGCAAAAGTATTGCAAAATCGGAAGAGATACGTAGATAAGCTGAAAGGGTATGAATCAATAAAGAAAGACTGCTACAAAGACGTACGTAATGAATCGTGGGTTTTAATCTTATAATATTTTAATAATTGTGTAAGATCATGACAATATTATAAATTGTTTAGATAGTTAGTTTTTAATTGTATGTGAAACGTAAATTATAAAAAAAAATAAGGATTTTCTAAGGCCTGCTAAAAATAACCGGAATTAAAAACAGGAATAATGAACTAGTCGGACTCATTATCATATACGTACGACGTACACATTATATTATTATATATTATCTTCTATTATCACTATTATTTACTCCTTTTGGTCAGTGCAATGTGTTTGAGGATGATTCATGGCGGGTACACCTTGCCGAGGCTAGGCCATGACTAGGCACACCAGTTTAATAAACTACTTATGTTACACTGGGAGGAATCCGTGTCACAGCCACATTTGGTATGTATTTGTTCCCGTCTCCGTCACAGTTACAATATCACTCACAGTACAAAAAAAATTAATTACTCTGAGTATGCGACCTTGACCTGCTCAAGCTATTGCTTTCACTGCATCCAATGCATCCATATATATACCTTTCCTTTCATTGCCTTTCCTTCTTACTTGTCTTCCCTTTTAATATACTCCCAAGCTTGCTTGCAGTGAGTTATGTGAGGCGGACCAAAATTACAGTTAACAAAATGTAGGTGTTTATACCTTAACCTTACAACCCCTTCGTGGACACAGGCATAAGTGTATGTTTGTACGTATGTACTTTTTTAAACATCAATAACTTATGTCTTACCGGAATAAGATATTTAACAAAATATATGTCAATGACTTCCAGCAGTCTTAATCTCAACGTCCTATTACCTCAAAATTTTTGCTTAATGCCAAAGTGACCTTGTACGGATGATTAATTTAAAAATTGTCAACTTATTTGGCCAAAGATAAATCATATATACTATACTCGTTATTAATGACGGTAAGAATGCTACATTTATCTTTTGAGCTATAAGACTCCGCGCAGTTAGTAATTGCGCTTCCACGGCATCCATTTCTGGCCATAAAAAGTGTCTTATCTGAACTTTGGAGTACTACTAGGTATTCTTTTTTTAAACCTCATTAGTATGGCAGGCGTTGCAGAGATTTTTTTAACAAAATTGCCTTCCTGTACGTCGTTTCGTGACATAAAAATGCATTTTTTTTATCTTCTGTAAACGGTTGTTGTAGTGAGTTCTAAGTATTGTACCCCTAACAAAGAGAACATATTAACCCAAATTAGGGAAACTCTTCCCTTAGTGTTCAATAGATTCAAATTGGTTGACATAGAGACTTTCTTAAACACGTTTACGTTGCTCTTACCAATAGCGATGGAGGGGTGCTAATATGGTGCAGAAGTATTCCTGCTGAAACATTTGTCAGTCTTCTAAGTTTACTAAAAATAACGCAACATAATATACCTTCTACAAATATAGAGCGGTCTGCCGTCGGCTCCATTTTCCTACCATTTTGAGCATGTCAAAGGATGACATGATGACAAAAGGTTGTCTAATAGATAAGTACTTGAGAGGAGCGATCCTATCTCGGACGAACCTTTCTTACCTAGCGTTTATTGGTCAAGGTTGAGGTCGTAACGACCAGAGGTACCGAAGTTAGTCACTTGTTTTTCAATTGATTCAGAGATTTTACCATATCTCATAGAAAAACGCTAAGTATAGCCAGTGATATTTGCTCTGTAACAATGATAACAGATGCTGGTGTGCTTTATCTTTACGACATGAACATGAGTCAGATATGTTTGTCTGTAGGCAATATTCCGTCATGAAACAGTAACAAAAGTATTCATTTAAGAGTCAACAAACCTATACGTATAATATAACAACAACTGATAACTCCTACGATTCTTCATAATATATGTACTGAGAATGTACAAAAGAAAACATATTTATCTTATAAATTATAGTAGGTATTTAAAATAAGGTAGGAGGTTTCCATTACAGTAGGAGCTGCCTGAATGTGGATGGATAGAAGCCAGCCTTGTATCATGTTCCTACAGGGGAGGAGCTTGTGCTCGAGGTACAGGATAAATGAGTAACCCAGAACGTTTATAGGTTTACCCGCTTACCCTTACTGAAAACAAGTTGGAGTTAGACTTACTTATAAGACATAACGCTTATATCGTACTAGTTTCGAAAACAATAAAAAGTAAAAACCTTTAATGACCTGAAATTTATCTGTTAAACTGACAAACAAGTAATAAATACTCGTAATAAGGAGCATGGCGTAGTGTTCAGTTTCATATCTTCCTGTTTTTCAAACTACATGTTTTATTTAAAATAGAAAAAGTGGCAGCTCTGTTATAGCTAAGGCTTCCCATCGCATTTAAGATTAAAAGGTTAAGCGATCAAGTCCCACCCACTACTGACGAAAACTGACGCCTTAGACCAGATTTCAGTAGATACACGGCTTTTTTGCATTTTACCCAGCATTGTTTTCAAAATCGCCAAATTCCGTTAATAAGAATTTGAAAACTCATGACGTTGCTTTCAAATTTCCTGACATATCATTTAGTAATAGTGATTCAGAAAGTTACAAGAACGTAGCAAATACCTACCGTATTTGGCTGGGGAGTATATTCCGATAATATCATATCCCATCAAAAACATAAATGTGAAAATGGGAGCCAAGTTCAATATTAAGAATATACGTGGTTACGACTACGCCAACAAAAGAATTGAGATCTAAATGGTTGCCAAGTTCTGTAGATAATCCTGAAGATCAAATTAAATCACTCAAATTTTCTGTAATACTGAACTTGGCGCCCATTTTCACATTTATTTTTTTGATGGGATATCATTACTCTTTGTAAAGAAATTATTGACGTGACAACGTCTTATAAATTGGTTTGCCGGGTGACACTTCAAGAAACTGCGTTACGCTCCGCTCACGTTATGCGCTCACAATGAGAGCGAGTGTCAGTGCGAGATTCTTTGTATAAATTAATGTTTTAAATATAATTCTTTGTATAAATAAATGTTTTAAATTGTTACTATTATTTCATCCTTCTTCCTACTATACGAATGAATATTCACATTAAAATTATTTTACCACTCAAAGTCGTTGTCACTTAAAACTTTCGCCCGTATACCGACTTTACAGGCAACCAATTTTTATTATTCATTCAACCTACCTATGTGTGTGACCTATAAAATTAGCATTTTTCCTGTGTTTACGTTATATAGTTTTTGTACATTACCTACTATTACCCTTTCCCTCGCTAAAAAAATTGCTATTATAATTTTGAAAGGCACTAGGTATTAATAACTTCACAATGTATTTGCATATTGATACACACACACACACATCTGTATATATATAAGTAGGTTAAAAATAAAAAGTAATAACATATCTAAGTGTATACATAGGGTACACTACTAGGGTAAAGAAGTTTTCACTTCAAAAATTAAGTATTTATGTAAAATATCTATTTTACATAAATATTTAATTTATGAGTTATCTATTTTACAAAAGTGTGAAGCATTAAGTGTTAGGCGGTCAGAAGTGGCTCCAAATGGTTCGTGTAATATAACACACGGCTGCTGCGTCGCCAGTTCCTTTTTCTTGAACTTGGCTTGACACACTGCCGCGTAGAACTGTGAAAGTTTGGTACACACATACGAGTAGATCATAATCCTACAATAACACACAGAACCGAGGCCGCCCACCAATCGTGAAATAGAAACAGCCCCTATTGCAGAAGAAACGACTTATGTTTATGAAAAAGGGAATCATACGGCGATCTTAAGAATAGCGGGTGACGCTCCTAGTGTATAGACATTTTTACAGATATCAAACAAATTACACCAAATTTAGTTTCATAAAAATTTACATAGATATCTCTTGTTAACTTACCCTATTTTAACACCAAAACTACAGAATAACCATGCTGGTTAATCGATACACTAAATATAGTACTAATATTAAGTGTGCACAGGTATTTAATTTGCAAAACAATATCTTCAAACAGAATAATTTTGCAAAATATATACAAAATAATATTTTATTGAAATTTGATATCACAACACTCTCAAATACCACATGAGTAAAGAAACGGACAATACCGAACACAGAGCGTTCACAGCTCATGTTGCCTTGAATATTTAGCAATTTGACACACTCATTCCTGCTGATACGATAGTACCTATATAGATATGAAGACTTAGAAGTGAATTTTTTTTTAATATGACTAACTGAAAACTATAAGAAATAATCAAACAAGGATTTCCTTTGCTCTGATAACAATGACGTAACGAAAGTAACTGCGATTTCTCAGAACATTTGACAATGGAAAACGCATTAATATACCTACAATAGAATTCTGCAAACTCTACACTAACAGTGTTACTTTTGATTTTATCAGCGCGGCGTTTTGATAGTGACAGAACAGAAGTGAGTTATAGTACCTATATTAACAACAATCTCACCATCATTGCTATAAACTATCAAAATCACTAAATAACAGTAGCTGCTATGTTGCTATCATCAATTATAGTTTGTCCCTATTTTTAAATAAAATAAATAAAAGTTTTTTAAGTGGCGACAACACCTACACTAATTTTGTTTAGAAAACTAACTTAGAACAGTTAGAACAAGTAAAAATACAATTTTCGAACAATATTTGAGTATCATAATCTGTTGTCAAAAAGTACGTGTCGACCTACGTAAGGTGTAACATAATAAAATGCAAGTTGCTGTTATACATGTATATAATATATACATTAGTGATGTAACGAATGTCGATTTTTGACATTCGCGAAAGCGAATGTTGACTTTTCAATTAAAGAGTGATCAAAATGTACGGATGGGTTTTTTAGTTTTTATTACAATGAATAAATAGCTCCTTTAAGGAGTAAACAACAAGGAAAATGTCCATAAACTAGAAGTAATATCTATAATTTAGGGGAAAGTAACTGAAATGAGATTAGTTACATGGGTGGGTCTTACCCATTGGACGCCAACTATCGTTCGGCAAGTAAACATGTTAATAGCACACGTCTGACGTATAGTATACATAGAGACGTCATGGGCTGAATAGAATGCAGACAAAATGCTCACAGTTCGTTAAACAAAGAGTCTTACTAATATTAAATTGTGGTACATATGCAACCTCTTTGTTGTAATTTGATTGGCAATCCAACCTTCATCTTGTGTTAGCATTAGTAACGGCAATACTTCGGTAGTATCTAATGACAATATATTTAGCATCTTTATGAGTCGTTGCGATGGAATTTTTTTATAGATAGACGTATAAACCAATCATGTACCTAATATTTTGAATTAATTTTTTTACCAAATTATTCTGCAAGAGTTTGTACATTATAAGATTATTCAATATTACTTTCTATACTATACTAATATTATAAGTTACAAGTTAAAGGAAATGAATCTATTAAAAGCCTTTGGGAAGTGATATCACAAAGAGATATCACAGTAACGCACAATAGACCTGATCTTATATGTATCGACAAAACTAGCAATAAAAAATTTTTAATAGACATCAGCGTAGTATCCGACTACAATATTGGGAAGCTAAGGAAATTGAGAAATTTAGCAAATACCAAATGCTGAAAACTGAAGTCACCCGTCTGTGGAATACACAAACGCTTGTCATTCCGATAGTTATAGGCGCAACGGGAATAGTCACTAAAAGCCAAAAGAAATACGTAGATAAATTAACATCCTTCAAAAACAAGCAGCTATACACACAGTAACCATAGTCAGTAAAGTTTTAGGAGATACGGTATTCATACACAACACGCAGGACCAACGCACATACCCAGGAATTGCAAAACATGCATGTCACAGAACTCACAGGACGCGCAACAATCGCCGAACATATCGCAATCACCAAATACACTAGACCCACTCAACATAACTCATACACTGGACACACAACAGACATTAAGCATACCAGGGGTAAGTTGAAGGAGAAGAGAGCGAGGAAGAAGGGCAGCGACTGACCTTACACCTTTTCTTTATTATTTTCATGCCAGTCAGAAACAATGTTTATCCGTAATGTCCGCCTGGACATTTTTATCACGGTGCTTAATTTAGCATTAGATTATGTCTTTATTTAAAGATAATATTCTAAACATTTTTAAGATCTTTGTACTAAAAAAATACACGTGATTTTGGGTGGGGTTGGTCTAAAACCTTAACGCGTATCACCAGGGGAGAGGAGGGGTCCAAAAAGATGTTGTAAATGGTTTAACTAAGCAATAACTGGGTACTGGGTACTAAATTATTCTATAGTCGTTATTAAATTAAGTCTTATATGAGAATTAGAAAATATTTATTAGTTGTTATGTTCACGTCTGTACTCACGTACGTATGTCAAGATAGTTATTTCTTACAAATATAAATAGAATCGTTTTGACATTTAATAAAGAGTAATTGATTTGACTTGACTGTCAACTACCGTATTCAGGCTATTAGTAGTGGTCAGTGGCAACTTAATGTTATTATAACAAAGTGTTTTAATAATAACTCTCAGACATTTAACACATTTCTTTTCAATAAGCACTTTCATTGCAGTTGCATTAATTTAGAGCTCGTAATGAGAAAGAAGAACATTATAGATTGTATAGTGTACTTACGGTGGGTTCTAACACGCTTTTATTAGCTTAACTTGTAACTAATTTCAGTTACGGTGCAGCTACTTGGATTGTGTGACCGTGTCATACGAGTTATTATCATATGCGATTCAGTCAGTAGCTCGCATCCGAGTTACTACAACATTTTTTGATTTTACTTGCCACTCGCCTTTCCCCACCACGTCACGTCACAAGCAGCAACTCGCACATCTTTGCGTACGGACAGTTGCTCGTACGCTCATGACAACGCCGAGTGAATTCTCGGGGTTTAAATTTATATTCTCGGGGTTTATATTTTCGGAGATCGTCATTATTTAACTAGTTCTTTAAATATAAAATTCGTTGCTCCTTTCATTTGCATCCAATTTCTAACCTAAATACTTCTTTTTTTCTTTTTTTTTTTTGGGCAAGCACTTTCATAGTTCAGCCCAAAGAATTGCTGTAACCGCTTTTATTTTGGTATGAACCATGAGCAGTCGTGTGTGTTTTGATAACATTGCACGAGACATGTCACATGAGAAGTCGGACAAAATATGCGAGTGCACAGGTGCGGTAGCTGTCTACTTTCATACCAGCAGCTCGCACTTGTGTGACCGGGTGAGGCGAGTCGAGCTACTGCCATGCGAGTACACGGGAGCAGTAGCTGTCTACTGGCAGGTCAGCAGCTTGCACTGTGTAACCTCGGCTTAACTATATAAACAAATCTTGGAAGTCAATTTTAACCAATATTGACTGGCCTGTTGAGTTAGTGGTCAATGACCCTGACTGCTATGCCATAGGCATAGGAGTTGCCTTTGAAAAACAAAAAAAAATATAACATTAATTTTATTTTTTTTTAAATTTATTTATCTACTTCTAATTGTTGTATCGAAATGAAACTTTGCATGTTATGTAGTTTGGATGACAATACTATAATATGGTAATATTTTGATGATTTAGCCAGGATGTGTTTAGTCTGACTCTTCAGAGGCTACTAGTAAACCCCTCGAGTTTGGACTCATATGATTCTTTTTCACGAGTCCAAATTGCTGGTCTGATGATAAAGCCAGGAGATGGATAGTAGAACTCTTTTTTACTTTGTAATTCGGTTATTTAATGGCTTAAGCGTATTTTTTTCATAATAATATGTAAAAGCCCAAAGAAATATTTCTTTAGGCTTTTACATATTATTAATATGTATTGTATAAATATACCTATAAGATAAGAGTACAAAAATAGTTTTAGTGGTTACTCGTTAACGCGTCGTGTGTTGTGTTTGATGAGTAATTAACAAATTAATTGTTCTAAGTCTGTGTTTCCTTTGATTGTACGAGTATGTTTGACGCAACATGGAAATAATTCGATAGCACTGTCTGCAGTCCATGAAAAAATCTTGATATTTTTTGAGCTAATAGAAAGAAAGAAAGGGATACCTTTATTCTGGCTATTTCTGACATTTGCAGGACCGCACACAATTATTACAATAAAAATCCCACTAATATTATAAATGTGAAAGTTTGGATGGATGGATGGATGTTTGTTACTCTCTATGTCAGTATATTGCTGCAGCCTGTAAGACTGCAGCGCTCGTATTATGATAGGGCCTGCGGTATTATGAATCATATTATATAATTAGTATGAAATAATCTTCCTTGCCTTATCGTTATTGGCAGCGATCAGTTTATTACAACGTGGCTTTACTCTTTGTTATAAAAGTGTTACGTTCTGCTGGTACAAGTGGCCCATGTCATATACTCTTTTTTATTATGTGGAGGAATCTAATTGGAGGTGAGGTATAATAGTTTATTATAGATTAGTCACCTACTGGTCGCTTAAAGGTCTAAATTCGACCGTTATTCATTAAATTATCGACATTCGTTATGCTCCGTCGGAGTGAAGAAAACTCACGACACAAAAAATCTATAGGTAACAAGTAAAAAAAATTGGATCATACATATGTCTTAAACTAAAGTAAATACATATTATGCGTCTAAGATTCTTACCACAGCTAACAAAAGAGCTGATGACCTTGAAACGGCTGAACCGATTTTAATAAAACATGTGTAAGAACCACCGCTAGAACACCTGCTTTCAAATAAAAATAACTCGTTTAAAAGCTACGGTGCCACAGACAGACACAGCTGTCTAGATGACGACGCAAAAAGGGGGTGTGTGTGTCTACACACACCCCCTTTTTGCGTCGGGGGTTAAAAACTACGAAAGACAATTCCCGCACAAGGAATGATTCCTGCGAGTACCAAAGTACAAATATCCACCCGACACGTGTTCACCTCATCACCGAGTGGTAATATATGGACATGATAATAACAATGAATCTTCAATAAGTCATAAACCGAAGTCTCATTTAGTTTATGTAATGAAAACGACTTTATTACAACTACTTTATTGGTTTTTTATTTATTCTGCTTTGTTATGTTTATATAAATTAAGTTATAACTGTCTGATTTATTTATACAAACGCTTTAAGTGACACAAGTTTTATATTGTGGAATCGAACCCAAAACTCTTTTTTATACAGCATATTCATTATTCATACCTGAAGTACATTTTTTATGCTTTATAGAACTATACATAAACATTAAAAAAATAAATCTCAGTATTCTATAGAAAATATATATGTATCATTTTTCTTCCGGAACTAAGCCTACTAGCCGAAACGAAAGAAAAAGAAACCAGCTATTGATAAAGACCACGAAACTTTTGAGCATGTTTTCTGTATAATATACAATTACAAATATATAATACCTACACATATATATTATTATGTAAATATAAATATTACAGTCAAAGAGGTTAATGGTGGAATATCGATAGATATACTTACCGAAAGTTTATTTAAACTATGTAATATTATTATTTACAATATGTATTCTTTATAATGTTGAAAATTTAATTTGTTTTGTCTGTTTATTGTGTTTGATAGTCAATTTACTGAAGAAGATTACATATATATAATACTAGCAGCGCCCCGCGGTTTCACCCGCATAAGTCTCGATAATGTGGGAATATCGGGATAAAAAGTAGCCAATGCGTTAATCCAGGTCTCCAGCAATCTACATACCAAGTTTCAGTTTCAGGGCGGGGTTGGGTTTGTTCCAAAAGGCCTCGATCGCCTGGAACAGATCCAGCCCTGGCATGCTCTCCTGTCCGGAGGACGTGCACGGCGAATGGCCATGGGAGCGAGCGCAGGTCGTGTAGATCCCCATGTCAAGTCTGAGGAGTTTTCCTTCACGTGGTTGCCGCCTGTTTTTGATCTGGTTCCCTATGAAACAGAAGTAACTGAAACACCCAGTCGAAATTCCACCCTCCTACCTTATCCCATCCTATTGCTCCTTCCGCAAAACCTTCTGCGAGTAGTATGTGGTTGATACTTGCGGGCTCACCATCAACTAAGACTGACGGTGGGTGGGGGGAGGGGCAACCACCCGCATGTTTGTGCCGTATGCGGGGACCCGTATGGGGGGAAGAAGGTGTCCTGGTAGTTGAGCTGAAAGGCAACACACTGCTTTGGCCCGGATTTCTCCTGACACGGGAGGCTGGAGGCTAGCCACCTTCGGTCAACCGGCTGCGACGACCCGTCAGAGGGCCGTCAGGCGAGAACTCTTTCCTAGTGGGGGCAGACGACGGGCGGGACGACTACGTCTTCCTGCCTAGCTCGGCCCGTTCTCTGCTAGGGTAGGGGTTCTATATCTCTCTGTTACTTCTGGCGTCTGTGTGCCTTTTGCCGCGACGTCCCCACTTGAGGGCTCCAAGGAGGGTGGAAGGACAGAGGGACGAATTTAAAAAATCTAACTAATGGATAATTTAAATAAAAAAACCCCTATAACACCAACGCAGGCTGCACCCCGGGTGAACAACCCAGGTGATGCACCATGCAAACCACCAAAAGCTACTCGGGTGAACAACCCGAGTGCAGCGACACCCCTCAAACCGACAGCTCCTCGGGTGAACAACCCGAGTGCAGCGTCATCCCCCAAACCGGCAGCTCCTCAGGTGCACAACCAGGGTGATGCGCCACAGACGAGCATCGACCTCTCCTCCCTAAAGGCAGCAATGCCTGTGCCCGCGGGTCCCAGCCAGGATGAACCCTGTTGGAACCTGGTAGGCATAAAGAAGAAGAGGCCACAAAACCCCAAACCAAAGCCGTCTAGGGTGAACCGCAGGGCCAAAAGAGCGAAAGCTCGGGCGGAAGCAGAATTAGCGGGGCCTCCGGTGCCAGGTAGTAAGCAGCTTGAAGCTGCTGAAGAGTCTGCAAAGACTCACGTTGTCCCCAGTAAGGATGCGCCAACCCTCGGCAAAGACAATAGTCTAGCTAAGGGTACAGCTGCTCCTACGGGGACGCCACTAGGCGCCAAGAGGCCTGCTGCTGTCAATGCGACCCCACGGCAGGGTCACACTAGACGGGGCAATAAAGGTGGGGCTGCAAAGCAAACGGGCAGGCCCTCGGGCCCGCCCAAACCCGCCAAAAGAAGCCGGCCGGACGAGTCTTTGACTCCACAGGGCGGAGGTAAACGCCCAAAACCCCAGCCCACCAACACAGGCTCCACGAGCTACTCCGACGCTTTAAAGTCGAATGACTACTGCGTCGCTGTAATGCAGGAGCCTTACCATGATCTCACCAAGGAGCAGGCGGAGGCCATTGAGGGCCGGCTGCAGGACGTGCTGAAAGCTGAAATGTTCGCACCCAGCGCGTCCTGTGTCCCCTTCGTTGCGCCACAGTTTAGGGGAAAGCCCTTCCACAGCGAAGGGGTCCTTAAGATGTGGTGCAATGACGACTTCGCCCTTCAATGGCTACGCCAGGCCGCTAGCAAGATCGAAGCACCACGTTCGGGAACCAGACTGGTAGTCAAACGCCAGTCTGAGATTCCCAAACGAATCAAGGCGGGACTCCTGGTACCGCAGGTAGGTCCCAAGGACACGTTGGACCACATTCGCACGTGGCTGACGTGTCAAAACCCAGACTACAAGGTGTCCAATTGGGCACTCTACCATGCCGAGCCCCAGGAGGAGAAGAAATCTCTATTCCTGGTGCTCGGCATCCCAGAAGAGGACGTGTCCAGGCTCAGGGAAAGCGGACGTAGGGTACACTACCTACTAGGTAACCTCTACGTTCGTTTCCTAGACGACCGTCCTCAAACGCTGCCGAACCTGGAAGCTGTATCCCAGGGGGTCTCCGGAGACCTAGGCAGCGGGAGACAAGGGGAAGCCCATCCTGGCCCCAGCAAGGGGCCAAGCATCCAGACCAGTCCGTCGAAGCCGGACTCGCCGAAGAGGGGACTCTCCGGAGAGACGGACAGCGATCTGGATGAGACGCTGATGGATAGCGATGATGGCGCTATCAGCCCCCCCCAACCTTAACGCACTACAAACCAATCTCCAGCACAGTCAAACTGCAACGGCTAGCCTACGCAGAATGCTGGAGGTCAACACCATGACCGTAGCCCTAATCCAGGAGCCGTGGATTAGGAAGGGCAGGATCTGCGGTCTAAACAACATTGGAGGTAAACTGCTTCTTAATACTACCATTGATAACCCGCGTACATGTATTTTTACACCGAAACACGCCAATACAACCTTAATGACCGAGTTCTGTTCTAGAGACCTGACTACCATCAGACTCAAGGAACCCTCCTCAGGCCTCCCAGAAGTGGTGATGGCGTCCGCATACCTGCCGGGCGACGCAGACATTCCCACTCCGGAACTGGCTGCACTTGCAAGTTACTGCGAGCGAGAGGGACTGGAGCTGATCGTTGCTGCGGATACCAACGCACACCATGTGCTTTGGGGCAGTAAGACTGACAACCAACGAGGTAAGGATTTTGTTTCTTTTCTACTCACAACTAAACTAAATGTAATCAACATTGGCTCAGAACCGACATTTGTTACATCGAGAGCCCAAACAATTATAGATCTAACACTAGCTAGTGAGCACGCGTCATCACATATTTCGAATTGGCATGTTTCGGATGAGGCGTCGTGCTCGGATCATCGTTGGATCAAATTTGAACTGAAGATGACTCTCACACCGCCAGAACCTCGGCGAAATCCTCGCAAAATGGACGTCCGTAAGTATGGACTAATAATCACCGCGGAAAGGTTGAAAGATACCCATCTGCCGAATGCCCATGGGACCAAAGCGGATATTGATAACCACGCGAATAACCTTACCACCACCTTAATTACATGCTTTGAACAAACATGCCCACTTTCATTACCCAGAACGGGACCATGCAGTAAACAACACTGGTGGGGACCGGAACTGGAGAAACAACGGCGTAAGCTTAGAAAGTTGTTCAATAAAGCCAAAAATTCACGAATAGATCAACACTGGGACGCATACAAACAAACCCTACAAAACTACAAGAAGCGGATCAGAATCAGTAAAACTGAATGCTGGAGAAGCTTCTGCACTAACATAGAGAACAACGATCAGGCAAATAGAGTCAAAAACATCATGTGCTGTGAACGGATGCACAGTCTTGGCTTCTTGAAAAAACCTGATGGGACCTATACCAAAACAGATTCGGAGACATCAGAACTGTTGATGACAACCCACTTCCCAGGTTGTCGCATATCAAACGAGGAGAACACATGGGAAGACAGTGAGGAAGATACACTGGGTGAGCCTGACTGGACCACTGCCCGCACGATCATTAATCACGATAAAGTGCAATGGGCGATCAACAGCTTTCTTCCATATAAAGCGGCAGGACTAGATGGTATTTTCCCAGGCCTGCTAAAATGGTGCGATAGGGCACTGATAGATCATCTTCGGATTATCTACGGAAGCTGCTTGGCACACCGCTACGTCCCCCTGAAATGGAGAGAGGTCAAAGTAGTCTTCATCCCCAAACCCGGCAAAGGAGATTACACACAACCGAAATCATTTAGACCCATCAGTCTCACATCATTCCTACTTAAAGTACTGGAGAGACTAATAGACAGGGAAATCAGAGGCACTGCACTAGTCAACTACCCTCTGAACCCCAACCAACATGCTTACTCAATGGGCAAATCAACAGAATCTGCCCTCCATCAAGTTGTCTCATACATAGAGGGCAACCTAAAATACAAGATGTCAACTCTAGGAACCTTCATCGAAATTGAGGGTGCCTTCGACAAAACTAACTTCACCAGCATCAGCCAAGCTCTGGCAAGGCATGGGGTCAACTCCACAATTGCAGGATGGATCGACAACATGCTCAGACACAGAGCCATACAATTCACTGTGAATAACACAACAAGAGGGGTGGTGGCCAGAGGCTGTCCGCAAGGCGGAGTTCTCTCACCTCTCTTGTGGAACATTGTGGTCAATGAGCTTATTACTCGGCTCAATGATCGCAAGTTCCTCACAGTGGGCTATGCAGACGACCTGACCATCCTCATCAGTGGGCCCTTTGAGAGTGTGGTATGCGACCGAATGAGGTCTGCTTTGAAGGTCGTGGAACAATGGTGTGAGGAACACGACTTAACAGTGAACCCGACGAAGACAGAGTTGATCATGTTCACAAATAAACGCAGTTTAGGAGAATTAAGACTACCCAAACTATTCAACACCCGTCTAGCCCTTACCAAGGAAGTCAAGTATCTAGGAGTGATACTAGACAGTAAACTCCTATGGAACAGGCACCTGGACACAAAATTGAACAAAGCCAGCATTATTTTCTGCCAATGCAAGCGACTCCTCGGCAAAAGCTGGGGTTTATCACCAAAAATCACACTATGGCTGTACAAAACGGTCATACGGCCAATCGTCACATACGGTGCCATTACCTGGTGGCAGAGAACAGAGCTAAGCACCGTCAGAAACAAACTACAACAATTCCAGAGACTCGCATGTGCTGCCGTCACTGGTTGCATGCGCACAGCACCCACAGCTGCCCTTGAAGTAGCTTTAGATCTGGCGCCACTAGACCTATATATACAACAAGAAGCAGCAATGGCAGCCATCAGACTAAAACACCTAGGTCTATGGTACAACCAAGAAGGTCCTCATTCCAAATTATGGAACCAATTAGTGGAATACCAACCACTAATAGCTGCCCCATGCGATAGGATCCCTAAACAACATATCTTCGGTAGAAGGTACCGAATACAACTACATGAGAGCGACCGAGATCAATCTGGCATAAACGAAGTCCGGATATACACGGACGGTTCTAAGATGGGGACAGGGACTGGAGCCGGAGTTTTCTCACAAGACTTGAATATAACAATATCACTGGCGCTAGGCCGACACAGCTCCATATTCCAATGTGAGTGCGTTGCAATAACCTACGCCGCTACCGCGGTCATGTCAAGGGGTATAAAGGAGTACAACATCCGCATACTCTCGGACAGTATGGCCGTCCTGAAAGCCCTGGAGGGCAACACCATGAACTCCGGCCTTATATACGAATGCCACCAGACACTCGAACGTTTAGCTTCTGGCAATGGGCTAACCCTTCAATGGATCAGGGGGCATAGTAATTCACTCGGCAACGATGCCGCAGATGAGCTGGCAAGAAATGGATCTGCAACGACAGTGGCAGGGCCAACTATATTGCTGCCACTTCCCTTCAATCAACTTCGCTCATGGGTAAGGCAACGAACCCGTGAAGCGCACAACGGTCGCTGGGCTGATACGCCCGGCTGTAGGCAATCTAGACTGGTGCTGACGGAGGTCTCACCACGTTTAACCTGCAGACTGCTCAGTCTTAACCGACTTGAGATCAGAATAGTTGTAGGTACCATTACGGGCCACTTGGCCCTAAACCGGCACCTATTCACCATCAATGCGACAAACAGTCCTCTATGTAGAGGCTGTCTTAATGCGGAGGAAACGGCCGCCCACGTCGTCCTGGAGTGCGAGGGAGTGGCCACACAACGGGCAAATATCCTCGCAGGAGCGAGGTCGCTCCTAGAAGCCTGTGAACGCCCCAGGAGGCTTCTGTGCTTCTGGAAGGAGCTAGGCTGGCTCAACTAGCCAGCCTATCTGAACGCATAATGGACCGCCTATGAGTCTAAATGCGGAAACAGAGCCCTTTACCAATACCAATACCAAAAAATACCAAGTTTCATCGCAATCGGTTCAGTGGTTTTTGCGTGAAAGAGTAACAAACATCCATCCATCCATCCAAACTCACATTTATAATATTAGTGGGATAAAACAATACTTCTTATACTTAAAAAAAAATCGTATTAAAATTGTTCAATATTGTTGCAGAAAATTAAAAAGAAGACATCACGAGGAATTTTCCGTCAGTTATTTTTATATAAACTCATTAAAACGAGTTGTGTTGATTCACGTGATAGTTTCAATTAAAATATTGGCATCATCACACCGTACCAGGTCATCGCAATTTATATCTTTATCTCAGTTTTACGTCAAAAAAGCTCGGTAATAACTTATTCCAGTAAACATTGTAGGGACCGTAATATTATCGCCACTACAATCAAGAATGTTGCCAAAGTCTGTAGTGTATAGAAAATATACAAACATATATATTGATGACTAGCAGTTCCCGCGCGGCTTCCCTCGCGTGTACATATTTTTATATTTTGCGCGGAACCCTAATTCTTTTTTCGAAATAAAAGTAGCCTAAGGTACTCCTTATAACACCTGCTACCTGCCAGTGAAAGTCCCGTGGAAATCTAAATCTCTAGCTAAAGCAAACAAACAGACAGACAGACAGACAAAAATTTAAAAAAATGTTGTTTTGGTATATGTACCGTGTATACATCCAAATGCACTTAGTAAAAAGCGGTTATTTTAATATTACAAACAGACACTCCAATTTTATTTATTTGTATAGATGTATAGATATATGTTTATATATTTTCTAAT
This sequence comes from Euplagia quadripunctaria, assembly GCA_963859945.1. Classification (NCBI taxonomy): domain Eukaryota; kingdom Metazoa; phylum Arthropoda; class Insecta; order Lepidoptera; family Erebidae; genus Euplagia; species Euplagia quadripunctaria. The sequence continues at coordinate 24,289,883 of OY982564.1, read as the reverse complement.
AAATAAAGACAAAAAGATATCCTAACTAATATTATAAATGCGCATGCAAGTTTGTTTGTTACGCATTTTTTTTTTCAGCATGACCTTAATCCGCCTGATGGAAAGCTAGATTCACTTCCAAAGATTGAAGACCACCATTATAGATACGGATGATATTAAAATGGTGGTCCACAGCTTCCATGACTTTACTTCACAATCGATCATCATGAAATTTTACATACACGTTTTAGGGGTAAGTATAGAAAAGAAGAAAAGAACACAAGGCCTCTTTCATTCAGAAAAAAAGTACTACGAGGTACGAGGGATTGAAAAAAGAAATTAACGCAAGTGAAGCTTGTTATCAATAAGGTTTACTAATTAACACAATTGACTTAGCGATGATGAGATGATTTCAACAGTGGGAGAGCCAGACTTCGGCACGTATGGGCCGGCTCGACCGGTGGCGGTGGTGATACCACGGCCTCACAGAAAACCGGCAATGAAGCAATGTTGCATTGCTTTTCGCCGAGTGAGTGAGGTTACCGGAGGCCCTAACCCTTCCCTCTTCCTCTCTCCCTTCTTCACCCCTTATTCCCCCCTTCTCCTACTCCCACCTTAACGGACGGCCAACGCACTTGTGACTCTCGAGTTGCAGGTGCCATTTACCATCAGGTGACACGTCTGCTCGTTTGCCCCCTATACCATAAAAAGATATGTGTGGTGCAACAAGGATACTTTGATTATGTTGCCTGAGGGAGCAATTATGAATTACCAATTACCAGTTTATTTAATCTCGTTAACTTAAAAGAAAAGCCATACATCAATGATGACTTGACTTTAGCGCGTTACGTAAGTTCATAGGGATTTGAAAAAAACAGCGCTCCTTTGAATCCAGCAATAAATGGTAATGTAGCAACAGCAACATTGTGTTGACTAGAAATAATGAACCATAGTGACATTTCTCTCTCGCATGCTAATTTAGGAAATCCTTATCGCACTGTACAAATATTTATATCTAACTTGTCAATGATCATGACAGGAGATGATGAAACTCACTTAATATTTTATCGCACATTTGGCGACGTTTGGAAACTAATATAACTTGAAATCTGATTCCCATAGGTATATATCGGAGAAATTAGAACGATGGAGATTATTTATAATATATTCACCCGCGTAAGTCCCGATCGCGTAGGAATATCGGAATAAAAAGTAGCCAATCCGTTAATCCAGGTCTCCAGCTATCGGCTAAGTGGTTTTTGCGTGAAAGAGTAACAAACATCCATCCATCCATCCAAATTTTTACATTTATAATATTAGTGGGATACAACATGTTATAATGTGTTACAAAAATATCAAATTTTTGATTGTGGTGGATGACATGAATTACGTGAAGCACTAACAATGTGAAGAAAATTCGTTAGTTGTAGAAGAAAATTTGCTGTTATACATCATCATCGGCCTACCGTATTCTAAATTTCATTTATACCCTGTATCATTCGTCATTTCATTTTCTTTTATTTTTCTTTTTTTTTAAGGACAACTCCCGCATTAGGAGTATTCCTGTGTCGCCGTTTGTCGGCTTCAAAAAACGGACCCACAACACTCGGCGCGGCGTAGTGGCGAGGTGACCACTTAAACCATTTCGGTGCCTTTGTAGCCATACTCTCTTTCACGCAGTTTATCCGTCTTTTCTTTGGTCATCATCTACTCTTTTACCCGTCAACTTCCATACATAAAACTCTCTTCACCACATTTTGCTCATCCCTCCGCATCACATCACAACGGCTGTACGTAACAATCCTAAAATATGAACACACCTTTCTGTAACACGTTGTATAATATAAAGGTCATATCAAATGGTAGACAATAACGACGTCGAATGACCTAACTAAAAATAGACGCGACAACCTGATATTCAACCAAAAAAAGTGGCATCAATAATCTTACACGGCCCGCCTGTTGGCAACATGTTACCGGTGCCTATAAACACTATGTAGGGTGTATGTATACCACTAGATGTACTACTTATCCGTAGACAAGGCTAACCGACTCACCATTATTTACATAACTCCGCTTGGAGTTGTGAATTCTGTTGTAGAGATGGGTGGCGGGAAAATACCAGTTCCACCTAATGGGAATTTACAGGGGAAAAACCCGGGTAAATATCTGGAGCATAGGTAAAATCATTCTATACAATGTTGAACAATTGTTTTAGAACGGCTGTACTGCAACTTCATATTCATATACATATTCAACATTTAAAAAAAAATCTAAATAATCCTACTAATATTATAAATGTGAAAGTTTGGTTGTTTTGGCCTGAAAGATCACGCCAAAACTACTGAACCGATTGCGATGAAACTTGGTATGTAGATAGCTAGGTGAGCATGTCGTTTACAGTGTGGCTGTAGAGCAGGACCGTCATTCTACCAAGCATTTTCATCATCCAAATAATGATCTAGTCTATAATATGCTCGTTTATTAGCGTGCGTTTTAATACAAGTTTTAAATTTCTTGTCATTTAGTTGTATAATATTATCAGGTATTTTAGTATAGAATTTAACGCAGTACCCCATAAAACATGTTTGCACTTTTGTTAATCTAAATTTTGGTTGAACTAACTTATTTCCATCTCTAGTAATATGTTTTAATTTTTTTTTCTAACATACATGATGTTTTCATAAACATATTGACAAGGCACCGCCAGGATATCCTTAAATAGATCCCTAAGGGATTCGCGACTACGTAGATTATAAACGACTTTTCTTTCGAGTAATCCTTTATTTTATTTACATACTAGCAGCGCACTAGGTGAAACCGCGGTTCACACGCACAAGTCCCGATCCCGTGGGAATATCGGGATAAAAAGTAGCCTATATGTTAATCCAGGTCTCCAGCTATCTACATACCAAGTTTCATCGCAATCGGTTCAGTAGTTTTGACGTCAAAGAGTAACAAACATCCATCCATCCATCCGTCCATTCATCCATCCATCCATCCATCCAAACTTTCACATTTATAATATTAGTGGGATTAACATTATATTGTACCATATCATTGTGCTTTGCAATATTTTATGAGTTAATAATAAAGCGTCAATGCTGATGAAGCTATAATCTCAGCGTTCCGGTGTAATTTTAACGAAACAAGTTATACAAGTAGTCAAACTGATTTCATGAAATTAATTTGATCATGCACGATACTTGTTCAATAATCTAAATCCAACTTTAGGCTTGTGTCAATTTGATTTATATTTCGGGACTCCATCGCGGTAATATTTGTTAGGTATAATTACTTTTTATTTACTTGATAACGTTGTACGTTGGGATCAACGCACCGATCGTAGTCACAAGTGAATTCTACACTACTAAAGCACGGTAATATTATCTATACAGTATTCTATCTTCATACAAACGGTCGGAAAGCGAGTCATACCTACGCGTCTCAACTTCGGTATACACTCGGTACACAACCAGTCGCGAATGCGCCGCAGGGACGAACGAACGGTGTGATGCTTTTGTAAACAGTAAGCTTCCGATTTGTGTATTTGATTGAAATAAATACATTTCATTAAACAATAAAGCTTTTCCTACAGTTGAGGTGTAAATATTTTTCAGACTTAAAATAAGGGTGGTTTTTTTAATTAAATGTACTAGTAACCAAAAACACAACATGTATTTTTATTGAACCCTTCCTATTTCATTCACAATCACAAAACTAGAAAGAAACTCAAGTAGGTAGATGAAATTAAAAGACTGTAGGCGGGCAGCCCTATAGCGTGCTTACGTACCGCGCGGCTGTAGGTACTTATTTCAAGGACAGCGCCGAGTCACAATACTGGATAGATAATATTACCGTAACTAAAGAAACATTTATCGTATCTTAAAAATATGGCCGAAAGTACATTGCCCCATCTATAATTAAAGAGTTTGTTGTTTCTTTTTTTTATTCGCTAATGTCAGGTTTTGCTACCAGTCCGATTAGTACCTAATATTCTTTTTGCATTAGATAATCGTTTCATTATATGTATAATAGGATTGTCACGGATCCTTACTTAATCTTAATCACTACATATTATAAAACAAAGTCCGCCGCCGCGTCTGTCTGTCTGTCTGTTCGCGATAAACTGAAAAACAACTAAACGGATTTTCATGTGGTTTTCACTAATAGATAGAGTGATTCATGAGGAAGGTTTCGGTGTATAATATGTACCCGTGCAAAGCCGGGGCGGGTTGCTAGTAATATTATAAAGACGAAAGTGAGGATGGATGTATGGATGTTAGTTATTCTTTCAGCAAAAACGGCTTAACGGATCCGGATGAAATTTGGCACAGAGATAGATTATAGTCTAAAATAGCACATAGGCTTTTATCCCGTAAAAAAAATTACGGTGCACAAGATATAGATTTCATCAAAATTTCCACGCGAACGAAGTCAAAGTAAATTTGTTTGTTACGCTTCCACGAATGAAGTACTTAACCGATCATCATGAAATTTTGCATAAACATTATCAAGGGTACAGAAAACGACACAGGGTACCTTTTATCTCGAAAAAAGTACTTTTCTCGATGTTCTCGAGAGAGAAAGAAAAGGAAAGAAAAATATTTTTTTTGTATCTTCTACAGTTATCATAATAAACATACGTCTTAACACTGGGGTGGTACCGAAGATCAAATAAGGTGAGACGAATAAGGAGACGAATTGATTGACGATCTACATCCACGTGACCGAAGCCACGTGCTGGGTAAAAGCTAAGTGACCATAAAAGCGAAAATGTGTGACACAACACAAGTTTTATTCGTCAAAGTACATTGAGTTAAACAGCGCCTTTCACTTAATAACACAGGAAGCTACAATTAAGCACCAAACGATCGCACAAACAAAACTGCTGCTAATATACGAGATTCTCACGGAAAACTCGCTTCCCTGTGAAATACTCACAATTGTGCATTTGTATAGTAATTATTGTTTAATGGTACACCGGTACAGTTCTAATGGGAAAATTGTAGTGTTCAAGTGCTAATGTGATGTTCGGCATGAAAAAGTATCGCAAAAAAGATCGTATGCATTGATTGATGGATTGTGTGACTGCCATGACCAGTTATGTAAGCATAGAGTGAAAATATTCGATCTATGAAGAGCATTAAACTGCGTCAGAGATCGGAGGTTTGTTTCCCGTTCAGTGCAAATATTTGTACAACTACAGTTAAATGTTTTTATACAGTTACCGAATTTATACAATGTAAAGATAAATAATGTTTATCATTGTAAATAATTACAGATAAATATTTTGTTTTATACATATTTCATATAAATTCATGTATTTGTTTTAAATGGCAAAATGAGTAATGATCATTATAATAAGAAGGTACCTAATAAACTGTTATTTTTATATGCCGATTATTTTGAATTAAATTTAATGATTATAGGTTAAGGATAATTGAATGAATTCAAGGCATTTTTGACGATTGTAATCGTCAAGAATACAGCATTTTAATACAGTCCCTGTTTTATTTAAATGCCCGTAAAGGCCTAAACACCTAAGCTAATTATAAGTTCTAGAACGCGGATAAACATAATTAAATAAAAATAATAATACATATTGCACATACAAAAACCCACACCAATACAAATAGACTTATATTCATGCACACATATATTTGTACTGTGCGAGAATTGATCCCGCGACCTGTGACTTTGTGATCGAATGCACCACCGCAGTCATAATAAAAAAGAACATAATATTGATGTACACGGATTAGGTATATATGTAGGTAATATCCTTGCGTCACCTTTGAGTAGGGTAGGGAAGGAAGAATACTATATAAATTAGTTATCATAGGAATAAACAGATTGTAATGTAACTAAACGTAGAATAAGTAGATCTAGCCCCCATGAGGGTGACATGTTCATTGTGTGATCAAACCCTCAGTAAAACAAAGACAAAAAAACTCCGTGTCGTCAATTGTTACGCGAGACCACTCAACAAGATACACTCAGTTTTTGCATCGGGTACTAGTATAGTATTATGTTATCTGTGCATCGGGTATATAATCCGTATGTAACCAACTTAGATATAACCGCGTATCCACTATTGTATTTAATCAGGTAATTTATATTCAACAAGAAAGTTATTACAGAACTGCAATACTTTTTTGTAACAAAACCATGTATGTACTATGTGAACATTTAAGTACCTAATATGTAATGTAGTTTACAGAAAATACTCTATCCATCTAACTACAGCCAACGCGATGTGCATTCTAACTAATATTGACTGACCTGTTGGTCTAGTGGTTAGTGACCCTGACCGCTATGCTTATAGGTCGTGGGTTCGATTCCCACCTGAGTCTGGGTGTTCTTTGTGTCCGTTGTTTCTATGTTTGTAAAGTCCCCCGCGACACAGGAGTAATTCCTAATGCGGGAGTTGTATATAAAAAACAAAATAAAAAAAAATTATAAATACGAAAGTCCAGAAAGAAAGACCACGATCGGAGCAATTCTATCGAAACATGGGGTAACCAAATATTATCACGATTAAGTCCCGAGTTACACATCTAATGTGAGAGAGATGTCACAGAAAATCAATTTCTGTAACGCTTTCACGCCTGAACTGCTCAACCGATCATCCCGGAATTCGAATGTCACATTGTCAGTGGTACGAAAAGGGACACAGGGTAGGTACCTTTCATCCCCAAAACAGATATTGTCCCCGAAGGATACCCCATTGATTGACAAAATCTTTACTAATGCGAGAGAAGCACGTTGGCAAAAGCAAGCGTTAATATTTACTGACGCTCGCCCACTGGTCGAAATTCTACCATACTCATTATTATTAGTAACCGCCGAAAAAAAGACACAGTACCGAGAATCTCAGTTCTGTAGCCGAAAACTACTAAGCCGTTTCCAAAAACAGTAATTGGTAAACAGATTTATTTATAAAATATAAAATTTATTTACAAAAATATAAAGTACAAATTTATGCATACAATATTTTAGTTACAATGTATGTACCGCTGGTGACCGCTATCTACCAAGAATCAGCACAGCCTTCCAATGACACATTTTTTTTAAAGAATTTACATATCAATATCGTTGAAATTATACAAGTAAATGTTCACTAACAAATATCTAAAATAATTTGATGTAGCAGACGATGACAAACAATGGAGAAAAAAAGAACTGTCATGTCTTCACCTATTTGCAATAGCTATAACTATTGTATTACTATTTAGTTCATGAATACACAATGACATTAACAGCAGTTGAAAATACTTGAAAGTTCTTAGAAAAACGTTTTACCAGAACCTAGATTGTAGTGACTATAACCTGCGATTGCGAGGCCGATAGCTTTATCCATTAGACTAATCAAGTTTAATGGATTGACAATAAATCTATGTAATTATCATTTGAAAAATGGATTTATGTCATTGTTTAATTTTATTTAGGAACCTGAAAAAATGGTAGATTTGTACGTGATAGGCAGATATACAGTTTTCTCTCTTTGTAGGTATAATTAACTGTGACATATTCATAACATCACTGCGCCTGTATGTATCGAAATACTCCCGTAAATATGAAAAAAACAACACATTTTTATCGTAGTAATTGACTTCTGTTTGACGTCACACGTTAAATTAAAGCTAATTATAAAACGATTTCAAACCATCTACCATTGTTCCCCTCGCGTGCATCCCAACGACATTTAATCGGTTACATCGTACAAAGCAGATGTAGTTAAAGAATGGTCATAAAAATCAAAGGCGGTTAATCGGTTATCACCTATTACAGTTTTATACCTTCAAGGTAAAAACGCACTGCGTCTAACAGCTACAGGGTAGCGCCGCAAGAGGTGTACAACCAGCCTTATTAGTATCCTTACTATTAAGGTACAAGTCCGAGATGAGGTGCAGACTGCAGACTGCAGCCGCAGGCGGCATTGCGGCCTGCAGTTGCAGTCGAACGCATGACGCTTGTGACGCTCTGCGGTTAGCGTCAACACTGGTGCTTAGTGCTTACTGGTGTGACGACTCGACTTTTCTAAGCGATTTAAATCGGTTTGAGCATGAACCGAGTTGCATCGGTTTGCCTGTGGTTTAAACCGGTTGGGCCGTGTCATAAGAGATAAGATCGCGTTGCGCTTCGCGTCGTACTGTCACGCTAGCGGCTCCTCGACCGAACAAAACTGATTTAGCTACTAACTGATTCTGATTACGTGTGTGACACCATTTTAATATTGGTAATAAAATTGTATCAAACACTCAATTCACGACTACGTTAATATCTATCTTTAAATTGATTTTCTTTCATTTTAAAAGTAGAGAAATATTTTGGTTTATTTAGAGTATCTAGAGCAGTGGTCGTCAAACTGCGGCCCCCGGGCCGCATGCCCGCCGCTGGTATTTGTGCGGCCAAATAATTAGACAAACAATACTAATTATACCTATGATTAAGTATGGTTTATATAAAACTATTCAGAGCAATGGCACAGAATAAATATCATAAATATTAGCGCTAAACGGCATGGGTAGCGGACTGGCGCATGGCGTAGCGGGAAGTGTTTACGTTTTAGTTTAGTTTACGGACTGCGCACAATTTATTCTGACTATATTCCCTTCGACATACCTGTGAAGGTATATAGTCATTTTCGAAAATGTAATTTTTTTTAAATAAATATCGCAACCGCCTTTAAACTCACTCAGAAGACACCATGAGAATTGCATGCAGTACCAAAGACGCTAACATAGAAGAAATAATTAAAAAAATACATCATAATTCGTGAAGTGTTAACTATCTTTTTTTTTGTTTAATTAAGCAACTTAAAATTAATGTTTTTCTTTCTAATAAAAATCTCAAATAAACATTTCTGTTTTTATTTATATTCACTTGCGTTGCGTTGCTAGTTTACACACACAATTCACAAGCTTGCGGCCCTCAGTACTATCTCACTCCTATGTGGCCCTTGACCAAAAAAGTGTAACGACCGCTGATCTAGAGGTACTGTTTATTTCATTCATATTTAGAATCTAAAGAAGAAGACGTGATTAGATCTAAAATATTTAATAATGCAAGTTTATTCTGTGTGTTTTGCAACTCGACTGGCCTGTTCTGCCACTGTTTTGCAACTCGACTGGCTTGTGCCAGAGGCCGTGGGTTCGATTCCCACCCAGGACAAATAATTGTGTGATAAGCACAATAATTCGTTAATAATTTCAAAAGTTTAAAACCGATCTAGCTGAAATTTATAGCACTTTTTAGTATCATCACAAGCTACAATTTCAGAAAGTTTCAGACTTCTTTCTACGTACGTTCCTTTCAAAGTTAAGAAATGTTGAAAAAAAAACGCTCTTTTTTAACTTTGACCTTCTTTTGCTGTTTAACAAAAGCATTTAATGACTTTGAACAGGTCTCATTTTGTAGGTAATTTATTGGAGAACAAAAATTCTTTAGGCACATATTACGAAAAATGTACCTACTAGAAACGAGATATCAAACGAAATATAAAAAAAGTCTTTCTGTTTCATTAATTTTTTAAAACAAAATGACCAATCACTTGTCCAGACTGCGGGTATCGAAATTCTTAATCAGCGCATTTTTTTACTATTTATCCAAAAATAAAAATGCGTGGTAATCGAAATATCCATTTTCGATCATAAAACAGCTAGGTTGACTGGGCTATGTAGGTAATATCAAGTTTTACACTTGTTCGTAAACTCGGTTGCGAACCGTTGACAAACCGTAAAATGATGGTTTAATCGATCCCGTCGAATCATGTTGCACATTGCTTTCGTATGTTACATTCGCTCGTCAACTCGTCATACGGTTCAAACCGCGGTTTACTGCAATTTCAACGGTTCGGTTCGAAAACCGATTCGCACGAATTGTCTAACCGATTCGACTCGGTTTGACAAAATTCCAGACCGTAACATCTTAACTGCGGTCTGCCGTTGTGGTTTGGAGTCCGCCTTGGACTGGTACCTTTATAAACGCAAATGTGAGGCTATTTAATTATTTGTTATGCTTTCATGACTAATAAGTCCTCAACCGATCGTCATAGAATGTTGCATATTCATTGTCAGAAGTACAGAAAAGGACAAAGGGTGCCTTTCATACAAAAACAACGACTGTGCCTAAGGTATAGAAAAATCTTTAAAGCGAGTGAAGACGCGGGCAAATGCTAGTTCTTGAAAAGACCTCCAATTGTCAAGTGGGAGAGCCATATGGGAGATACCACGGCCTAACAGAAAACTGGCAGTGAAGTAATGATTGCATTGTATTTCGCCGAGTGAGTGAGGTTAGAGGCCCTAACCCTTCCCTCTCCTCCTCTCTCCCCGTCTTCACCACCACCCCCCCCTCCCTTCCTCTATTCCCACCCTAAAGCCTCTCGAGTTGCAGGTGCCGTGACCCGTCTGCTCGTTTGCCCCCTATACCACAAAAAAAAATTACCTAACCGCTTTTTACAGCAGTGTCTTCTCTTCAGTAAAAGATATTGTCTGTACCTCACTTTCGGAATCGAGGTTTGTATTCACAAATAGATTTCTTTGCATTTTTGGGTCCTCTTCTTTACAACAGGATAAATAAAAAGACATCCATATACGACCTCAACTATTTTAAAGCAAAGAATCTTGCCAGTCAGTATCCGCAAAGTTTAGACTACAACCAGACTGAGGATTTAGTTATTGTTGTTAAATAAATAATAGTCTCATAATGTTAATGTTCCTATATTGTTATTTACTACAATAGATAAGTCTATTTTTAGACATGTATGTTTCATAAATATTGTTACGATTAAATAATTACATAATGTAGTAAAAGTCTGTAAGTGCACTTACCGCCTGTAGCACAGGTTTACCCTAGTACAGGCACCCATATATTTTAAACTAATTATTAATTAATGTTATATAAGATCTGTAATAATGTGTACCAACTATATATGAATAAATTAATTATTATTATTATTATTTAGTAATGACTTGAATACAGACATTAGATAAAGGAGATTCATTTAATATTGTTTTCATTGAGTTCAAGGACAAGCGGGCTACTGTTTCAGTCACACAATGCATCCGTGGAACTCCAATCAATATTGTTTGGAACGTGTATTTAAAGATTGCGAGTATAAACCATGACAAATTAAACATCGATCACATTAAGGCGTTGAAGTCATTTTCATCGAGTAATAAATAAGGTTTCTTTGTTTTAATTTCAGTCTTTGAATGTGAATCAGTAAAGTTTATTTTTAAACGACTACGGCTACGATCCTATCTTGTTTAGTATTAATTTATTTTCGAATTTATTTTATGAGTAAGTATTTATTGCTAAAAGATAAACCGATTTTACGATTGCATATTTTTAGCACCTATTACAATCTACAAAATCCTAATTGGAAACTACGTCAAAAATTCATATTTAAATCAGACAGACTGTTAATATTAATCCTGTACTTATCATGCAAACGTACCCTCTTACTCAGACGTTATACGGTTGTCTTTGGTAACTCAGTAGACCCTGAACGAGTGTTCGGAACTCAAAACAAGTGCCATAATTATGTAGGGGCTAATCTGTAATATAAAGTACCATCTCCGAACAAAAATTTACGGAACAAGACAAACTTTATCAGTCTATCAATCAATCAATCAGCCTATCATAGTACACTGCTAGACATAGGCCTCTCCCAATGTGCCTCTCTCTGCCTTCCGCATTCAGTCCATCCCTGCTACCTTCTTCAGGTCTGCCTTCCATCTGGCTGGGAGCCGTCCAAATTTAAACTTTATAGTACACCAATAAAATGTACAAAGTGCCGCCATATCGCTAAAAGTCAAAGTTAAACTGAATTTACAAAAATGTGTTAAGCAACGTAAACAAGAATATAAATTCATGTTTTTTGTACTATAAGGGGAAAACGAGCAGACGGGTCACCTAATGGTAAGTGACTACCGCCGCCTACGGACACCTGCAACTAAAGAGTCACAGGTGCGTTGCCGGCCTTTAAAGTGGGAGTAGGGGAAGGGCGAAGTGGGGTTAGGGCCTCCGGTAACCTCACTCCATCGGCGAAACACAGCGCAAACACTACTTCACGCCGGTTTCCTGTGAGGCCGTGATGTCTCTCCGGTCGAGCCGGCTTATACGTGCCGAATCATGGCTCCCCTACTTAAAAACGTGGTTAAAGTGTATCGGTGGATTCACCATATACACAATGTTTTCACAAAGTTTTCGTTTTTGACGCTGGCTTACAGGAGCCAGAGTCATAAAGCTTGTGGTTGGTATAACCTCTGTAAATAATGTTATTCTCAGAAGTCTAAATTCTGCTTTTAAACTAACGAACGAAACTCAAGTGTTAACATAATATATATAGATACAGATCAAGCAGTCATATAGATAAGAAAAGTGAGTCATAAATAACAGATACAAACGAACAGGCCATCGGTAGCCTAAGCGCCACTATATCACATTGTTCTAGAATATTCTATGATTGTTCGGAGAAACCTAATCCGTATCTAAATTCTAAAGCATGTAAATATGTACAAAACTCGTCTAGAATTTGCTCTCATTGAAAGTTGTCAAGCGGTGTTTTTTAACAAAAGAAAGTGCATATATTAATCACAAAGAGCGTTTTTGACGCATGACTGAACTTCGCTCGGATAAAGACTTGGTTAGAGACTCATGCGCACTCCGAATAATACTAGTAATGTCTGACCTAAGTTACTAGAAAACTTTAAAGAAAATAAACCAAAAAAAACTGTGTGGTGTCGTGGGACACCAGATAGGAACGAAGTTCTTAATAATACAATTATTAATTTCAAGTTCTATTCGAGGTATAAAGAAAATAATTATTCGGGTATACATTTTTTTTATTATGATTTCAAATATGATTTTTTATCAGATTTTTGATCAGATTTTTAATATGATCAAAAAAACTACTTTACAAAATTTTCTTAACACCTTTATTTTATTTACAATGATTTATACTTTAGACAATGTATAGCCATCATACATAGACTATACATAAAAATCTTACGTTACGGACGTTTTTTACCGGCTAGGGTACCCCTCCGCAACGCCCCATAAGGAACTTCGTTCCAAAAACTTTAAAAAGAACGAAAAAAATATGATTACCTTTGAAATATAATGTACACATAGTATTAATTAAATAATTAGCTAGCTAATTTTCTTCGGTTCTGTGTAAGACGATAAAAATAAATACAATTTTTTCTCAAGTAACGTAACGTGACTCTACTCTATACGTACCTACGTCGTGCCCATGATGATAAAAATCTTAACAGAATCACATGACTATCACTACATATTATAAAACAAAGTCCCCCGCCGCGTCCGTCTGTCTATCAGTCTGTCTGTTCGCGATAAACTGAAAAACTGCTGAACGGATTTTCATGCGGTTTTCACTAATAGACAGAGTGATTCATGAGGAAGGTTTAGGTGTATAATTGGTTAAGATTTTGTGTAAATTGATTGAAATATGTTGATTATTGTTGAAGATGTCTCTGCTACCCGTGCGAAGCCGGGGTGGGTTGCTAGTTACATAATAAAGCAAAAGTGTGGTCAAGATGCTGTCAATTAATGTACATGTTGAAGTCTTAATATTATAATGTTTGTTAACCCGACCTGGGTTTTAAAATTTGAAATTATTGTCCGCTCTCCGATACAACCCGAATATTTAGATCGTTTAATTTGAAAAATTCTTATTTTCTTTATTGTATACAAAAATAACAATTTTATAAGTGCAGAAAGGAAAATAGCATGTACAAAGGCGAGCTTAACCCATAGTTGAGTTTTCTTCCAGCAAACCTTGGTATTGAAGAGAGGAATAAGTTTAGAAAAGGTGAAAATACCGCGTAACATTTTTTTTTAAAAACTCATTCGATTAAAATGAGAACCTCTCTCTCTTTATGTTGCTTTATTTTATCTTATCTTTACACATACACCACACCATTATTTATTTCATGTGAGAATTGTTCCACAAAACTTGACGTCATTTACATTACTGCGCTATCCATGTATTAACCAACATAACATATGATTCAGTGCAATTACTAAGGTATCGGTCGTGCGAACAAGTAGTTACGAATATAAACCCCATAAAGCACACCACTGACGTGAACCCACTACTGACACAACACATTACGGTTTTAGAGTTTTAGTGCTTGTTAACTGCAATTTTTGTTATTGAAAAAGTTATTGTTGGTGTTTTGTTTTGTTAATGTTTTTATTGGTTTAGTTTGTAGGTTTATCATGCTAAGAAAAAATATTATAAAAAATAAAAATATAACAGCCCATACATGATGTATGTATAGGCTGTTATATTTTTATCAAGAATCTGCAATAGACCAAATCAAGACAAACGAATGTGAGAGCGAAAGATTACAACCTCAGACAATATCAGCAGAATACTAAGGATGGCAATGCTATATATATCTATCTACGTATTTTTATTTTCTTGGAAATGATAACTACTGTTTTACCCATGTTTACTTTTAAAAGTAAGCGATATGCTTCTACCTACCAGGAATGTGTTCACATCAAATTATGTTAGACTTATTGTTCTGTCACAGTAGGTACATAAGGAATACCGTACATTATAAATTCGTATATAATTCGTACATTAAATGTAAATAAAAAATACATAATCCCTATACTGTACCGATGTATTTATTTACATATTCTGCAAAAACATTGCATAAGACGGACTTAATGCTTTCGGTATTTTCTTTCAGGCAGGTGTATAATTAAAATCCTAGACTTACCTAGTTGCAGAGTGAAAAAATATATTACGTAAATAAGCCTACATACACATATATACATACCTACACACAAACATACATATATAAATTTATAATAATTATATGATATATATATAAGTAATGAAGACATTTGTAGAGTATTTATTATTCAGGTGATTCTGCCAGTTCGTTTGCCAGATAGAGGTTTTATTACAGGTAGCATAGTTTGTACATATTAATTATATCTTGAATACATCAGCGGTATCATAGACACGCTACCAATCCTATAACTCTTGCTCAGTACGAACACAGGATTGCGTATCTGCGTAATGGTAACTATTTTACATCAGTGGTCTAATGAGCAAACCAATTTTTTTACCATAAAGCTACCGCCCGCTTGTAAAAGTGTCTATAACTCATCACCATAAACCTGTTAGTGGGTTCTGTCTAATCTAAATTCATTATGCAATCACGCTTAACTAGTTTTGCTTGCTATTATTGTTATTATTGAATACACAACAGTGGTTTACAGCCCGGGTATGTATAAAAAAGTGTTTCATACGTTCAACATATGTGTGTATTTTTTTTAACTAACTCTCAATATCACAAACAGGTTGTCTATCGGGCACAAAAGTTTATCACAACTCAAAACAGTTACTTCTACATTACCCACATTATGAGCCTAACGCTCGACGCAATCAATGATTGTTAAACCATCGCGTCATCCATGCAGGCAAAATATACAATATGTAAGCCTAATTATTTGTTTTCCAGAACTAGATAATTACAAACAACCAACAAAGGCTGTCGGTGCTACACCACCACCGACGCGGCTGATCGCTTCACCACTTGATGAAGGGCTGTCGTTAGACCGGTGGCGGCGCGCGGGCATCGGAAGCTATCCTATACATACTTTTATTTTATTTATTTATTACCCACAGCATCACTATCATTACAAGTTTCCCTAATGCAATAGTGTGGTCGTGGTCCTATGTATAAAATAAATTGTTGACAGAGTCGTCAAGCATCACATTGTCCATTGTAATTAAAATACTCATGAACTCGATCACATTGACATTGAAATTAAAAGTTTTATGCGTTCATGAGTAATGAACGCGTAAAACTTGCTAGAACATTTGTGTAATAGTACATTAATTTAATTTGAGAGTTCATCTGAGGAATGTACAATTTTATTTAAAAGTTTTTAACATAATTATAAAATTGTAATGGGTGGGAAATTAATTCAGGTTGCGTGTTTTAATAAAGAGTTAATTTATAAAAAGCATAGTTTTAATGTGATTATAATGGCTAAAAAGTTAATAAAACTAAAGTGCTTTTACTGTATCTACTCAAAATCTGCTAGTACTTTGTAATCAAAGATGATTACTGCAGCACATAAACAATTAACAACAATCCGATTCTGGGAAGATAAATTAGTTTGGAGAAGTTTAACTTATAAATATGTATACTTTGCCTGAGGCTTGAACTAAATGGCACTTAGTAGTCATTATCAGTGTGAAAGCGAACTGAACCGGTAGAAATTGAAAGCATAATTATATTGTTACGAGCTGAGGTTCGAGATTAGAAAATTATAGAAGTTTATTACCAAAATAGACACAATTTATTTTAATAAATCACAAAATACACAGGGAAGCTAACAACAACACAATTACAATTAATTATCACTATTACACTTCTAAATTCACTTATCGCACTTCGCACTGTACTAGCTTGTTACTCACTTGAAAACTAAACTAACACCTTAGATCATAGAAACAAAGAAGATTTGTTAAGAAGGCGTGGCGCGTGCTCCCGTATCTGTCGTAAATTGTGCTTGTTACTCGTTTCTGTCTCTAGTCGAGTGTCAACCAGCGACCGCGTCACTTCTCCAACATTTTGTCAATACTACGAAATGCCGCATCGTTCAATGGTTGTTTGCGGAAATAACAGCTTTAAAGTGAATTATATGAAAGATGACATCTTACTTCATACGTAACTACAAGAATTAAACTATATTTTGCCATAATAATCAATAAGTAAATATGGTACACTGATATTTATGATGATGAAGTATTAAATTTGCCATTTTATTAAAACAAAAACCATTGCTGGCCTAGTACGGCTTACATAATAAATCATACTGTTAGCGACGCGAATGTATGAGTTTATTTGCCGATTCTCTCACTAGCACGTTAAGCTCGTAGTGCAGCCGCAACTGGCTCCCGTAAACTAGGGATGTGCACATGATATGTCACTTTTGTTTCTTACGATTTATTTATTATGCCTGAAAGTCGATTCAAGTACACCTTTTAGCTTATGCTTATCTAATGAACTTTAAAATTGAATATAAATGTAAAGTGTCAAATTATGCAGATATACTTTTCGTGTTATTTTTATTTTAGATTTCCAAAAGATCCAAAAAAAAAAGGAAAAGTGGATAAATCCTACAGGCCAGGGCTGAAACTGGCTTCCGAACAAAAAAGCAATGTCTAATGAAGACCCTTTTAATATTGCTGCGGTAATGAAAAAATATATTGGAAGCATTACTTATCAAAAAAAAATATTTCAAGCGGCATATGTTAAACAAATATTAGCATTTTACTGATCATTAAAGTCATTTGCTTACTAGTAGGTTTCCCTAAATGGTAATAGCGCTGATTCATTTCACATATTTTTTTTACACTAAATTTGCCGTCTTATTTAATCGTATTTCACCTTAACTAACAAAAAACAAATAAAAGTTTTACATTAAAAAAAAAGCATCAAGAAGTTTCATAGACCTTTTCTAAGATAGAATATTGATAACTTTATACTTTATATTTGTAATTAAAATCACTAGCGTATATGAAATATAAATTGCTTTTGCACAGCACAACGATGTTTATTGGTATCTATGCGAGTATAAGGTGGATAAGGTGGATGGTAACTCTAAATAAACGCTATTTCTTATACGCTAATGTGTTTATTCAATTGTCGAGCAGTCATTGACTTGTTGATATCGTATACACTTAAGTGCGTGTGAGTCTAGGCGTCTATTGGTTTTCTTGAACTGCATATGTAGTTGTAAGGTAATGGAAGGGACAATTTGGAGACAGCGGTTTTCATACATTTCGATCTAAAAGGCAAATCTCCTTTGTTTCTATGATCTGAGACTAACACCGTAATGCAACGTCTTATATAGCCGAAACGTTATTTAAATAAAAATTGCGACATATTTTCGAAAACTCGAAAATATAGTAAAACTTTCCAAACCATTGTGAATCGTGGCACATTCTATTATTGGGTTACTAGTTCCGTGTTTTATCAACAGATGGCGTGCATCTTACTCTAATTGTCGCTCTCTATGAGTTTCTATAGTCGCCAATAAATGGCGCGGGTTATTCGTAAAATTATTGTTCAATTGCGTTACAAGTGTGATGGTAAGTATTAAGTCAATTTCTAATAAGTGATTTTAAACTATGCTAATTTAATTTTCATATTCTATGTGGCGTGTATTGGTTTTAGACAGTTATTTTACGACCCAATATTACTGATTGACAATATAACGCGACATTATGTTGGTAGAGCCGATACCATTTTCATCCGAATTTAGGTTTATAGGTGGTTTTGCGGTACCTGTTATAATATGTGCAAGATATCAGTTATTGTTCGATCTATCTTAATATTTTTATAAAGCTTATATCTTTTCTAAAACGATATAATCGCTTAATTAAACAACTGAGGGAGACCGATCTGTCTTCCCGGTAGTGTAAGTCATTGAGAGGTGAGTGATGTATTTTACTTAATTATTATTTTACAACACTATTCTTCCATTTGTTGCACAAATTTATCAAACCTCGAAGTTCTATGTGGCACATAAACAATCAACATTCATGTATGTTTCACTTATTCACATTCGTAATTACATCAAAGAAAATGAAATTGGATTTAACTAAATGTTAAGTTTTTTTTAAGACAACTCCCGCCCTTGGAATCATCGATGTGTCGCTCGCGGGACTTTACAAACATTTGAACAACGGACATAATGAACACTAAAAAATTATTATTATTATTTTTTAATCAAGCTTTTATACAAACTAAGTTTTATTTTAGTGTAGATTTAATGTTAAAAAACTAAGTTTTATTTTAGTGTAGATTTGTTGTTTGTTGTAAAAAGTACTTCTCAAGATGAATCAATAGATCCCAATCTCGATTGGTTTATCTTGTTTAGTTCAGAAGTTCCTATGGCCACCTTCCGACTAAATCATCATACCCTGGATATCATGTAGCACCAAAGTACTCACCAAGACAAAACAAATGAGCCTAAACTCGATGGGTTTATCTTGTTTAGTTAAGAAGTTCCTATGGCCGTCTTCCGGCTAAATGATCAGAACATTTCCATGGTATCATATTATTGTATTGTTACCGAAGATACATGTACACCAAATTTGAGCTTTATCGGATATCGGAAAGTGGTTCGTGGTGGTGGTGATGGTATCGGACATCTTTCAAAATTCTTGCCGAACACATACATTCAAACATTGTTGTACAAACAAGTTAAATGAATGCTTGTAAAATTAACATTGAAAGTGAATGGTTTAACGACAGTAAGGCGCGACGTCATGCCTTGTTACCTATATATATAATAATAAGTTTAAGTAAATGCCTAAAGGATACATTTTGGAATATCAAATAAACATTGAAGCTGAATGATTTAACCATGCTTTAGCAATAGATAAATGCATTGTTTTATCCGTTACTCAGAGAGTATCACTACATATTATAAAACAAAGTGCCCCGCCGCGTCTGTCTGTCTGTTCGCGATAAACTGAAAAACGACTGAACGGATTTTCATGCGGTTTTCACTAATAGACAGAGTGATTCATGAGGAAGGTTTAGGTGTATAATTTGTACCCGTGCGAAGCCGAGGCGGGTTGCTAGTATTATGATTAATTAGTTTTATAATACGAACTTCGTGAGACATATTTGCATCTACATTACAATTTTCCCGTCTAAACCGTTCGATCATCATCGGATAAATACGTAAGGAGTGCACACTTAATTTTAAACAGCTACAAATATTAATTTGCTTTTACTCAATTCAACGATTGTGGGAACTACTTATAGTTTATTAATGGTCTATACCTATAAACACCTTATAACGGAAACACATATGTATATATTTATTATCGTATCAACAATTAAAATTAATTAAACGGATAATGATACGTTGTGCGATGAATAACATTCAATACCTAACCTGAAAAGTAAACAGAATAAATCCTGGCTTATTTTATGTTAATTTGTTTTATTTCTAAAGGGGATGTGAACATTTCATGGGACTATTACTTGTGTGCTTCACAAATAACTGTTATCTGTGGAGGATGTACGTTCTTTGTGTATTACTCGAGAAAAGAAAGAAAACCAACTTATGAATTGAAATTTGACGTCACTCTACAAATACACCAGTAAGGAAACACGAACTAAACAAAACCGGAAGACGCATAATGACTGCAGACGGAAATCTGGGATTGTGAATAAAAACAATATATTTACTCAGATTTCGCATGTTTATGTAGTATTTAGATGATGGTGTGCTGTAAAAACTAGCTACGTCAAATCTTCAGGATTATCAACAGAACTTGGCAATCATTTCAATCTCAATCTTTTGTCGGCGTAGTCGATAACCACGTATAATCTTAATATTGAACTTGGCTCCCATTTTCACATTTATGTTTTTGATGGGATATCATTACTTTTTGTAAAGAAATTATTATTTTCATAATTCAACAGTGATCTGTAAAATTAACATTTTTTCTGCCTTTACGTTGTACAGTTTTCTATTTTGTTCATTTTCTTAAATATTAGAACGCATTGCCCATTCATTGATAACTCCTTCTTTACGTAACCAACATTTTTGGTAGTGATTCTGTACCTACATTTTCAAAGTGTCTGTTAAAAGTTAAAATAAGTAAATATTCACTGTTTTTTTATTTATTCCTTTGCATACACACAATTACTCTGCTGGACACCAAATTTCAACTTTCTAGGTCATCGGGAAGTGGGTTAGGTTTTTGATCTATATGTCAGTCAGTCAGTGATAAAAATACCGATTTTTAAACGATAATATCTCAATGACTGTTAAAGCCGTATTTACGAAATTTGGGGGTCTAGTTAATCAAATATATAATAATTCAAGAATTTATAATAAATAGATTATGAGTTATTAAGCGGTCAAAAGTGTGCTCCAAATGGTGCGTGTAATATAACACACGGGTGCTGCGTCACCAGTTCCTTTTTCTTGAACTTGGCTTGATACGCTGCCGCGTGTCTGGATACGAAATGTTTTTATAATTACGATGTCTATTATTATGAGTGACTATACTGTGCATACTTCTAATAATAGACAATGTCACCTTTAACATGACTGTTTAATTCGCGCGATTCTAACTCTGTCCCCGTTCCCAAAGAATTCTGTCACAAAGCATAGAAATTTTTAATTCATAATGTATTTATTATTAGTTATTAATGACAAATAGTCAAAAAAATCTTATTACTTTAAACGAGCAATTCTTGTATGTATGTATTTGTTTTTATATGTATGTAGGTATTTATATTTCGGGTATCTCGAAAACGGGCCTAGGATTTTAAAGAAATTTAAAAAAAATTTTTTTTTAAAAATGACGGTTTTAAAAAAAGTTACCGAGCGAAACTCGGTCTCCCAGGTACTATATAATAATACTTGCAACATTTTAACATTATATGTCAAAGTTTAAAAGTTACAAAAATTAATTTAACTAATTAGCCCCGTAATTAACCTTATAATTATAATTTTATTCATGTTTCAAGCTTTGAATTCGATGTCTTTTCATGTACAATTTTCTGAAAATATATGCCAAATTGTAATATTGAGGAAAGCATTCCGTGATAGACTAATAGTAGTGGGTGTGTGTTGACATTTATTACAAGATGGAAAAGTGCATTATCAAAATTATTTAATTTTTGTTGTGTTTTCTGCTGTAAGCTGACTTTCAACAAGAATACCCAAAAAGCTTGCTATATGTACTTCGTATATACTTTGTCTATTATAATTAATATCAAAATTATCATTTCATATGCGTTGGGAGAAATGCATAATTTTGGTTTTCTGTGAATTTGTTACAAGTTTATTTAAGTTTAGGCAATTTACTATGTTTTTAAGGTAATATTAATATCCTGTTCATACATATTCCTATTGTTAGGTACATATAATTATTGCAGTTCTGTCGTCATGGAAGAGAACCATCGGGTATTAAGTTCCGCGGTAAAGGTCATTGTTATATATTGAAAATAATAATGGTCCGAGGACGCTTCCCTGCGGTACACCATATATTGCGTTTTTAAAGTCGGAAATAAATTTTATTTCAGGTTTAGTTTTAATATTTACTCGATTTACCTCTGTATGCAATCGGCGGTCACTTAATTAAATTTAAAGCGTTTCCGCTAATTCCGTAAGAGTTTATTTGATATATATATATATAAATGTCATATTTTACATAGTGAAATGCTTTAGACATTTCAGTATCAGTATGGCCGATTAGCGTCCACACGAACCGATTGGATGTGACGCGATGAAGTCAGGCGGTTCTGACCACCCAATGACCTTGAATTCGACGATTTGTGTTCACACGAAACGATTCGATTGAAAATCTAGTCCAATTGTGTGTGAAATCGTTCCGTGTGGACGCTGTTTTAAAGGCCGACAACGCACTTGTGACTCTCGAGTTGCAGGTGTCCATGGGCGGCGGTAGTCAGGAGGTGACCCGTCTGCTCGTTTGCCCCTAACAAATAAAAGAAATCGGTTCATTAGTTTCGGAGTTCATTCCGGACAAACAACGTGACACGAAATTGTTATATATAAAGGTACAGTTATTTATAGTAAAGTTAGTTATTTAGTTGAGGATAATGCGTGTTGAATTCCAAACGGCTAATACTTGCTTATTCCTCTACTCTCATATTTACATAACCACTGATAAGCTAATAATTTCGTTTGGAAAGGCATACGTATGATTCATAATAAGTATAATAACCGATGGTATTGTTATCATAAATAAATATAATTAAAGCCAGGCGACGACGATGGTACAGACACGGTAATATTATCTATCCAGTATTGTGACTCGGTGCTGCCGCAGATGTCCTTGAAATAATTGCCTACAGCCACGCGGTACGTAAACACGCGAAAGGGCTGCCCGCCTACAGTATTTTAATTTCCTCTACCTACAATCTACCTACTTTTGGTCGGTTTTGTGATTGTAAATAAAATATTATAATGTATTTTTTAATAAAAAAATGAAATTTGTTGTAAATGAAATGGAAAGTGTTCAATAAAAACACATGTTGTGTATTTTTAACCGACTTTTAATGTATATTAACCGATTACTCAAAGACGCCTGGACCGATTTGGAAACTTCTTCTTTTGTTTAAAAGATGATGATGATGGGATCCTGGAGAAATGGAGGGAACTCTTTAAATTTTATAGGCACACTTGAAGCGATTTGGGTATTTTGAGGCGCATTGAAGTCGGTGATACTTTTTTAAAAGATAGTTATTATTAGTAGATTTAAGAGTTTCTTTCTAGTTTTGTGATTGTAAATATTATAATAAGTATATTTTTATTTAAAAAAATTAAATTTGTTGTAAATGAAATAGGAAGTGTTCCATAAAAATGTATGTTGTGTTTTTTGGTTAGTAGATTTAATAAAAAATACCACCCTTATTTTAAGACTGGATATTATTTTCGCCTCGACTGAGATGTACGAATAGCTTTATTGTTAAATATAATAGTAAAAAAAATCCTTTGCCATATTAAGTAAGTACTTGTACTTATTGCAATCAAATACACAAATCGCAAGCTTACTGCTTACAAAAGCATCACACCGTTCGTTCGTCACGGCGGCGCATTCGTGACTGGTTGTGTACCGAGTGTATACCGAACTTGAAACGCGTAGGCGTTACTCGCTTTCCGACCGTTTGTATTAAAATAGAATACTTTACAGATAATATTACCGTGGTACAGATTACGTGAAAGTTGTATACTTTTGCATGTAGTTGAATATACCTTGAATTCGTAGTTTTAACACTACAACAGTGGTAACCCGTTACCAGGACTTAAAAACACTCACGGGTGTACCCAAGGTTTGACAACTCTCAGGCCTTTTTAGGACACGATATTACTCGCAGTTGACTCTTATTAAGTTGATTTTACTCGTGCACTAAGACTAAGTTATTAAGTACCTAAAATATATATTTATTACCTTATAATTTTGATGAATATTTACTTGTATTTGAGTTTTTAGTGAACATAATAGCTCGTAATTGTATATATATAATATAAGACCAAAAGAGGAAAATATCATATCAATATACCGGATAATTGTTATATACTTAGCTAGAGGCCTATAGCGTTATCATATATTTACGCAAATATGTATTTTAAGTGAATACATTTCGTACTTCATACAAGTATGTATGATAATTATAAATATATATAAGTATATCTATATATATATAGGCAGAACTCAAAAGAATCCTACAGATAAGGAAGACTACTGTTCAGTGGCGGCCTTAGGGGGTGGCAAGCAGGGCAACCGCCCAGGGCCTCGCTCTTGCAGGGGCCTCGCGCCCTCGCTTTGAAAGATTTAGCGGAAAATAAAACAGATCGTCAATTGGTTAGTGAATACCGTCCCAAGGATAGGGAAGGAAATTGACATAAAAGTTTTGTCAATTTCCTATGGTACAATTTTTTTTATTGCATTTTTCATTAAGCATTAGCATTGAATATAGGTTCAATTCACTTAAATTCCTCAAAGGACAATAGGGCCTCGCAAAGATCTATCGCCCGGGGCCTCGCAAAGATCTATCGCCCGAGGCTTCGCAAAGATCTATCGCCCGGGGCCTCGCAAAGATCTATCGCCCGGGGCCTCGC
This sequence comes from Euplagia quadripunctaria, assembly GCA_963859945.1. NCBI lineage: Eukaryota > Metazoa > Arthropoda > Insecta > Lepidoptera > Erebidae > Euplagia > Euplagia quadripunctaria. Next base: position 24,265,217 of record OY982564.1, on the reverse strand, counting down.
AATGCCTAAGGCCGCCCCTGCTACTGTTACTAGACTGGTGTTGTGATAATGCTAATGAGTAGACCACTAGCAGTGCTTAGAGAGGGTCTACTCTAATTCCCGCGTTTGTAAACAAGGGTAACCAGTAACTCACAACTTTGAAAACGACGGCGTATACCAGCTACCTGTCCTTTCTTTTTTTTTTTGGGACTAAGATATTGACGAATGCCACTGATTAACGGTCAGTGTGAAATATTTTAATTTCAAAAGGTATTTCGAACCACATTTGGACATTTGTGTTCTCTAAATATCTTTTTATCTGAATTGAATCTGACTTTGATAGGGTTAGGATTTTTAAAATGTTATATTATATGTTATCCTAAATTTAATTTTTTCAAGAGCCTGACAATCTCCCGGCTACTCTGTACATCATAAACAGTCCCCTGAGTCCAGGTCCTGAGTAACAACATGTAAAGTCATTTAAAATACTTTCTAATAAACCAAGACATTAAACACGTTACATATTGTTAAAAATATTCACAACTGCCTATGGCCAACAGACGGATATTGCCTAACCGCACAGCAACGTTACCCAAAATAAACAAATAACTGTGTTCCCGTACGTAAAAATTTTGCTAATTAAAAATGATACTATCATGCGCAAATAATGTTCGTGCCAGTTTGATATTTCATTAATTCTTAACACAATCAAAAATTATTTGCAAAAAAATCATTTTTAGATAAATCAAGTATTTGTAAAACCCTTAAATACCTCAGGATGGAACACGTACAATGCTTGGTTCGTACAATCCTTGCATATTTTGGGTAAGTAGGTAATCGTTTTACCGCGTGTCCCTCTTTGATTAGTAGAGTTTAGCTAATTAATAATATTTCGTGAGTATGTTATTGTATATTATAGATACAATTAATCTACACAATTTTATTTACATCCTGTTTTTGGCTGTGCGGTTGTATTGTTGTTATTATAGTTTTATTATTATGAGGTCGGATTTTGTAGAAGTGATTAGGCCTACGATCAGTAGTGGACGTCCCAAAATAGAATTAAGAAAACATAATAAAGAAGTTTTCCTTCCTCCAAGCATAATCCATACAACCATTATTTTTATCAGCACTGGGGCAAACAGACATACGGCAGTGAGATATCAAAGCTGCTGTTCTAAATAAAATGCTCTTTAGTTAAAATCCCACTAATATTATAAATGTGAAAGTTTGGATGGATGGATGCATGGATAGATGTTCGTTACTCTTTCACGCAAAAACCACTAAACCGATTGCGATGAAACTTGGTATGTAGATAGCTGGAGAGTTTTATCCTCACGTGATCGGGACTTACGCGGGTAAAACCGCGGGGCACTGCTAGTCAATTATAAATAGAATTGAGATTAATAAATATAATTTTTTTAAACATTATGTTGAATACATTTCAAATGGCTAACATAAAATAATTTTTCTTACAATACCTCCACCTGACACACGTACAGACAAGTTTAAACATCATTACAAGACTCGTTAGAGCACAAATGGCTCGGACGTGCTTACCTTCTCACCGTTTTATGTATTATGAATACCGTTGCTACTGATTTGTTATCAACGTCACGGTATAAAAGGAAAGTTATGCTTGTAAAGTTAAGTAACACAAAAATATTTACAGTAGCGATTATAATCATCAGGTAGTTATGACTGCCAGTTAACTTTTTTAATTTATTTTTCATTTTATAAAAAGACAACTCGCATTAAGAATATTCTTGTGTCGCGGGGGGCTTTACAAACATTTAAGGAACGGACAAGAAGAACACCCAGACCCAGGACAACTATTTGTGGATCACACAAATTTTTATCTCGTCTGGAATTGAAACCAAAACGCACGGCGCGGCGTAGTGGTGAGGTGACCACTTAAACCATTGCGCCGTCCTGTAGTCAAGCAAATTCTAGTATATACATAGACATAACTATAGGATTATCCTCTAACCAAACTACATATTCGAAGTTTAATTTCTTAAGACAATTAAAAGTAGATTTAAATTGACTTCCAAGATTAACATAGCTAGTAAGTTACAAGTGTAGCTAATAAGAGCGTGTTAAACTATTTGTGTTAAACTATTTCCAATTATTTTATTGGTAACAGTAAAGCCTGTCAATAGATACTACAATAATTATTTTAAAAAAAACCGACTTCAACAAAAAAAACTATTCCATAAAAGACTTATATATGGTTTTCTCATGGATGCCATTGTCAGAAATGGACCACATTGAAATGGGACCACACGAGAAGCACCAGCTTTCAAATAAAAAAAGAATCATCAAAATCGGTTCACCCAGTCGAAAGTTCTGAGGTAACAAACATAAAAAAAAAACATACAGTATAATTGAGAACCTCCTCCTTTTCTGAAGTCGGTTAAAAATATGAAGAAAATTTCAACTGTTTTGTCATCATCTATTTACATAATATACATACATACTTTTGCCAACTATAATTGCGTATCGTGGTGGTAGAAAAAACGACGCATCTGATTTTTAGTAAGTTTACAGGAGAGCACTTTAAAGGTTTTTATTGATGTTTTACGTAATAATTGGAAAACGGCTGTTTCTGTTAATGAAATCTGAAAAGGTAACTGTGTATGTCGTTTGAGCTTTGAAAAATGTTTTGTTTTATGATAAAGTCTAATGTTTTCAGTAGGTTTATGTCAAAAACAAAAATCGAAAAAAATCTAATCCGCCGTTTTTCTACGACTGCGACGATTTGATCCCACTCACGTAATAATAGCAAGTCTATTATTGCCGTGCCGGACACTGGGAATTAAAGATTTGAAAATTGCGAGTTTATTGAAAGGGTAAGGTAGGTAGTAAGAAGAGAAGGCAATGGAAGGAAAATGATATTCCTTGTACAATAGCTTGAGTAGGTCAGAGTGGCATACCTGTAACTCGATACCGGGAAGTCCGAACTATCTAATCGAATTACATAATATACGAGTATGTAGCTCTTTTTTAATACAGCTATTGTAGTTGTTTGATTAGTGGTAAATAGTTTATTATGAAGTGAGTAAATGGTGTTAGATTGTGAACGTACTAGAATGACAGAAATTAGACATTAAACAATGGCTTCATGTGTGACTAAATTATGATATTTTTCCGAATAGATACTGTAGATACGTTACCGACTATTCTGAGTATTTCATTCACTATCGAGCAGGCTGAAGTTAATCTGACATTATCAATGCGGGAGTGACTTTAACATATCTTATAACAGTTATAACATTCCATAATACTGTGACTAATCCTAAATGTATATGAAAGGGAAAACTTTTACAACTGAAACCAGCTTTGCTATACCCCTGGAGGTCAACACATGTTTATTTTCGAAGTGAAAACTTTTTGGGATGGGTAAAAAATGTTAAACTCGCGTCAGGACACGTGACCCTGATCGAAAATCAGTAAGACGGAGCCAAGTTTTTTTTATTTAAAAACATATAACATTCGAAATTCAAACAGTTATGAGCGGCCAGGAGCGCAGAACTTCCAGTGTACCCTATGTATTTTATTTGAAATTAATTTTTGAAGTGAAAACTTCTTTAGGCACCTTTGTGCACTTTTGCTATGGGTAAAAAGCACTGATCCATAGATCCACTAGAGGGCGCTAATCTAAAGATTGATTTCTGTCAGCTCCTTATTAATTACTGTCACCAACCTGCTAATGTGACATTTAAGTTCGTCGTTTCGTTTAGGTTTTCCCTTCTGTCGGCAGTCCCATGACTGCCTATTTTTATTTCTTTGGAGGCACAGTTAATCAATTAAGAGATAATTTAACAGTTTTTCAAAGAGTTATTATTGCTATTTTGGCAAATATTGTGCGATGCTAAAATATAAGTGATCACAGTTTTAAACAAGTTTGATCCTCTGCAGGTTTATCTGATTTGCAGAAAATAAAGTGTTGAAATGACGAGGAGGCAACATGTTTGGGAATTCATTCGGAGATAATCGAGACTGCTTAGTACTTCCGTGTAGAGTAGACCATCAACAGGTGTTAAACTCGTGCCAAGTACGTGCTACTCAAAAGCAGGTGATTCCGTGTCTGTTTTATTTGGTTCGACTCTTGCATTTGTAGTACCCACAGTGGAATGGGGCTCAGGGATTTCTCATAGGTAGAACTAGTACCTACTACACAGTATTATGTATTTCAAAATTAATTATCACGTAAAACTATGTATCCATTTGAATATTGCGACGTCTTATCTGTATAGAGCGAAGTAGTATAAGATATTAAATCCAGAAAGTAGCAGTTTTCAATTTTAGACAAAATATAGTGTTTAAGTTGTCTAAGAAGGTACATAATCCCTTGACAATAATATTTCTTTAATACTTTCCGCAAATACTACTTACAAGTTTAATGAAAAAATATCACACTAATATTATAATCACACTGATATTATAAAGGCGAAAGTTTGTGTGTGTGTGTGTGTGTGTTTGTTACTCTTTCACGCAAAAACTACTGAACCGATTCCTATGAAACTTGGTATGTAAATATATAAATGCTCTTTACATACACTACCCTATCAGTTAAAATCCCACTAATATTATAAATGTCAAAGTTTGGATGGATGGATGCATGGATAGATGTTCGTTACTCTTTCACGCAAAAACCACTAAACCGATTGCGATGAAACTTGGTATGTAGATAGCTGGAGACCTGGATTAACACATAGGCTACTTTTTATCCCGATATTCCCACGGGATCGGGACCTACGCGGGTGAAACCGTGGATCGCAGCTAGTTATTATATAAAATATTCCATGGAGATAAAAAAGACGAGAGTGACAAAGGTAACATTATAATGTAACGGTATAATTTAGGGGCGGGACCTAACTTAGCATATAATAGACTTACTTTTATAACCAAGGCAAACTACTTACAACTTAAGCCACTTTGCCAATTGCATACATATAATTAAATAATTTACTGCCTTAATCGACTTAGCACATTGCGGAGATCATACCGAAATATAGCAGACCAGTAAAAATAATTTATAATGATATATACTAGGTGTCCCTAATTAATCGTATCTTCACAAGTAATCACAACCATTAAGAGATGGTGTAGAATATTTACAGTTCTCGTCTAGAAAACGCCAGCCAGGTAGTCTCTGTAAAGACTACCATGGACTAGAAAAGTAACGGTTTAATAATAAGTATTTCATAAAGAGCTCATTGAATTTATAGCTACTTTTCGACATATCATCATTTTCTTGGAATATGATTACGGGGGACTATTACACACACATGAAAATATTTATTATTATATGTTATGATGTTATTATTATATATAATTATATACATTTATTTTTTATGCCACTTAGGATCGATATTAATGTAAAATACTGAATACTGATTCAATTTTCAACAAAAATTACTAACTTTTGAGCATCCAATGGCTATACTTTTGGATCATCTGTCCAGTCTAGACACACAGTTGTTTGTTACATTGTTTTTTTTGTTCCTTTGAATAATAGCAAAGTATTTTTTCCTCCTCCACATCTTTACAAACCAGAGGACGGCTGGCAGGGGACTGTGTATTTTAAACAAATCGTTAAATATAAATATATACACAAATAGTTATAAGTTTTTTAATAGTGGAAATAAGTTACTTAATTGTGTTCTTAAAAAATGCCACAGTGTTTATTTCAGAAATGGGGGCAGCACAGGAAGCTGTTTTTAATTCTGAATCGGGAACTGTTTTAAAAAGAAATACTCTAATGCTTTCTTTCTGATATATTTTGAATTATGGCACAGTTATACTTTGTTTCAATCAATTAGCCTATTCTGGACCACTGCTGGACATAGGCCTCTCCCAATGTGCGCCATAGTACCCAGTCCTCCGCCTTCCGCATTGAGTCCCTCCCAGCTACCTTCATTACTCCCTACTTTGTTTACTTTAAGTACGTGTTTACAGAGAATCACCCCTATAATATGTTATGCCATTAGTTACAACACTGAAAGTGTAAATATATCGTGTACGTAACCTCATTGAATATGTATGTAAAGATTCAAGTTTTAAGTATTTCCAGTCTTGTTTAGTCTCTGTAAAGCGCCACTCACAATCTTTTCTAGTTTAGATTGCAATGCATGTATATAAATATACTAGTTTGTAAGGTGATGGTGTTAACTACAGGTAAATGATTTATGTATTGCTACTATAGGTTACGAAGTACCTAACTAATTATCTTATCTGTGCTATAGGGTACTGGCCACGTGCGACTTAAGGTTTCGTTTTTCATGTACTAATAAGTACGAGTAAGCTAAAACTGCATGTTGCATTTCAGTTGGTATTTCGATTTTTAAATGGATTTATTATTTAAAAGAATACATTTTACTGTTACAAAATGAGTCCGAAAGTCACTGATTGGGATGAAATGGATTATTTTTGCAATATGACAAAACCAGAAGTTGATCTGCGAAGGTGAGTCATGTGAAAGTGCCAGTAATATTTTTATTATTGTTTAGAAGTTGCTACTAAGTGGCGCTAGCGAAGAGTTAAATGCATGCTACTAAACTAAGTGAGTGAGATCATTTCGATTATATGCCGGTTAGTACCGGGGACCATTCGATTACAAGTCATAATCTTTATTAGCCATATCACTAGGTACCTCCGCTTTTAGCAATAAGAGGTTCTTCTAAAAATCATGTTATCCCGAATAACTTTATAGAAAGTAGTCCCATTTTAATGATTCTTCGTTCATTCGATACGATTGTTTCAATGTACTTTCGTGAAAAGACAATATTTTTTATTTTCTATCGGTATTTATTTTAAGCTATTGTTCTAACTAAGCTACGTCATTAGCCAAACGAGGAAATAGGTACATTGAAATATTTATCATATACATGCTTTTGTATTTCTTATCTTAAAGGTAAATAAATATTTTTAAGGTTATAATTATTCATTTGTTAACCAAACTATGTCGTGCCGTTCCTGTTATCATTCATTTGGGTTCCTGAATATTGTTAACAAATTAGGTTAACTTACAAGTAATCCGCCTTGGTATTTCCCAGTGGGTTTTTAATATCTATATGGCGCCAGCACCAACAGCCTACTGAACGTAATTGTTAACTAACTAGATTGTCCTATTGTTAAATATTTATATCAATTACATCTGCACTAACATAGTTATAAGTAGTTTTTGTTACTAACAAAATATGAAATGTACCATGTTTCGAAATAGATCACTACATATTATAAAACAAAGTCCCCTGCCGCGTCTGTCTGTCTGTCTGTTCGCGATAAACTCAATAACTACCGAATGGATTTTCATATGGTTTTCATCAATAGATGAAGTTATTCTATGACGATAATTGTTGAAAAGGTCGGAAAAAATCAATATATGCTTTGCTACGTGCGAAGCCGGGCGGGTTGCTAGTAAATAAATGTAATTCTTTAAAAAAAAACGACTTCAACAAAAAAACTATTCCATAAAAGACTTATATATGGTTTTCTCATGGATGCAATTGTCAAAACCAAATTGAAATGGGACCACACGGGAAGCACCAGCTTTCAAATAAAAAAAGAATCATCAAAATCGGTTCACCCAGTCGAAAGTTCTGAGGTAACAAACATAAAAAAATTAAAAAAAACATACAGTCCAATTGAGAACCTTCTCCTTTTTTGAAGTCGGTTAAAAATATGGTTATTTACGAACGTTATTGACTTGATTGGGTAGCGTGTACATACCATTGTATAGTCCTAAGAAGATTTATGGCATACGCTTTAATTATTATGTGGGTATATCGCATTAAGAACGGCTAGAAGACTGCGGAAATATTACATTTCTTATGATAAATAACAAGATTTACCAAAGAAACTATTCTGTTAATTATTACTACTGACAGTAGGTCATTATGGTTATACGTTTTTGTTACTATGTAACCTCACCCATGACATAACAATAATATTCAAACATCATTAGAAAATTACCTTGGTCTTAATGGTGAGACATCTCTAAGTTTCTACAATAACAGTATCGACCACGACAAGGTAACCACTTTTGTCGCATTTCTAAATATGATTCGGTGTTCCATATCGCTGCTGCCTTTACTGCAATTTTCTCTTATAATTACAATAAGATTGTTAGTAACATTCTCACAACCACTGATATAAAATATGAAAATCACTAACTACAGTAACTGCCAAGTTGTTCGTACCACTCTTCGCACTCAAGACTCATCTCAACTCATTCCTACCCTATTTATAACTCCACTATTCATTAATATTTATCAATCGACCAATAGCATTGCGTTACCGGTATAACCAGTCAAAATAATGTCATTTAACTTATTGTTATTAAATAGTGAACTGTGTTATCATCTATTATAGTTTGTCCCTATTTTAAAGAAAATAAATAAGAGTTTTTGATGTGGCGACGACAAGATGGAGTAAGATTTTTTATTTAATTATTTATTTACACGGGAATTAACCCGATCATGAAATAGGTATCACATACTAGATGTGTAACTTGGGACTTAATCGCGATAACATTGGACCTACTAACGCAAAACGGAATCAACCCACACAATGACAGTTTTGAGAAAAAGCCGTTTTTCTCTAAATTTTATGTACAATAAAATGGTTGGTTATTTTGGAAAAAGTTCATTTAAAATATTGTATAGAATACTTTGTTCTATGTAAGTATACAAATACATATAATATTGATGAAAATCATTTAAAATTATTTAGTTATTAAAAGAAAAACTCAATGGTTCCTTTTAGCAAAACTGTTCCTAAGTCTTAAGAAGCTATTCAGAATCTATTCATAGCTAATGTAGTAACTCTTTAATTGGTTGTAAAAACTGCGATAGAGTGTGGTGCGTAATTTTATAATGGATTTTCTTATCAGGCCTCAGAACCAACAGCTATAGAACCTTTATTGGTTTTGTTCTGTCGCTCATAATATTGACATAGAGACTATCATTTCAGTGTCAGTATTGCATTCAAGTCCAACAAGTTTGAATCCTACTAATATTATAAACGTGAAAGTTTGTAAGAATGTATGTATGGATGTTTGTTACTCTTTCACGCAAAAACTACTGAACAGATTGGGATGAAACTTCATATGTAGATAGCTGGAGATCTGGATTAACATATAGGCTACTTTTTATCCCGATATTCCCAGGGGATCGGGACTTACGCGGATGAAACCGCGGGGCGCTGCTAGCATTACAATATATTTTAATACATACATACAACACAGAAATTTCATTTAGTAATGTCCAAAGCTTTTTTCCTCAATTCGGCTACTATTTGTTATCTGGAGGTAGATATATATTTTTAGAAGCACGTAAACACATTTTTGACTTAAAAAAAAACTAAAATAAAAAGTGGCGCGTATATGAACCACAAGCGTGTTGGTCACATAATTGCATTGATGAGTCCCATGAATCATATATGATTCTGACCGAATAATAAAGTGACCCTCAAAATAAGTAAACACGGATTGTCTAGAATGCGGCAAGGCTTACTGCTTGAATTGTCACAACGAAACCCACTAAAACCTTGGTTGGATTTTTTTATAATTATGTAGGTACTTACTTTCCTGTGAATTTTTAGTGTCTAGGTAGGTATTTTTCTCTATTAAAGTCTATAAATAATAATTGTTTACTTTGTGTTTTTTACTAATTTACGATGTTACTAAATTTTTTGCCACCTTCAGCTCAATTATGAAAGATATAAAAATAAATCACGTAACTTTTTTCTTTCTTTATACAAAAGACTATGTACTCCCTATGTCCATATACTAAAAATGCCATTTATCTTGCTACGTCCAACAGAAATAAATAAGCAAAATAACCTCTAATTTTGTTCACATTTGACTCATGAACTTGTTAGTGTTGATACAAAAAATATCATGTGAATCAAATGCGATTTATCAGACAGGGAACCTGTTAAAAAAATGACACAAGATTATTGTGTGATTCAAGTTGAGTCGAAGAGTAGAATTCGACTTCGTATAAATGTTGTGATATTGTATTACAATTTAGGTGGTTTAAATCGACTACAGAAGATCAGATGCTAAAAATAAAGTTGTGTTGTTGACACTTTTTCACACAACAGTACTTTATTTTAAATGTTTAAAAAAATTGCCAGTCGTAAAACTGCACGTCAGAAGTAAAACCATACACACATTTATATATATGCATCTGAGCGTGACGTTCACGCGAGTTCAATACTTTTTCCCCATACCAAAAGTGCTCAAGGCGCCTAAAGAATTTTTCACTTGAAAAAGAGAAGAAAACGAGAATGGAGGGAATCGGCACTAAGCCAAAAATTACAATAACTTTCCGTCTTGAAAAGACGACTTTAGAAATATTTATCAGTAATTGACTGCTTATGAGGTAGAATGATTCTCACCAGCCACAGAAATTTAACGATGATGACGAATGGTGAGCCAAATGTTACCTTTACGGTCTCAATAACTTAAGATGTAGAGTCTAAAACGCACGCCTCTTCGCTAAGCATTAATTGTCAATTTTTTGAGATCAAGAGGTTCAGGTTCAGGTTTCAAAAGGTCTGATGGCAGTCGCTTCACGTAAAATATTAAAGTTCGGCTGTACCGTAGTTACAGAAATCCGACCCCAACTTAGTTGGGAAAAGGCGCGGAGGATGGTGAATACCCATTCGGTTACCCGACGTTTCGATCGAATTGAATCGTGGTCACGAGTGGATTGGTGAGAGCTCTTACTACGCTACGACTGACAGATTTTTTTTAATGTGTCTTAGATCATTTTATACGTCTAGATGGACTGTCATAGCTCTAAACGCGTTGAAAAAAATTGTGGCCACAGTTGGCCACTAAGTTCCTTTCGTAAAATTGTATTGTTTAAAGTCACTTGATACAAGTGTGCAGAAATGTCAAAGATCAAAGTCAATTAATCAATAACATTATTTGTGTGTGAATGAAACAAATCTGTTTATATTACAATTAGTAGGTACATACATAGTATTCTTTAGCTGTGAGTTTGTTTAAAACTTTTAGAGCTGGCCAACTAGGAAAATACCTTCGTATTTCCCTTTCATTATATCATTATGTAGATGCATTTTCCCCGTTGTATTTATATAATTATCTTTTAAATAATAATAATCTGGGACGTATGACGCAGAGCTATCCTGTCTAGACGCAAACATATTACAGTTCGTACCTAATATCTATAAATACATGTATAAATATTATTATTATTATTACATTCTCTTTATTCATCGTAAAACTTATTAATTACATTTTTAAAAACCTATAAAACAAAATATGTATTTAAAAATATAAAAATTGTATACCACCGACATCAGGTACAGGGACCAAGACACCGGTGGTTAGGGTTCCAAAGACAGGAACCTCCTCACTATACGGGTCGTGTCGAGGAGAACTGCCTTCTGCATCAGTCCCTTGTCCCTTTATCCCTTCTTTTACTTGATCCAGCCGTCTAACGCGAACCTCTTAAGATGTTGATCGAGGCTATTATTATTATTATTATATGATAATTGATAACTACATAGAAAAACCCTATGCCCAAACCCAAATACAAATAGACGTATGCATGCGTACACATATTCGTACCAACTGGGAATACTAAAACTACAATTTTAGATTTCTTTGCAGCGGCCAAATGTTATATCAAACCATCCATATAAACTCCGATGGCCAGCTCCCATTTTTAACCCCCAACGCAAAAAGTTTCAGGGTCTGTGTGTGTCTGTGGCATCATAGTTCCTAAACGGATCAACAGATTTTGATTTCGTTTTAAGGTTCCGTACCTAAAAAGGTAAAATGGAATATTTATAGGATCACTTCGTTGTCCGTCTGTCTATCAAAGACCCTTTTCCTCAGGAAGGCGATGAGAAATCAAGTTAACATTAAATACTTATGTCTGCGGTCACTTGAAGCTGTAAAGAAATCAATCAAGTTATCGCAATCAAAAGATACGACCACTTAAGTATTTTATTTTAACCTATTTTAACTTTTCGGAGGCAAATCCGAAAAAGTCATTAATTTGTTGATATATATCATATAGTATAAGAAAAATATTTTGTGCGATTACAAAATTGTATTTTGAGCTTTAACGGGCAATCATTTTTGAGAATAGATTTCCGTGATGGACGAACTATTTATATACAAGTTTTTACTGAACCCCCGGTGCGCGAGTCAGACTCGCACTTGTTCGTTTCTTTTTGTTTGAAGGGCACTTTTTTGAGTGTGTTCTTAGCTACAATTCAAGAAAATCTGTTCAGCCGTTCGAAGATCATCAGGGCTTCTCTAATCGTTGAAGGGGTTTTTAAGTCAGGGGTAAGTATTTTAAATTCTTAATTTATACTTGATACATACATAGTGATCACTGGTTGCATGCACTTAATGCATGCATATGGAAACACGATTATCGCATATTATGTGAGAAATTTCTTTAAACGAAAGTGTAAATACACGGCATAATTATCAATTAAATGATGCATGACTTCGATAACTAACATGGTGACTTAATAATAATCATTCAACATGAAAGTCTCTTTAATTGAAAGTCTCTTGCAGTGTGTCGGTGGAATTGGAAGGACATCGTTCATTATGCGTCTTTACCGCCCGGCAAGACCATCGATTCGGATCTCTACTGCCAATAACTAATGTTGACTCAAGCAAGAAATTAAGGAAAAGCAGCCGAAATTGATCAACAGAAAAGGAGTGGTCTTTCATCATGATAGCGCCAAACCCCAAAGATGTCTTTGGCCACTCGGCGAAAATTGAGAGAGCTTGGTTGGGAAGTCTTAATGCATCCACCATTTAGTCCTGACCTTGCACCCTAAGATTTTCACCTGTTTCGGTCTCTTCAGAATTCTTAGGGTAGTGGTAGGTTAACATCAAGAGAGGACTGTCAAAACTACTTGTTTTTGATCAAAAATTTCCCAAGATTTCAAGGATTATGTCACTACCTACAAGATGGCAACAACTTATCGAAGAAAATGGCACATAATATATATATATATCATAATTAAATGTAATTAAACTTTAAAAAAAAATCTTTAATTTGTATTTAAAATACGAAAAATCTTTTGCCCGACTTCATAACTGCCTTACTCTGACTGACTCCTACTGACAATTCAATAAGTAATTGGTTTAACTGAAATAAATGATTCTAAATCTCATTTCTAAACCGTACAGTACATACACCACCGACTTCGAATACAGAGACTAAGATACCGGTGGTTAGGGTTTAACGCGAGCCTCTTAAGATGTTGGTCGAAACTCTTGGCTATCAATCCATAAGCATATACGACTATTGGAACAATGATCACCGAATCCACATTTAACATATCGTGAATCTCGTGAGACAAACCCAAATATTTTATTAAATATTTTTTATCCCATTATTAATTAATTATATACATATTATATGTAAATTAAGGATTGTTTTTAATTTATAGTAATACATAGTTAAGTTATAGTATTCCCCGAAGTAATCCAGTAACATTAGTACAAACTATCAAAATGTGATAACAAGGTAATAAACTTAGATCAATATTATGATATAAAGGTAATAAATGTAGTACGATTGACAAGCATCGACGTTAGACTGCGCTTTAAACTTCGAATTCCTAATTTTTTTTGTATGAATAGTGCTACATCTACATGGCCTAAGTCCTTCTAGGTCAAAGTTTGTAGACCTACAGTATATAATTTACTAGCTGTATCCCGCAGTTTCACTTGCTTTGATGGTCACTGCTCTGCTCTTAAGCGTCGTAACATTATGTTATATAGCCTGCCTCAACAAAGACTATTCAATACAAAAATAATTACTTATTAAAATCTAACTTATAGTTCTAGGGACAAACAAAGAAACAAATAAAACTATAATAAAGGTGAACCTTTATTATATAGTATAGATAATTATGTACAGGTTATGGACCAAGTGATTAAACATTGCATTATTTATAATACCCGGGCCATAAGAATAATGACAAGTGAAATTAGGCTCTGTGATTAATACTTAAACTTCGTTATTTATCACATTCTCTGCCCATTATGAATATCGCTACACAATTGTTGGCCAAGTTAATAATTAAGCCAATTAAGCTACATAAGGCAGGGTGCTAGGACCAAGAACAGACATGAATGATTAGATGCTGAATAGAAAACAACTATGCTTTGTAGAACAGTTGTTTTCTATTCAGTTTCAAATTTGTGATTTTACAAAATGAGACAGATCATTTATTGGCACTAATTTCATACAAATACTGACACCATTTGATTGATAGTTAATTGAAAAAATACACGCTTCTCTAACCAAGTAAAATAGGTAGAATTCGGTACTGGCACTCGCCCGCTCCGCTCTTGCGTTGTCGTCGCAGTTCCAACCTAACCTAGCCATTTTTGTTTAATTGACTTACCTTACTAAGAACTGATGATTTCGTAATGCATTTTGTCAAACGTTGTTTATGCAACGTTGTTTTATCAATATCAATTAACATGATAATAAAAAGATTAGTTTGTTTTGATGTTATAAAATGTTGTTTTTCAATTATTTGTCAAAAGAGTTATTTACTGAAAGAAAAGTTTGTAAAGTGTTAACTTTATGGAGTATAAATTTAAATAACGTTATTTTTAAAATGAAAATTTGTGATTCGTTCTATACCAATAAAGAAACGAAAATATTTAGGTCTGTTTGGAGTCACGTGCATATTCCCTATTCAATAAATTACAAATTTTTATTACTTTGCCTAATAGATGGGAGACATAATTCATCTAGCCCGGTCAATTTGCTTTCTTCAATAGTTTTCATTACACTACTCATATTGGGCATTTTTTAAACAGTCTAGACAGCATGAATAATGCTATTTTAATCACTTGGTCCATAACATATATAAGCACTACAAGTTCAGATCTTCACGCAGCCTGTTATATTTTTGGTCACGAAGGTCACGAAACTTAAAAACTTATTTTAATGTGAGTAATTTTATTTTATCACTAGCTTCTTCTATGTATATTTTGTCAATAAATTCATAAACATAACTATGTTTTACATGGCTATAAAACTCATCTATAATCAACTCTTTTATGTTTTTAATAGACTTTTACAATATTAAACATAGATATGCAATCATTTGAGATAAAATATATTAACATAAAGAAGAGTGCACATAATAATGGTTGTACATTGTACAGTAGGTATACTTACTCTGTGTTGATAGAAAATATTATTCATTCTTGCTATTTTTCATTTTGTGTACGCGCTCCATTTGTTACAACTACTGCAGTAGTGTACTTCAGTTACTATATAATATTTTAAGTCTATGAAATCCCTTAAAGAAATAGCTCCTTTTACGGCAACATAATAAAGTGCAAACTAGCTCGACAACATTTATAAAAAAAGCCTTTGCTTATCATAATGATAAATATAATGGTACATGCGAGGATTTCTATTCATTTACAACTGAGAAATGTGTCATTTGACATATTTGTTAGGGTATAATTGTAATATATCACGCACCACAATCCACTGATTTAAAGCGTCCGAGACGCCTGGGGGCGTAATCAGGAGTAAACCACCCCTGGTTGAACACTGCTAAACACCCGAAAGGGTATGAGGACACACGAATAAGGGAGGTTTATCCCCGAAAGGGTAGGTAGAGCTGTGTTAAACACCCACAATTTACTACCTATAACTTGGACAAGCCTATTGCCATCAACTGCGCTCTTCAGGAATTAAAGATGAGAATATTAGAGAACGGAAGGCAGTGGAGGAATTACTTATACGGATATTCGAATTCACTGTTGCAGGGCAGTCATATAAAGGCTACTGAAAATGAACTTCTTATTTAGTATATCATAGAAAATACTTCATCAATCTTAATTTAATTTCAGAAATACATATCTAAATATCGTAAATCACGACCCGGCCTTCAGATTCGTAACTCAAAAACTCAGTCAATTATATTTATCTGAGAATCGTTCATAAAGAAATAGTTCACCGTGTCACTATGTCGTGAGTACCTTCACTCAAAACAATTGCTTGAAATAATTAGTGGCCTCATTCCGCACAATGAGAATGAATATCAGATTATTATCGCGCCCATCTCACTGCGGTTCATAATGCATGACATCTTTTTTATTACCCTTTCAAACTTTCAAACTTTCCAACTACGAGTAACTTATCTATTCGGTGTGCCCTTAAATAAGAAACATTGGCGGTGAATAAGAACACATATGACTAAGACTTTTACTAGTTTTAGAAAATCCAAAGTAAAATTATATATGTATGATGTAGATAATAGATATAATTTGTTATTTACTTACACTGATCAGGTTTCAGTCATATCAAGCTAAAGGCAAAAAACAGGTTTTGGCTGGTTTATTTTATGACCGGCAGCCTTCCTGACGCCAAACCTCCTGGGAATGTAGCCGTTTTAAGGAAAAATGCCAGGTTCCAGGTATCCAAATTAAAACGTACTTAAGGTATGATGATAATTAAATTAGAACGCATTTCATGAAATTTTTAAGTTAAGAAACGTTATTGAGTTTGTGTCGACAAAGAGTTTGTTTTTTTAAGACCTGTATAAAAATTGCATAATTATTTCTTTTGAATTTTGTTTACAGCTCAAAACCTATACAGCTAATCTGTCAGTAATTACCTATGTATTTGTGAAGTGTCTTTATTTCTCAGTATTAATATTTTAAAATTCTTTAGCGACCATCTCCTCTCTGAATAAAATCGAAGAAACAGATACAATACATTTTAACGGACTTCAAAAAAAGAAGGAAGTTCTTATCTATGTTCGACTGTATGTTTTTTTTTATGTGTATGTTCACCGAAATTTCCGTCATCTATGGACCGATTTTTAAAAAAATATTTTTTAGGAACAACTTTAGATAAGCACATTGACTGGAAGGAACAAATTTGCGTCACATGTACTAATATAAATAAATTTGTGTATGTAGTGAGTAGATTGAGACAAACTTCTTCACTTAACGGGCAACGCAAGTTCGTTGGCTTACCGTGGCTAGGTAAGCTCTATTTTGAGATAAGGTTTGATATTATGGGGAAATTCTTGAGAAACAACCAGTCTTCAAATTCTAAAAGCGCTATTTTTGGGCCATAGCGGGAATTCCGCCCGATGAGTTTTGTTTGCCATATTTTAAGATATTTGTTAAAAAAATAAGAATTGTTCACTAAGGCCAAGGACAAATATTGTCGAAACGCCAGAAACTAACACATTGGTACTTGAATCAACTGCCTAGAACAACAATGTACCAAAAGAATTGTTATGATATGTGCATACTATATGCAGCATACATTCAATAACTTACCAAATTGTTTTAAAAACCTTTCAATGGCTCAGTTCAAATAGCAACTGAACATTTGGCTGTTCGAAAAAACATATCACAGTCAACAAATTTTCTTATTAAACTACATAATTTGTATAACATTGATAAATTTAAATGTACCTAATTATACTACATAACTTTCACATGCCACTCGCAGGCCAATTAGAAGGGCTACGTATGTTAAACACCAGACAACTAATGTATTTATGTGAAATAAAGTTTCATTTCATTTCAGATTTCAGACTGTTTTATTTTAATCATTATTTTTGTTTGACATTGGCTGTATTTTATATTATTTCATCTAATGTACACATGCCATGCAACTTAAATATGTAACACACCTCTGTAATGTTACCAATTATAGCAATTTAAGTAAAAATCTAGTGTGCTCTGCCCATTCTATTGAAGTGAAAACTTTTTTATGCACGTTGGGCACTTTTGGTATGGGGAAAACACATATATACAGATGTATGTGTGTGATTTCACTTCTGACGTGCAGTTCTACGACTGTCAGTTTTATTTGACTAGCTTTCGCCCGCGGCTTCGCCCGCGAAAATGTTATTCTTTTATCGTCGTCAAGAACAGTACTTTTTTTCTGGATGGAATGTACTCTATGTCCTTTTCTATATCCTTGACAACGTGTTTGCAAAGTTTTAAGATGATTCGTTGAGCAGTTAAGGCGTAAAAGCGTAACAAACAAATTAACTTTCGACTCTATAATTATACTAGCCGTTGTCCGCGACTTCGTAGGCGTGGAAATTCGCCCACGAGAACCGTACATTTTCCGGTATAAAAAGTAGTCTATGTTCTTCCCTAGGATATAATCTATATCCTTGCCAACTTACATTACGATCCATTCAGCCGTTTAGACGTGAAAGGGTAACAAACAACCAAAAAAACAAACAGAGTTATAAGTACTTTCGCATTTATAATGTTAGTATAGTATCAGTATGGATAATATTTAGTAGTTAGGACTTGACCAAACATTTTCCTCGCTATCGGCATTAATTTGATGACAGTGAAATGTTGTTTTTAATGCGTGGCAATCTTCACATTTATCATCACTAATTAACAACAGATCACATGTGGCATTGTTAAAGTCGCAACACTTAGCACCTCGGTGCGGGTAGCAATACCATGCACGAATAGGTTCCAGCTGAATTTCGAGATTAAATTCGGTATAATGAGATATAATAATGTTTTTGACATCGACACAAGTAAGCATCTTCATAAACGAATAGCTAGAGGGGCGCTATAATTTACTGTTCTACTGACTGACACAGGTACTCTAGGAATAGGCCTGCCATCACTTAAATTGCCGACGCCGGACAAAACTTAAAAAATCCCGGACACATGGGTGAATTCGAGATTCTTTCCCGGACACCCTAAAAAAACGCCAATTCTATTTAAATGTTTAGCTTGTTAACTATTCACCCATTTACCCGGACACTTTTTGAAACCCCCGCCCGGACGCTCCCCGGACGTCCTCTAAACTAGCACAAATCCGGGGAAACCCGGATAGATGGCAGCCCTATCTAGGAATAACTATATGACATATAGTTCCGGTACTGTTTTCGACCGACGATGTGACGTAGATCGTAATTCTAATAAACTTTTTGATAAAAATTGAACCGACGAAAGAAGAACGAGACTAATGTACCCTTGTTGACCTAACTAAACTCCTACGCTAATGTAAGTTCTTAGGTACTCTAAACAATTTTGAGTCGGCGCCAAACATGGAAACAATATCTAATTACAATATGGGCGTGTCTATGATACGATGCAAAAGCGCTTGGCCGTCCACAGTAGGTTATGCTGGAGACTCACTGAGCGCTGTTCTTATTGAGAGCTGGCAGCTTTAGGTTACTCCAGGGCTGCCAGATTGTATAATTGGATGCAAAATTCGTATAATTCAGTTATCTTATGTATCTTGTTTGTATAGTAGATTGCATTGCATAATTGATGTTATAGCGTAATAAGTACGTATATACACATAGAGACACAACAAATCGTATCTGTGGTAAACTATTAAACCTTTGTACATTAAAGTTAAAACATCTTTTATTGAAATCCCCAAAGAGTGACGTACAACACCGATTTTGTATAAGTTCTGAGACTAGGCAGTATAATATAAGTTCTCCTTACTGGCAGCCCTTGGTTACTCTACTGCTAGCCTTGACAAAAGCAGGCCCTTTAAAGTGTTTAGCAAGTGCAAGTGTTTAAATGAAGAAAAAAAAATGATTTTTGTAACTTAGGAGATAGAATTCAGTTTAAACACCATTTAAATCACATTAGGATTAACGCTCTTCAAGCTGGTAAAATTAAATGAGCTTTGTAATAAATTAATAATATAAGTAGTACATAATTTTCAGATCTATATTAGAGGTAAGAAATATATGCACACAGTTCGTTTCCATTTTTTTCGTAACTATTGGAGAACTAAAAGGCATCCTTTCATTACTCACGTGAGTACAACCTTAATTATATATATTTATTTTTTTGGCCCTTCGTTAAGAGGAAACAGGCTCGTGTTTCCGTCTACCGTTCATTATTTAGAATCATAGACACAAATGTTCTAAATTCAAATAAAAACAAGAAGGCCAGTCTGAAAATTAAATCCACACAGGGGTAAATTCTTAATATTGGGTTTTCCAACGAGACATTCGTTTATCAATGTAATCACGTACATGAATTATATTCACAATAAATTTACAATATGTAACTGCGATAACAGTATAGTTGAAGAGACGGTATTGCTATCTAAAGATTCAGGCTTTAATCACTGCTATTATTCAAAGAGTATTGCTCTCTCCTTGAACAATTGCAGAAGCAGTTTTGGTTCGAAGAGCTAACGAAAATATTTCTAATATAGCTTCCCATCGGACAGTATGGTTGTTCACCAATTTTAGTGAAAAAAAAAACAAGTGAAAGTCCGCAAATCACTAGTTTTATTCTGTATTATAAATGTAAACATTTACGTACCTGAATTTAAATCAGCCACGGATCACGTAAATCCAAAACATTAACTGGTAATCCGTCAATAACTTCAAATCACTTTATATAAATCACCAATTTATGTTTATGAAACACTCGCGAAAGTAGGTATAATAGATCGATTAAAATTACGAAAATATAATTAACAAGTTTCCCGCGCCGCGCTTTCTGCCAAGCGTGCGTTCAACGACAATACTTTCCATAGACTAATTTAATTTTTCCCAGCCGACTGTATACAATCCGGCCAAGACAAATACCTGTGAGCCGCGAGCAAACTTTGTTACACATATTTACTCTTACAAATAGTTGTGTAACAATGCGTGTGATTAGTTGATTTGTCAACGTAGCCGTTGTTTTTAATTAAACTTTTTTATTGTTAAATTTCACTCGGTACACCTTATTTGATTTGTTACGGCTACGGAAGTCGGCTATCAGAATTGAAAACATGAGCAACTTATAAAATGTTTTGTGATGTTATTTCCATAGGTAGTATATCATGCGATTCAAGTACTTGTCTTACTTTACCGTCTAACTTATAATGGGCTACTCCCATTGTAAGCTCGCCGGTACAATTCCCAGGCCGGGAAAAAATGTTATCTGACATATTGTTAGTACTTTTAGTTCTAGTTTTATTTATAAACTAGCTGAGTCCCGAGCGGCTTCGCTCTCGTGTACATATTTTTATATTTTGCGCAGAACCCTAATTGTTTTTCCAAAATAAAAGTAGCCTGAGTTACCCCTTATCAAACCAGCTTTCTGCCGGTGAAAGTTCCATGGAAATCGATCCACCCGTTCCGGAGACTTGCCGGTACAATCAGACACACAAAAATTTTAAAAATTGATTTTTGTCACATGTAACGTTTAAACATTCGGATATTTTTAGTAAAATGCTGTTATTATGACAGAAACGCACTTAAATTTTATTTATTACTAGCAGTTCCCGCGCGGCTTCGCTCGCGTGTACATATATATTTTACTCCTTATAACACTAGCTATCTGCCAGTGAAAGTTCCTTGGAAATCGTTCAACCCGTTCCAGAGATTAGCTGGAACAAACAGACAGACGGACAAAAATTTTAAAAATTGATTTTTAGACATAGATTGATATCTATGTCTAAAAATCAGTTTTGCAAATAACAGTATGAGCCTAAAAAAAACTATTATTTTGTCATTACAAACTCAAGATACTTCAATTTTATTTATTTGTCGATACAAATAAATAAAATTGAAGCGTCTGTAATTGATGATGACAATGATGGACTCTTGTGTCCTTCTTGAAATATTCTGACGGTCTCTTCTATACTTTAGCAGTTATATAATTATGTTGTAATTTTTGAACATTCACCAATTGTACCTTAATTTTGCCCTTTATTTGGATGATAACCAGGCACTGAAAAAAATCTTTGGGGTTTATATACGTCAAATAAATGGGCACCTGCAACTCAAGGTCAATCAATCAGGCTCCATGCGCAGGTCCTTGGAGATTGTCTTGTTCCGCACGAAGCTGATGATGAGCTGATGTTCTCTCCCATGATCTTCAGCTACGGCAAGGACACACTTTCCAAGGAGATCGCCAGAGTCTTCGCACGTTGGCCGTCAGTCTCCAATCCTTGAGCCAAACGGGAAGTGCGTCAAGGGTGCGCTGCATCTTCGTCACCGCGTGGACGCCGGATAAGGACGCTGTGATGTAGGCTGCGTCAACGGCGTACGGCACGATCTTAACACCGTTGGTTACTGGGATATCATCCGTATACCTGGAGTAGCACACGAGTAACAGGCAACTTCCCTGGGGCACACCGGCCCTGATGGGCCGCTCCGAAGATAGGACGCTTTCAACCGCCACTTGGAAGCGTCTGTCTTGCAGGAAGGTGGCCACAATCTTGACTACTCCGCGAGGGGTAGTGGATGTGGACAGCTTATGCAGCAGGCCAACGTGCCAGATGCCATCAAATGCCTTCTCGATGTCTAGGAAGACGGCGACGACTCGTTCGCGGGCGACCGCGATCTCATGCAGTCGAGTGTCCGGCGCGAAAACCGAACTGTTCATCTCGTGGCTAAAGGTGTGGTGTCGTTGCAAAGAGCCGCTGTCCAGGCGGCTTGTAGAAAGCGTACACACGGGTGGGTTGCCTCCCGACGCAGACCTCTACGCCAAGTGCATAGGCAGACTGCAGTGCCAATGTGTCCATCTACTTCGACAAACGGTTGAATGTATGACCCTTCCATAACCTTAAAATATAAAATTTTTTACGTGTAAATATGCCAATCAAGTGTATGGTATAATTATAGCATAGACTTGTTTGTACTTTGGGATATTTCTATGAATAGATACTTTTAAAGTTCATTTTTGCGGCACTGTAAACTACATAAAATGGACCTACATGTGATCTTTGATACCGGCAAACATATATTATTTTTGTACATATCAAGTCTATAATATAATATAGCAGCTACATATCACTATCGCTACACCATTACTTATTATAAAACAAAGCCCTGCCCCTGCCGCGCCTGTCTGTCTGTTCGCGATAAACTGCAAAAGTACCGAATAGATTTTCATACGGTTTTCACGCACGGATAGAGTGATTCATGAGGAAGGTCTAGATGTATAATTTATTAAGGTTTTGTATACATTTGCTGAAATATGACGACGATTGTTGAAGATATCCGAAAAAATCATGCCTACAGGAAGCTGTACTGGCGTGCGCCGCGTAAACCAATAGAGTTATATGATAACAATTTATTACGGAGTTATTCCTCATAATAAAATCTATTACAACATAGCAAAGTTATATGTATATCTTCTAAGATTAATACATATGCTCTGCTACCCATGCGAAGCCGGGGCGGGTTGAACCCGCCCCGGCTTCGCACGGGTACAAATTATACACTTAAACCTTCCTCATGAATCACTCTGTCTATTAGTGAAAACCGCATGAAAATCGGTTCAGTAGTTTTTCAGTTTATCGCGAACAGACAGACAGACGCGACGGGGGACTTTGTTTTATAATATGTAGTGATAAAAGAAAGAAGAAGAAAGAAAGAAAATATAATTTATTGCAAAAACATCAGTGATGTAGTGAAGATTTTTATAATATGATTTTTTTTCATCATTAGCTCAGCTACATAATATGATGATGATTCTAAACGCAAAAACCTCATTAAGTAATGAAAAGTAAATAGAAACACTATTCATTCCTACAGTTTTCGAGGGTTTCTCTCAATTTTATCAGGATCCCATCATCAGATTCTGACTTCCTTGACATGGGACCACCCTTGAGGTACCCTATCTTTGAATTTCTCTACAATAATATGCATGTAAACTACATATAAACCTTCCTCTTGAATCACTCTATCCATTAGTGAAAACCGCATGAAAATCCGTTTGGTAGTTTTTCCGTTTATCGTGAACAGACAGACAGACAGACGCGGCGGGGGACTTTGTTTTACAATATGTAGTGATGATGTATGAATTTAAGGTTGTTTTGCCCCTTTTTGGATATTTCTATTAATACTTTTGGAGTTAATGATTTTTGGCGATGAGAATATAGGGCTAAGCAAGAAACTAGTTGCCTCAACTCAAACCACAACAGTGTATCACTTTGATGTTATGAGTTAGAAAGCATAGGATTAAAAGTTGGATTAGTTTTAATATCTATGGTCATGGGTGCTAATCGTTCATGACTTCATGAGGCCCAGATCTCACAAATGCCAACGAGAACCCTCCTTTTGTCGGTACCACTGCCTGCAACCCTATATATTTTTCTTTCATGGATGTAGGGCTGCCATCCGTCCGGGTTTCCCCGGATTTGTCCTAGTTTAGATGGTGTCTGGGAAGCGTCCGGACGGGGTTTTCAAAAGGCGGGTGAAACCCGGACACTCTGTGTCAGGGCAAAATTATAATTGTTAGATGAATGGTTAACAAGCTGTTTAAATTAATTAAAAAATGCAAAAGGAAACTGCGTTTTTATAAAAACAAATTAGGGTGTCCGGGAAAAAATTGTGATTTCACACATGTGTCTGGGGTTTTTGAAGTTTTTGTCCGGCGTTGGTAATTTAAGTGATGCAGGCCTATGGGTGATACAAAGCACTTCCACCTAGCGTTAACTTAATTAACAAAACGGTGACAGAAACCTATTAACAGCTTCACATTGTACTGTGAAAGTGCAAGTACATTAGTTAGTCATAGTAACTCGTCGGTAAGTTATTGTTTTGCAAGCAAAAGTGACCGTAATAAGATTCAATCATCGCTCTTCGAAACACATTACATCAACATTAAAATCTGACCGGAATATAAAACTACATAGGGCTTGGAATTCCGCTCACGTTGAAATAGAAAAGGGCGTGACTGACAGCACTCTATACATCTAAAATTACCAATTTTGTAACAAAGCCGAAATTTCGCCATTGCTATCAGAACAGAATCTTGCATCATGATGGATTTATCGAAGATAATACAGATATCCTAATCGCACATATGATAAGCCAGATGTTTTTTTGTAAAATGTCTCAATTCTATCATAAATAGTATCTCTTAGGGCGTGTTTAGTTGAGACGAATTTTTTCGCAATAATCTAACGCGCGAATGGCGGTGCGGTGGCCCCGCGCGTCGTCCGCGTATTGCGTAATGTCCCAGCGGCATCCGCGCGGCGTCCGCGCGGTTACTCGATTAATAGGAATTTGAATGTTGTTGCCTAGAAGATAGAATCCACCATTCATCTACGAGGACACCGCGCGGTGGTCGCAAGAAAACTTTCGCCTCGTCTAACCGAGCCCTTACGAAATCAGTAGATCTCGATACATCAAGAAAAGAAATTTGTTGAAATTTAACAGAACGCTTATCTTAGGTATATATTGAATACTTGTCTATTTTACGATACAGACAATATTGCAAAAGATTAAAATCAAAGATAACGAATATAAATAGCGTTCAACATTTGAGATAAATAAAAGTTGCGTGTGAACACCAAATGACGAAACGCCAAGTAAAAATATATGTGGAAGTGACTTGCCGGTTTAATGATATGCGGACTTCTTGATATAGGATATATAATTATTATATTACAAATACATACCTATTGATACCACTTATTATAAATATATATACTTAAATTATGAGTCGACTCAATCCATAGCTGGCTTGCAGGGGACCACTGCTTGGGGCAATATAATGGCGACTGTTAGGTACTTATATCAAAAATTTTAAGAAAGGCTCTATTCACATTTTAATACTGAAGTGCCACTACAGTACAATGCCACTACAGTATGTTTACCGCTAGTGTTAAATGCTATTAATAAACGTTGGGATTATTTATAATATTCGGCACATAAATCGCTCAAGTTTAAAATCATTTATCCATTTCACGCGTAACCTTTTGTGTAACTTTTGAAGAGTGTTTATAGTAAGTTTCATGAGGGTACCAAAACAATATATAACCCACGGCATTATGCCTTCACAACACCGAGAATAGTATGTGTTTTTAATACCGAGAATATTATGTGTGCACGACAGTAGCGCCACCTACCATACGTAACTTTTCGGGATTATGTCAAATAATGACATAAATGTTTTATGGTTTTCTCATAAATAAAGTAATTATAGGATACATAGAAGGACAATAATTAGTAGACAATTATTCATGAGATTGTGGTTCTACGTACCAAATAATTCACTCAATGCTGAAAATGTCCAGCCAATGTTAATTTTCATTAAAAAAATATAGAATCTTTAAAAAAAAAGTCTTAAAAACTTTTAAACTTTCGCGTTCCATGATATAATTATGTATTTATACAGAACTTAACGCGATCACGAAATAGGTATACCTACCTATCCATACCTTTGAATTGCCTGACGTTTCGACCAGGTTGCACTGGCCGTGGTTACAGGTCAGGTAATTCACGGATATGTAATACCTATTTCGTGTTCGCGTTAATTCCCGTATAAATACATAAGTATATTAAATTCTTATCTTTTCGATAAATTGATCACGTCATACGACGTTTGGCAGTTGCAGCTTTTATCTTTCTTTCTTGAATTATTTCTCGTACAATTCTTAAAGATTTTGCCATTTCCACTTGGATTTTAGCATCACTATTATCACTGTAAATTAATCTATTACAGAAAAGGTTGTTTCCCTTAAATTCGATTCAGAAAACACATTGACTTGGCATTCTTGATCGACCACAAGAGGTTGATTTTGATTTAATTCATTTCCTTCTTTCGTAGGCGTGTATATCTAGCAAGGATAGAGGAATCACCAACCTTCTTCTTTCGATATATTTTTGGGAATATCGTGGGAAGATTACTCGGACGGAGGCAAAAAATCAGACGACGCAAGCATTTTTTTTGTCTCCAATAAAATGTTCACTACTAATGTGTCATGAGGTTTTAAAGACCATAGCGATCCATCAAAACTGAAATAATTAGGACAATAATTAATATCACATAAACTATAGTGCAAATAAAATTAATTTAATTACTAACAACTATTCCATTTATTTATTTGATCTAATTTCCAAGCCAGTGTACGAAAAGTATAGAATTTACACCGACTATTTGTCGCGTTATTTTTGTAGTTCACAACACAACAACAATTATGACCCATTTATACTTTACTTTACATCCACCAATCCCATCATGCACTCACATATGCACATAGGGCACACTGAAAGTTCTGCGCTCCTGGCCGCTCATAAATGTTTGAATTTCGAATGTTATATTTTTTTAAACATAAGACACTCAATCATTGATAAAAAAAAAAATCGGTAGGAAATCGCGTGTCAATTGTTTTTATCACAAGTTGAAATTCGTCGTCCGTAGTAAAAATGGAATTAACGCGAAAAGATCTTAGGGCGACAATTTTTTCTGATTTTAAAAGTTCACTGACTCCGCAAGACTGCTCGTCTTCAAAATGCTTTTGGGAGGGAAGCACCTCATTCGAGCACCGTAAGGCGTTGGTACGCAGAATTCGATCGTGGCCGTGTTTCTCTCAATGATGAAATTCGTGAAGGTCGGCCCTCAACTGCGATCACTGAGAAAAATGTGGCTACTGTCAGGCAACTAATTGAAGAAAACCGGCGTATCACCTATGAGGAGATTCGGGTACATTTGGGGATTGGTATAAGCCAAATTCAAAAAATCTTACATTAACATTTATTTAGAAAACTTTGTTGTCGCTGGATTCCTTATAACCTCACCCCAGAACAAAAACGAACTCGTGTTGATTGGTGTAAAAAATATAAAGCAAGGTTGTACACATATGCGTTTTCGGATATGGACTCGACAGATTGCTTTACTCCTTGATAAGGGCGCCTGTTGGACAATAGAATTGTATATTATATATATTTATACACATGGGCTTACCCAGAGAACAATTTTTTCTTTTGTCGGCCTAAGAGAGGCAAAATGCTTTTCTGTCGGTTCAGGAGGCGACGTAAGCATTCAAAAGTCAGAAGGGACAGTTGCCCTCCCATGTTTTACATGATGAAGGGTTTTGTTAAACATTGCGAGTGCATTGACCCAATTGCAATAGTAATACATTACTATACGTACTTATTTAATCAACAATAGGCATACCCAGTTATTGTTATTTTCCTTATTAATCGTTTCTCATTATCAGAATGTGTCGATTGGGTTTTGCCTTACATTATTTATATGTAATTCGATCAAAGTATTATTGATAACTTCAAGAAACTAGTTACAGAAACAGAATTTACACTGGCCGAGCCTGACACAGTAATTAATCAAAAATCCTGCTCCAATAATCCGCCATTTTGTTTTTCAAAGATTCTATAGAAGAATTTAATGACGTTTTAGTAGGCTTAACGTTAGGTATGAGAGAACATAGGGATTGAGATACATACGGGTCAATCCACTTGAACATACCTAAACACAACATACATTCATTAGCTATTTTTCTATTGTTAGCAGCCCGCATTATTTTTATTATTTTTTATAACTGCTAAACTAAACCGCTAAGTAAAAGGCTTATAAATCGATATAAAAATACAAACAAAACGATTAAAAGACTAGATACGTTTTTGGACAACGGAGAGCAAGATAGCCGTTGTAAGGAAAAAAACAACTAGAGTTTTTAATTACCTTGCCTTTTTAGGGTTCTGTTCCTCATATGGAAAAAAAGAACCCTTATAGGATGACTTTGTTGTCCGTCTGTCTTTCTGTCAGGACCCTTTTTCTCAGGAACCCATAAAGGCCTCAAGTAGAAATTAACATCATTTACTTATTATATCTGCGGTCCCTTGAAGATGTAAAAAATCAAGCTTAAAGTCAACTCAATCAAAAGATAAGGCCTTTAAGCCTTAGTTTAAACCAAATTTGAATATTTCGCATTGGCCTAGAATCATGAAATTTGCTATGAAGCAAGATCTCACAGCACAAGTAAAGGAAAAAATCTGATAGTCGCTAATTTGTGATTTGAAAAAAATGTGATTTTAAATTTAAATTTTGGGGTTGACTTTGTCGTAAATGTATGGGAGAGTATTTTTAGAACTGCAATGTTAAGTTTGTCTTGCAGAAAAACGGACAAAAATTTCTGAGACGGACGTATTATCTACATACAAGTTTATTTGTTTGTTTTTTATTATACATTCTACTGGGAAAAAAATAAACAACTGTACATTTATTAACAGAACTTATTAGAGCAGGATACTGCAAAGTTGGTAGTAAAAGTAAACGCAAAAGCACAATTTCCTTTACTAGTAGTTGGTCAGAGCCCAGAGGTCGAAATACGACAGATAAAGCTACGACAAATGAAGGCAAAAACTGTTTCCAATATTTTTTATATTGATACCACTAAAACTCAGCAATGGCTACATCATCAACAACAACATCTAGCGAAGACGAGCTGAACTACGTAGTTACTACTAACCCTGCATCGCGCAATAAAAGTTTTCGCGCCGATTAGTATATTTGCAACTTCCTAACATCAACCGTTGGGCCGCGGTCCGCCAGGCATGATCATCTCACCTGGTCGGAGGATCCTCCCTTTGTTTGGAGGGACATAACACCTGTTCCTCCACAACTAAACAAGGAAAATCGGTTGACAAACAGAGGATAAAAGAACTGAACAGTTTTATCACTACCCATTTATATATATATATATATAGACATACTATCTAAGTTCGTATATAGGTAAACAAGAAAAATACAAAATAACTATTTCTTAAAAAAAAATACAATCGATATATTTTGTGCAAAGTATCTCCAAAAGGCCGACAAGCGCAATTTCCATAACATTATGCAGCATCGTCGAATCGCCTCGTGCTCGCTCGTTTCCGCCATTATGTTGGTGGTTTTGCGCAAACATTCAGTCTTTTAGGGCTTCATAAATATTACTATGCAAGCAATAAATAATGCTCATAAAACAAATATTTATGTTTATCATTTAACGAAAACTTAATTTATTTCATTACAAATAGGGCTAGATCATTTGTTGTACAACAAACATAGCTTAGTTCAATACAATACGCATTATGGTGCATATGAGAATTAGGGTACGATAACAACTGTATACAATAAATGTATACCTAATAATTAATGACATTGAATACCGTACACAGATATTCATAGAAAGCATTATTTTTAGTGACTGATCTTTTATTTCGTACTAGCCGAACCGACAGATAGACGCTAAGAATCCCGTCGATTTTCAATCAATTTGTTTGTAATCGTTTTCAGTCCATAGAAATAAGTTCACTTCAGTTTTCCATAATTTGTAAATTTTTCGGAAATTTTTTCCATTTTTTTTTTATTTCCAAAAACGTCACGTGGTGTCGCGAGAACCAATCGCATCGCAGTAACCTTGAGTGAGAGGTACAGTCGATATAAGTTTTACTGTAATCTTAGATCATTTAGCTAGATGGAGTGTCACACTACAAAACAACTAAAACGAATAGGGCAATTTTATTATGCGTGACAGTCAGTTACGTTTTATACTCGCGAAACGTCATTACATTATACTTTACTAGTGTGTGTGTGCATAATGATACCATTTGACGAAATACTCCCATTTTTTTAAGGTAAAACGAAATAAAATACAATAATTCAATGAATTAACTTTTTATTATTCACCTTCCCTTTTGGATCTGTTTTCTAAACAGGGTTTGCCTCGATGTGGTGTCGCTTTTGATGTTATCTAATTTTGCCATATGAAAACATCAAATGTTTAAAAACTGAATAGACAGAACATACAAAGTGTCATTATTACATGCCATTTCATCTTTCGTGTGATTAAAAACATACAACTCTTCCAAAACCTCCATTGCTCGCCACTGTTTTTCAAATAATAGCACTTATGAATTTGCAGGCCCCATTTTTATATGGGAGTTTAGAATTCATAAACTGGCAATACTCACGTCAAACCCAAAAATTACACCACTCCGCGGGTGGCCGCGGGGACCGAAGAGACGAGAGGGGAGCACACACGGCTTCAGGCGCACACTCATTGGCCGCTAGCCGGCGCCGACGAACGCACGCACATTCACCAAAATACCACAAGACGTACTAGACGCGAACGCGTTTCTAAGTACTTAATTAATGTAATACGCAAATTTACCATTATATCAAGCCAGTCACTGTCATACTGCATTTTTATTACAACCTCAACACATGAAGTAGACCCGTCTTCAACATTGGCAATCCCGCCGAAATGACAAAAAATTTAAAAAAAATATATTTAGCTGGTATATGTATACGCTGGTATACTTTCAACTTTTGGACTTTAAAAAATTCCAGCTCACGGGACTTTATAATTATAATTACTAGACTGTACGTGACGTCACATAATGACGTAAATCATGCTGTTAAGCGTTAAGAGCAATAATTTATTGCTCTTAGGTTAAGCGTGTATCCATCTTTTAAGAAAAAGTTATAACAAAAGTGAAAGAGCAAGAACGAGCAGACTTATAGTTAATTACTCGATGTACTTACGTGCGCTAAACATAAGGCTGCCATCCGTCCGGGTTTCCCCGGATTTGTCCTAGTTTAGAGGGCGTCCGGAGAGCGTCTGGGCGGGGTTTTCAAAAAGTGCCCGGACACTCTGTGCCAAGGGACCCTTATAGTTGTTAGATGAATCGTTAACAAGCTAAAAATTTAAATGGAATCGAATGAAAGTCCGGGAAAGAATCTCGATTTCACCCATGTGTCCGAGATTTTTTTAAGTTTTTGTCCGGCGTTGACAATTTAAGTGATGGCAGCCCTAGCTAAAAGCCCTAGCTCCTGGCCTCCCGACCGCTGGCGGACATTATACGCAGTCTCGCGTAGTGGGTTGCCGACAGCTGCATCGAGCGCTCACGTTTTTATTTTTAAATTTACAATGTACAATAACGTAATTTGAAATCATATTGATATACTTATATATACTTTATATACAGTCAAATTCACGGTGAAAATTGACATGGTTTCTGATAGTTTATGTGCTGTATATGAATGTAGATCCAGTAATGTATGATGACATAATATAGTAGTATAATGATGTAGTTTTTTCTTATATATTTTCTTTGCTTAACTGTTCTAATAATTTATTGATGTTTCTCGTTAGACGTTTGGTTAAGCGAGGTCGCGTGGCTTTGGTAATATTTTTTTCGTAGAAGCGCACATTTGTTGTTGACTGATTCGAATTGATGAATTACAGATTTGGTTATTCGAGATCGCATGGGTACGGCGTTAAGTTTTTCGTAGTAGCGTCCATTCGTTGTTAAGTGTTTCGTATTAGTAAACTTACGGGGTATTAAGTGTTACATTTCACAGTCAGGTAACACACCCGATTTTTTATATAATAAAACTTCACTTAATCAACATAGGCTTTTTTATAAGAATATAGATATTGAATATTACATAAAAAGAGGTAACCCTAAACTCACTTACGGCAAAGCAACCGTGCGCTATTACGAGGCAATAATAATCGTTTTTTTAAGAACATTTAAGATCATTTTCGCATGCAGCGATCGGCGCTCGGAAAGAGTAGGTAATTAAAACGGTAGGTATGGACGTTTTTGTAGGGAGGGATTTATCTGTTATGTAGTAACTACTTAGTAATCTGTGCTGTGATGGCTCTCAACAACCTTAATTTACACAAAATTTTTTTACTGATGCTGACTCAGATACGAACATATTCCAAACTTATTTCGTTCCGTAACGTAAAAAGGACAACTATGAACTCCTTTTTACATAAAACAATTACTCTTTTTATACTTACGAAGCCCAATGTTCGTGATGATTGTTTTGAGTGTTGTAAATGTTTAAAAATATATTTTATGTTTTCTTTCATTAAAACGTGTCTATAAATTTATATTTAGAATAAACATACAACATAAAATAATTTTGGCCGCGTAGAATTTTCAAATACCCCTATGTGCGTCGGCCTCTCGTAGGCGACTAGCCGGGCCCCACTGCGGTGGGACGTCCGGCGGTTCAACCTCGAGGCTGGCGAACCAACCCCATGGACCAGCTGACATTGGTGAGTCGCGATGAGAGCAATTATAAGGAGCTCAGCGCTTCCAATAGTTGCCCCGCACCCACACAGAGATGAAAAGAACACCAACGCCGACAGTCACTTTAATGTCTAAGGAAGCAAAAACAATGGAAGAGGAAAGACAAAAGAGGAGAAGAAAAAGTGTTAGCGTCAGAGCGAAGCTACGTGAGTGCTACACCACGTCAAGAGGGACACGTCGCTCCGTCCTGTGTCTGTCTGTGTGTAGAGAAAATCAAATTCAGAAACGGCAAAACGCGGCCTCTAGTGTAACTTTTATAAAAATATTATAGACGACTGATCTCAAAGAGTATACAAACACTACGTTAAAACTGATCTAATGAAAAATAGTTATTTAAAAAAAATCTTTATAAGTATTTTCAAATTGCCAATTTTTAAATAATTACCCTAAACGAGAATATGAACCGTATCAGCTGGTCTATATAATTTTAGTCTATGATATGACATCATGAACCAAGGTGCTGTCATGTCAATAGTGAGTTTTGTTCGATTGGCCGTCATCGAATCGAGTTCTCCTACAAATTTCGTCCTTTTGTGATGAACTAGAACATTCACAGTAAATTGATTTTTTATTTACACAAACCCAACTAGTTCGATATGTGTTAAATTATAAGTAGTTTGACAATACAACTACTTTTATGAATCGTCCTAAATCCTACGGAGAATAAGTTCACAAATCACGTCGCACGTACTAAATAACATTGGCCTCAAGATCTGTGATGGAAGCTTACTTCGTCGCGACCTCTAGACGAAAAGGTTCAGCTGTAGAAGGCTATAAATGAATTAATCAAGCGGTAACTTTCGTTAACAACGACGTGAAGAGTTAGTGATCGTCGACAGACGGGTTTTATGTGTGCGTGACGGTGACATGAGCACAAACAACAAACGGCGTGGAGCTAGCGGTTCCAGTTGTTCTGTCCCCGGGGTGCCCGCCCTTGTGAACGCCCCGACCGCCATGTCCGCTGATTTAGCGTCCCTTTTTGAGTGCCCGGTGTGTTTCGAATATGTTCTCCCACCTATTCTACAGTGCCAAAGCGGGCACCTGGTGTGCTCGAGCTGCCGTCCGAAGCTGTCGTGCTGCCCGACATGCCGCGGGCCGCTCGGCAACATCCGCAACCTGGCTATGGAGAAAGTTGCTAGTAATGTCATGTTCCCTTGTAAACACTCCAATACTGGTTGCACAGTTACTCTTGTGCACACAGAGAAGGCAGAGCATGAAGAAGCTTGTGAGTTCAGGCCTTACTCATGCCCATGTCCTGGCGCATCTTGCAAGTGGCAGGGAGGCCTTGATCAAGTTATGCCACACCTCATGATGTCACATAAAAGTATTACTACTCTTCAAGGTGAAGATATAGTTTTTCTTGCGACAGACATAAATCTTCCTGGGGCTGTAGATTGGGTTATGATGCAGTCTTGTTTTAATCATCATTTCATGTTAGTTCTTGAAAAACAAGAAAAGTATGATGGACATCAACAATTTTTTGCCATAGTGCAACTTATAGGATCTCGTAAGGAAGCAGAGAACTTTGCATACAGG
Source organism: Euplagia quadripunctaria (assembly GCA_963859945.1). Classification (NCBI taxonomy): domain Eukaryota; kingdom Metazoa; phylum Arthropoda; class Insecta; order Lepidoptera; family Erebidae; genus Euplagia; species Euplagia quadripunctaria. Next base: position 24,230,840 of record OY982564.1, on the reverse strand, counting down.
CTCGAGTTGAATGGTCATCGCCGGCGACTAACGTGGGAGGCAATGCCACGATCTATTCACGAAGGAGTGTCATCTGCCATTATGAATTCAGATTGTCTTGTGTTTGACACATCACTCGCACAACTGTTTGCGGATAATGGAAACCTCGGAATTAATGTCACAATATACCTGCCAAATTAACACATTTGCAGATAAGAATTCTAAAGCATTTGTATTCCCTTACCTTCTAGTGATGCAAATGCTGTAAGTATTTTATTTGATTTTTTGTTAGGAAATTTAAAGCCACTGTCTTCATAACATAAATAAGATCACCCTTTTTATGAATTTTACCAGTTTTTCAAATAATATACATAATGTTGACTTTCTATACCTTCCTAAATCTCTAGGAATCATCAGGAGTGAAAGAAGCAACATGTATAAAACATACACATCAGAAATGAGTGCCATTCTTTAAATGAATTTAAAACGTTTTTAGTACATATATACATGTAAGAGGTTAACTATATGTAATAATTATAGGCATTGATTGAGAATTTAGTTTCATCATAATAAAGTAAATCTCGGTAAAAGAACCAGATGAATGTATCCACAAAAAGTCAAAAATCGTTTTTTTTTTTTTTCATAATACGGGCCACAAAGTGCTCCTTTATGAAATGCCAATAACAATGTAATTGTAAATGCAACATTTTACAAATAACAAAATAGCTAACAAACCACAAGGAACTAGGTAAGTTCTTGGAGTATTTTTGTTCTCCTGTAAAATTAAGAAAATGTAGATACGTTCATCTGGTTCTTATACTGCAAAATTACTATTTTGTTTAAAAATATCCAAGTTCTAAAACAAAATCATTTGTATAAGGAATTTGATAAAAATCCGTTGCTACACTATTTTATCTGATGCACAATATAATACCTTATTGAGATATGCAGACAGTGTTGCTCTATCTTACATTCATGATATTAATATATCTGAAGAAATAAACTAAAAAGCCTATATATATTTATTGATACAGTTTTTAATGCATGCTTAAAAATGTATTTTTCTCGAATATAAGTGAACTGTATCATTCTTTTTAGAAGAAATAAATGTCTTTGAACAGAATATCCTTTGCTTAATCATTACCATGTTATATTTTAAAGCACTGTTGCTTTACAAGTGACTGAGATAACATTAATATAATTATACTTTATTGTCAATGAATATCTTACCACACCATTGTAAAAAAAATGTAGATATTTTTGTTGAATGTGGTACTTATACACCAATTATAACGTGACATGTTTTGTATTGAATTTATGTAATAATCAACATCAAAGTAAGCCAAAAATATTTCTTTTTATTCTCAATACTATGTAAATGTATGTTCAACCTTAGAATTTAAGTAGTGGAAATTTTAAATTCTCAGAGTGAATAATGAAGTATTCACTGACTTAAGAATTGCCTTGTGAAAATAGTATATGTATAAAGAAATTGTGACATCTCACAAGAGAAAGTGATTCTTATATTCCAAACATTGAACAAATTTGAACTAACATATAATATGATAATGTACATAGAAATTAAACATTTCATGTTAAGAGTTTTGAGTGATATCACTTAGGAACTTAGTGTGCTGGTTTCAACTGAGTTGGTAAAGATACACTTATCAGGTTTACTGCAAGATAACTCTTATCTTGCAAAACAAAGAATACATGTTTTGACATGACGCTGTATTTAAGTGTGCATCAATATTGCAAGATATATGTATTTTACAGCTTGTGCTAATTAACTTCAAGTCAAAAGTACAAGCCAGTGCAAATATTGTAAAACAGATAGTGGACAATGTTGCTAATAACCCTAATTTGCAGCTCCTTGCGTTAAGAATGACGAATGCAAACACAAAGTCTGAAAAGCAATAAACACTATAAATTATTTTGACTATATTAGTAGGTGTGAGATCAAGAAAGGAAATTGTTTTCGTCCATTCAATTTTAACAAGTTTAGTGAATATTTTGTTTGCTAATACTTCGCGTTTTTTTTATCAAACTATTACCTTATTGCTAGTCGAAGTTCCTCATGTAAACCCATTACAGCGGGTGGTTGTGGTCCTGGGGAACAGGAAACCGCGATAGCACCAATAAAAACTTGTGTTATTTTATTGTTTGTGACGCAAATATTTAAGAATATGAACCGTTAGCCAATTTAGTTCCGACATTTTATATGATGTCTGTGAAGTTCCGATTCTTCCAAATACCTAATGTCTCACCAAGTTGATTTATGTAAGTAGGTACTCTTGGGGTCAAAGTGTAGAATTGGAAGTGGAGACTCGTCACCTTTATCTCTGATTTTATGTTTAAGTTGTGATTAGTATACTTTATACGTTATTTATAGTGGCCAGCAAATAAATAGCATCCCCTTGATGATGTAAGTTTTTCATTGTACCTGTTTTCTGTAAATCAATCGCACTGAAGTGTGAGCATTATTCATTAATTCACTTGCCTGGAAGAATACGGTTCCCATCTCAAAATATTGATTAGGTATGCTTTGGTTCCAACTTTTCTTCCATCAAACAACATTCGTTTTCTTTTCTTTAATCATAGATAAAGTTTACGTACTGTTTTTTTATTTTAAATCCGACAATCTTAGTAAAAGTATATCGGCAAAAAAGAGAAAATGATTTATTTTTTTTACTGGAGACACCTGGCACGGCCAAAACTAGGCAGAGCCTGTAGCATGGTAACCAGACTGCTGATAAACACTTACATTAATACTACTAAATACATACCTATATATTATAGATTAAGCCATAAATTACACCCAGACAAAACAAATGATCATACATTATTTGTCCTGGGTGGGAATTATTTATTCACCTAAGTTATAGCACAGTATATATATACATTATACTGTGGTTATAGTAACGTAAATGTAACAATACTTGATTGAAATAATATTCAGATAGGTATTTATATTTACATTTGGCGTCGTATTAATTTGTGTTCGTAAAGCCTGTGACGAAACAACACCGTTTACATTATATGTATGTTCGACCGTGTTGGTTTATGCGAGTTTTTTTTTTGCAATCGAGACTAAGAAACCGTCTTAAAAAAATTAAGACTTCTTCCGTGCAAGTGAAGTGAAACACGTTCAGTTTGCTATGCCGAGTAAAGACTACATTCCTATAAAATTTCTTGCGATACCCTTCAACAGCTTGCCAAGTTTTACTGCCAAAAGGAAAACTTAAAAATTGATGGCTGATCAATTTGCTCGCCAATGTAGTAAAAGCTTGTTTTCGGAGAGTAGTAGCTCAATATTACCATATTTATATTGTTTTCTATATGTCAACTGTTATGGTTATAGATATTTTAGGCGCCTATAATTCGTAAGTTGTAACTTCATTTATTTATACAATACCGTTACACAATGTAGTTTTAATTGCCTCATTTAAATATTTCACCCGTTCTGCAGCTCCGGGAAAATTGCAGTTATTTTATTTTTAATCTTCTGTATCTAAGAATAAAACTGATAAAATTTTATGAGAAATTCTAGTTGAAATAAATTTTGTATGTAAATTGTATTTTTTATTTGAATACCTTTTCATTGAAAATACCTACATATTATTGAGGCGCGTGTAAGAGCTGTTGCGCGGATAGCGCAATGGTTTAAGTGATAGGAATGTTGTGGTTACGATCCCTATATGGGACAATTGCTTGTTTTGTAAATATTTACTCTGAGTAGCTAAACTTTAGTGGTTACATAAGATAACAGGGAGTTTGTAATTATCTCTTGGCTTTTCTATACCTATTATTGTATAAGTACCAAAGTAAGGTACTTTGGGGGTAAATAACCATCAATAGTTGGGTTTGTCTGTTACCCTTTCACGCCTCAACCGCTCGACCGGTCTCCATGAAATTTTCCAAAAAAATTGTCAGTGGTACAGAAAAAACAGGGTAAAAAAAGAAGTACCTACCATTCCCCAGGGGCACTTGATTGATAAAATCTACCTGGCGACGCCGCTGGCAATTGCTAGTTTTAAATAAAATTATACAATACCAACCCTAATGGGACCTTAGGTGGGACTTAACGCATAATATATTTTAGTTTACGCTTAACCCTAAGGGACAATCTATAAATTACGTCACACATTAAAGGGGGGGGGGGGGTCAACGAAGTTTGACAAGGGGTGGGGGGGTTATAAGCTTTAATAATTTTTTAATTTTAATATGCATTGGCCATCTGTTGTGAAATTATCTACTTAAAACTTGGCTTTACGGTTCATGTTTATGGCAACGTCATCTAGTTCAAGCATGTCGAACCTTCTAAAATAGCTGAAAGTGATTCACTCTCAAAACAATCAAAACAACATAGTTTACTGGAGATACCATAAGTTGGCTCTTACGAAAAAACGAGTTATTCGTTACAGTCTGAAAATAAGAATGAAATGAACCATTCCTTATCTGCACAGGTTTCACCACTTTCCGTAGAACGTTTGTACAGTGGGAAGATATGAAAGTTATTTTCCCAAAATTGGCATATACAAGTTGGCACGAGAATATTTATCGATTCCTGCGACGCCGACGTCAGTCCCCTCAGAACGATTATTTTCTAAGGCAGTAAGTACCGGTAATAACAAAATGGCTCGATAAACTTCTACTTTTAAGCGATTGTACGGAGAAGGAATGGGAACTTGAATTATGTGTGCATAAAGTGATAAATAAATAATTTGACTGCACGGATGGCGCAATGGTTTAAGTTGTCACCTCACTACTACGCCGCACCGAGTGTTGTGGGTTCTAATCCCACACGGTACAAAAATTTGTGTGATCCACAAATAGTTGACCCAAGTCTGGGTATTCTTTGTGTCCGTTGTTTATGTTTGTGAAGCCCTCGCGACACAGGAAATTGCTAATGTAGGAGTTCTTTTTGATTTGTGAAATTACTGTTTAATTATTATTGTATTATAATTGTTTTTTCAAGTGTTTGTTCTGTTGAAGCTAAACTGACGTCATGACGAGTGTTATACTTCTTAAGTACTTACTACTTTTACGAGTACGATACTTTTTTTTCGATATTACTCATGAGTACAGTATCGATACTTTCTATTCGATACCGTGTCCCTATTGATGCCTCTACGAGTTTCTGAGAAAAAGGTCTTGACAGACGAGACGGACAACAAAGTGATTCTATAAGGGTTGATCCTATATGGTAAAATAAACTTTAGCACTACTATATTAATATATATTATTGGTTGTTGCCCGCGACTTCGTTCACATGGATATTTTGGTGAAATCTATCTATAATTTTGTCGGGATAGAAAGAAGTAGACTCTCTGTGCAAAATTAAGTAATAAAGAGTTACAAACATCCGTCCATTCATTCTCACAAAATTTCGCTTCGTTCATCAATCCAACAAGTTGATAACTAAACTTCAGATAAATTCGATATGAAATGTTTACTAACAACCCGTTGCTTAGTAACCAAGAATAATATCTTGAGACACCTCACACACGGCTGTCTGACGCCCAGACACAGCAAATGATTGTTCATCACACAATTATTTGTCCTATGAGAGAATCGAACCCAACCACTAGACCAACAGGCACGTCGAGCCTTAGGTAGGTGAAAACAGCAAGCGGTTAATAGTTCCAATGAAATAATACTCCAAATATTCTGTCATGACATTTATTACTTCGACCAGAACTGGGACATATTATACCTACTATTTTGAATAAATATGAACATAAAATAAATTCTTCATCGACATGCAGCTTAGCACCAACCTTACAGGATCAAGATCTAAATCAACTAAATAATAGCCAACTAAGTTGGTTTACCGCTACTCTGTGGTTGTATAGGGGATGGTAAGAGGCAAGCGGCTAAAGGTGAATCGTTATCATCCAAAATCGAAGTTGATTTCTTCTGGGGAGTAAACGGGTCATTTTCTAAATCTGCTCTCATTTCTACAGGACTGAATGGGTCATTTCCTCTATGTACCACTTCGAATGGATCTGTTTCTCGGTTTTTATGAACAAAACTGAATTCGTCAAACGAATCTATTACTGCATAGTCTTTTGAAGTTTGCGGCGCGAATGGATCGAAGGGCGCAGTTTTCTTCAAACCATCTGGACTGAAAGGGTCTTTGTTTTCTGGTTTAGGTGCATCTTCGGCTATACTATTATCTCCGCTAAAGTCTGATAGATCTATGTCGTAGTTTATATTACTTAGACCGGGAGGCAGGTGATCAGTCACAAATTCATCTGGCGTCATCAGTTCGTCGATGGAACGCGAATCAAATGGTGTGAAACCGAGTGGAGATGGAGTTAATAGCTCAAGCGAGTTAGTTTTCTTCAGGTCCCAGGGTTGGTCTAAATTCTGGGGTGATTTTGAGGGGGACTGTTGCTCTATAACTTCGAAACCTAGGATGCTTAGTTTAGGTTCCTCGGATGGTTGGACTATGACGCTAGGTTCTGGTTTAGTGTGGGTTATTTCTACTGGTTCAACTGCCGTGCAAAGAGGTTCTGTTATTTGTTTGGTTGTCGCCTGTGGTTGTGGTTGTTGGCCAGTTGTTTGTGGTTCTTCTGAGCCGTTGTTCGATCCGAGGTCGATGAGGGGCGCGGTTTTGATTTCTCTGAACTTTCCGAAGCGAGGTAATTCACGTCGCGGTTTTATCTCTAACGGCGTCTTTGCAAGAACATCTTGAACTTTTTTAGCGATTTGTTCCTGTTAACAAATAAATATAATTTTATAAAATAATTTTGGTACACATATTTATTGGGTATGTAAGTGTCTCTTTTATGAGAAAAGTAAGTTAAATTGAAGTAAAAAATACAAAGATTTTTATCCCTTTAAGTTTATTGTAACTGTATTTTATTTATTTTGGTCATTCGTTAAAAATGGTATTGGTTTTACTTTTAAGGGTTCCGTACCCAAAGGGTGCCAACAAATCTTATTACTAAGCAGCCGCTGTCCGTTTGCCTATCAGTGGGCTCCATCTCACGTAGCGTAATAGGTAGACAGTTGAATTCTTACAGTGTGTATTTCTATTACAGTTATAGCAACAAATAATATAAATTACTAGTACTACTAGTAATCTTCAAATAAAAAAAAATTAAAAAAATTAAATAGCTCCTATACACGAAAAGTGATTTTTTTGACGTCCATCTGTCAGTTAATCTCATGTACCGCAATAGGTAAACAGTTGAAATTTTCCCGGAGTGTTAGTTCTATTACCGCTATAACAACAAATAATAAAAATTAAAGGGGCTCCCATTCAAGAGAAGAGATTTTTTCGGCGTCCCTTTGTCTGTTAGCGGGTTGTATCTCATATAACGTAATAGGTAAACAATTAAAAATTTCCCGGAGTTTGTATTTATTTCTATTGCCGTTATAACAACAAATCATAAAAATTAAAGGGGGCTCCCATACAAGAA